>JAHLJT010008446.1:141199820-141358175 GCA_031308135.1 Acheta domesticus | reverse complement strand
TTTTTCTGCCGAAAATTCGCCTTTTTTTCGCAGCATTACATAACTTTCCATATACGACGTATATTACGTCGATATATATACGTATGTACTTCGTATATATATGTACGTACGCGGGAAACTAAAAAATATCCGCTAGTGTAAATTTTAATGATGTGAGACAAGTGAAAAAAATTACATTTGTGTAATTTTTGAAAAAACAAAGGCATAGAGCAATATGGCGTTTATGTCATTTCATAGAGCACACTTAGCACTACCCCTCCCAAAAGTTTAAAGAAAAACTTTTGAGGCCGTTTTTGAGAAAATCTTGTTTCTGTAATTTTTTAAAATTGCACATGTTGCACAAAATATTTCGCGAAAAACTACTACAATTCTCAAAAAAAGTACATGACCGTAATGAAAGAAGTCACTTTAGAGAATAAATTTTATTTGAAGGAAAACTATCTTCAATTTTGTTGTTGTAGGAAGACGCCGAAAAATCAAACTTATGCAGTTTTCGAAAAGTGTGAGTTATTCGTTAAAATTGGACATATACCACCTTCATAAGTGCATTTATCTCTATTCTTGCAAGAAATTTAAAGAAAAAATTTGGAGCTGTTTTTGAGAAAATTTTGAAAATGTCTGGGAGGCTTCATGTAAAGTACTTACAAAAAATGAATGAATGTTCTTCAAAATCCCAGAACTTTGACTCAGACCAGATGGACAGAGCTTTGTTCAATTTGGAAAAACATCGTACGCATAGATTAGGCGCTAGTGTTGTTCACATACACTACACAGAGAGGGACGGACGGACGGACGTTTTACTTTCAATTGGTTTTTTCGGTACGAAGGACCCACAAAGCAGGAATTCTGGTTACACCACGTGTTAGAAGATTTTTTCTTAATTTAGCAACTGGATTTATCCACTTTTTCGTTATCAGGGCGCCGGCAATGAATTTTTTCTGCTGAAAATCCGTCGTTTTTTCGCGCAGCATTACATAACTTTCCCTATACTATGTATATTTCTCTGTATATACGTACGTTTACGGCGTAGTAGCTAGTGGTGCTACAGAATGGCACAGACTTTGCCGTATTAGTTTTTTTGTTTCCTTTGGTCTCGGCTAGCTATTCGGCTACATACTCTTGTCAGCTGCCATCAATAGCCGCCCAAATTATTTTTTAAATATTTTCTTAATTATTCGGTTTCTTAATAGTAGAACGGAAATATTATTTAAAGAATATTAAATAATATTAAAGAATAGTTAAACTCGTCCTTATTGGCAATTTTCTTTGAAAAATTTGGAGCCGTTTTCAAGAAAATGGCGTTTTAGAGCTACAGTAAAATCGAAATTTAAAGCTCTTTTTCACAGAACATTTTTGAGTTTTCGAAAAAATAATTAAAATTCATTTGAAGTATATCAGCTCACAAATACAATAGTGTTTACAAATTGCTGGAAATATGCATATTAACGGTGTGAGAGATCTTGTAAAAAAATTACATTTGTGTAATATTCGAAAAAACAAACAAATACCCCAAAAATAACTTAACGTCGTATTAAAATGTGCAATTATTACTATCCGTTCGAAAGTTGAAGAAACAATTTGGAGCCGTTTTGTGCGAAAATTGCGTTTGAGCGTTTCTAAAAATGCGGAATTTTGAGATAGTTTTCACAGAAAACAGTTGAGTTTTCGAGAAACTTTATATGACATTATTTAAAGTACATGTACTCGTAAATGCAATAATGTAAAAATAATCGCTAGTGTAAATATTAACGATGAAAGTGAAAGAACGAGAAAGTGAAAAAAATTACATTTTTTGTAATTTTTGAAAAAACAAAGGCATAGAGCAATATGGCGTTTTGTCATCTCAAAGAGTACATTTAGCACTATCTTTATCAAAAGTTTAAAGAAGAACTTTGGTGCCGGTTTTGAGAAAATCTTTTTTTTTGTAATGTTTTAAAATCGCACATGTTGCACGCAGTATATCACGAAAATTACAAAAATTTTCAAAAAAATGTACATGACCATAATGAGAGAACTCACTTTGGAGAACAAATTTAATTTGAAAAAAGTCTCCATCTTCTATTTTGTAGTTGTAGGAAGTCACCGAAAGAATTCAATCTTTTGCAGTTTTCGAAAATTCAGAATTAACCGTGAAAATCCGACCTATGTCACCTTTATAAGTGTATTCTACTCTATTATTTACAAGAAATTTAAAGAAAACATTTGGAGCCGGTTTTGAGAAAAGTTTGAAAATATCCGAGAGCTTCATGTAAAGCACCCCCAAATTTTATAGAATAGTTTTTGAAATCTCAAATCTTTTACTCGAGCCAGATCGACAGGTGTTTATTCAATTTGAAAAAAATTCTATGTATGGTTTCGGAGCTAGTGGTGTTCACAAACGGACAGAGGAACGTTTTTCTTTCAATTGGTTTTTCGGTTCCAAGACCTTGTAAAACAGGGATTCTGGCTTAAACCACGTGTCAAGAGATTTTTCCTTAATTTAGCAACTAGATGTATCCACTTTTTCGTTATTAGGGCCCGGCAATGAATTTTTTTCTACTGAAAATTCGCCGTTTTTTGTGCAGCTTTTGATAATTTTCCCTATACTACGTACGAGTATATTACTCTGTGTATACGTATGTGTATGGGGAAGAAAAAATTGATTAATTACATGATTGTCACGTTCAGAAATACGTTTTATGACTATCAAGGAAATGACTAAGATAAATTTACGCACTCCAACACATATTCTTAGCTTCAACTGTCCAGTTTCCAAAAAGTACTCAGTCTTATATTTTGAGTTATGACACAAACAAGGATGAAGTATGACGTTTGGTAGTACGTATAATGTTTAATAGATTTTTAGAACAGAAGTACACTGGATTTCTTTTTGTATTCTTCCTTTATTTCTCATATTTCACAGAAATGGTTCTGTAGTTGATATTTAACTCCAAACTGTTTCCTTCTCTTTGTTCACGGTATCCTTCGAATTATTTTATTTGGCTCTTCTGAAAAGAGACATATGATACTCTGTTTTATGAAAACGTCATTTCCATTGAATATGAGAACAAAAACGACTTTATTGTTTTCCCGAGATCATTTACATCCGTCGTGACAATAGTACGATTGAAAGGATGAGTTCATTTTGTGACACATGACACCAATATGAGTTTCCGGTATCGAAAATACTGTGTTGCGATTCCTACTTTGTACTGTGTTGCGATTCCTGACAATATTTCGATTATTTCCTTGAAATATCATGTGAAACTCAGTTCGGAGAAGTACACTGAGAAGTACTAGAAGTCCAAAATAGTCGAGAACTTATAATAATGAATTATTCTAATCTACATGAGTGTTTGTAGAATCTAACATAATCGAGAACTAGTTGTGAGACATTTTAATTACATGTAAAACGATAAAGTTAATAACACAGGAAGCAGCAAGAAATAGTGAATCCTGGGAATATGTGAGGAGGAAAGCTACATTTACCTTATCGAAAAAGCTAGTGGTAGTTAACTCCAACTTCTCATACTTTTTCGTGTTGGTGGTACGGTTGTATATTATTATTATTCCTCTATATCACGACTAAAGATGTTATGTGTCGGCTGAATATAAATCTACTCCAGGTTGTAACCAACTACCTAAGGAGCAGATCTAGGGACTGTCAGTGCCTCTACAATACTTTGCGCACAATGTGGGTTGCTCCAAATAAAGCAATTTCTTGCACTTCCAAGTCTTTTGAATTACCTGGGAGTTTAGACAGTTCTTACACAAATTTTGCGGAACAAATACCAGAGCCCCGATAACTATCGGGACGACCTGTGCTTTTACGCCTCACATTCGGTTGATCTCGATTTCCAAACTCTTGTATTTAAGACGTTTCTCTGCCTCCTTGGTAACGACGTTTTGATCGCAAGGTACAGCAACATCGACAAGTAAACACGATTTGTTCTCCAAATCCCGGATGACTGTATCCGGTTTGTTTGCCGCTATCGTGCGATCAGTTTGAATTTGTTGGTCATACAAAATCGTACGCAATCCAACAGACGTCACCGGTTTCAGTGAGTGTTCGTACCACTTGGGGCATGTGTTCGGAACTATTTCAAAAGATGCAATTGTTGAGAGCAAAACTATTTCAAAAGATGCAATTGTTAATTCGTCATTGTCGGAACAAGAGAACGAAGATAATGATATAGAAATTGTGGTAACATCAGAAACCTTGTGCTAAGATCAAACTTGTAGTGCTACAACGACGCATACGAGGGTTGGGGCGGAATTCATGGCAACGTTTTTTTTCCAAAATAAATGTAGGATAACAATTTTATTTGTCGCGTGAAAAAAATGCTGTACTAATGTGTGCTCACAACAATGTGGTTCTGTGAGTGTCTCTATTAGCACAGAGAACAATACGAAATCAGTTGGCTGCCGCCTTGCGAAATGAATGTAACCCGTTTCGAGAAGCGCTCATACACCAAGATAGCCATTTTCCTTGGGGAAATGGGCGAGAATGTAAGGAATGATGGAAGCTCGTGGGAATACTGTTCTTCTAACGGACAGTCACGAGATGGGCAGGAGATTTTCTGCGAAAGCTCTCAGCAACCAGCGGTCAGTAAAGCATGTGACGACGTGTGAGTGTGTGGACCGATGTAGCACGTGTGATAATAGAGCATCTGCCTTATCGGGCCTTTAGGACAAGTAAGCATGGCTTTTGGGATGTTGTGAACTCGTGTATGCTAAAATGCTTTGGAAAGTGAAACCAATATCATTTCAAATACCTTAATTAATATGAGAACGACAATTTTGGTGTGTCATTGTGTCCATGCACTTAGTTTATACTTTGTGCTTTCATGTGTATACTTCACATTTTCCATCTGTGTACGTATTTTCACAAAAAATAGTTCCCATGACATATATAGCTGCAGTTAATACAGAACTTTTCCGTATTGTTTTTAAATGAGCAATTTTCGAAAATACAGAGTGTTCAACGAAAGTGATTCCAGAGCCAGTTTTAAGCCGTCTATCCGTGGAAAAAAAAATTGAAGCGGTTTTTGAGAAAATTATTTTTTTAAATTGCTTTAATTTCAAGTACAAGTTACGTAAAAACTACTTGTTTCTTCAAAAAATTGTACATGGCCTTTTTTAAAGAGCTGATTTTTTAAACAGTTTCTCTAAGGCAAAACATCTATCTTCAATTTTGTAGTTTTGAAATGTTAACATTTTTCAACTTTCAAAAATACTGAGATTTCTTGGAAAATGAGACAGACATCAATATTTTACCGTACCTTGGTGCATACGAAGAGAAAACTTAAATTAAAAATATGGAGCAGTTTTTGAGGAAAACTGTTCAAAATTAAAATTGTCTGCATCCCTTGCAAAATTACAGGAAACCTACTCATATTTTCGAAAAATTGAACATAAGTTATTTGGTTGGAAAAGTGTGCATTATACCTAACAAGCTTGCATCTTTATTTACGCAGTGTTTAAAGTACAAGAAAATGTGTATTTTGGCTGTAAGAAATACATAAGAAAACATAAAAATACGTAAGAAAAAATGTTTAAAGGTGCCCCAGCCTTCCCTGTAGTCCATTTCTGCAACTCAGGGAGTGTACTGTGGATGTGTAATCAGCGTGCAGTTGCAACGTGTAGTCTTCGCTGAATGTAACGCGAGAGGTGGAGTGCAGGATGAAACGGACTTGGGCAGGAAATAACCTCTGGCATTTACGTAACCGCCACTGCTAAAAATAAATCTAAAATCTCAACATGCAGATAACGATGACGTAGGAAGGTACTGAAGCGGCCATGTCTCTGACATTACCAGATTATGACACCACATTGCATTGCCGTCGGGTCCAAAGTGCCAATGCACTACTTCTCATAAGTTAATAGAGAATTAACTATCTTTAAATTTATTTCATTTTAAAATCCGTATAAGCAATATCAGTGAAATAAGCAACTAATTTATTGAAACCATGCAGTGTATACATTTTTCTTCTTGTTCAGTGGCTCTCACCTTTTATAGTTTTGACATATTTTCGTAGTTCTCAGTTATCCATCTTGTTATTTTCTTGTATGAAATGTTTCTAAAATGAGTTTAATTGATTGATATTTCCGGGTTCGTTACCTGCTATGGTCATTCGTTCCGTTAGTGTAGCTAATATATTATCCTTGGAAGTGGCGGTGCTCCTCTTCCGCTGCCTAGTGAGATCCTGCATCGACCTAGACGTCGACTTGAGGGGTATTTCCCTTTTCAGGTATCTCTCCAGCGGGGCACTATTGCACCCATGACAAACTATAAGCTCCAGGCAGTTAAGAACATATATAAGTGTAAGTAAGGAGAGAGGACAGGACACAAAAAAACGAAAGATCGCGTGCGGTGCGTGGCCCGTTTCCTAGGGCTCTGCTTCGGCATTCTCCTGGTATTGATAGGAGAAACCACGAAAGACTATCGATCAGAGCAGCTGGCCGATAGAATTCTCCTCCTGTCAGCGACTGAATTCGATCTAGGTATGTATCTAGTGTCGAAAATCCGCTACCGTCGAGACTCGAACCCTAGGATCTCGCGGCGAGAGTCGCTGGGGAGACAGCTGTAGTTCTAGCTCGGAGCTAACAGCCAGTTCAAGTACATTTAAGACATATTATTGTATTAAGTAACTTGTTGAGAAAAATGTAATTTAATTTTAATTGAAATCATTGTTTCTTATTTACGAGTATATTATATATTTATTTGACGTTAATTTATCGTATTAAATATGAACTACGCAACATCAGTAGGAGAAGCCGGGGTAATGAGGTCACAGGATAATGGGGTTCTGAGGTAAATTATCGATAAATACTGTAAACAAACCATATTGAAAGGCAGCAACATAGACTTCGACCTACCGATAGTCACGATAACTTTAGTCAGTTGATCGTCGCAGCCAAAGAAAGCTTACATCGGCGATTATCGCGTTCCTACCAGCGTTCCTACCGAAAGTAGGTGGTTGATGTTAGAAAATGCTCTCAGAAAATAAAGTCTTACTCATGTGAACTTGAAGATTTCTGGAAGAATTAAAATTTGTTGGAAGGGAAGTGCTTCAGCAAATCATTTGATACCAATTGCGAGTAATTTAAAACATTATATACAAGTTTATGAGTAATTATGATAAAATGTGCTTGTGGCGTAACGATGGTCAGTGATTATCATTATCGCACCGTGACTGCTATTGCCCCAAACAAAATAGTTTATTCACCTGAACGAGTTCAAATGGTCCCCTGGTGCTATTTACACAAGTAGCAAGAATGGCTGGGCGGATGAAGAATTCAGCGAATGGCTGGCTCAAACACTTTAAAAACTGTACTTGACCAACTGCCTAGAACTCAGTGCTGCTGATTTTGGACAACCTTGGGAATCTCATTATTTTAGACTTTATTGTAAACAAAATAAAGTTTAGTTTGTGAAGTACTAATGTGATCATTTCACTTCTTGTTTCTTTAGTGACTCCCATTACCCGCATGTGAGAGTAATGGGGGTCAAACGCAAACTTTTGGAAATTCGATATTTGAGAGGGGTTTAGTGATTTTTTATGGTGAAAACACAAGCTTAATAACTAATCTGTGATATAAACACACATATTTGTTCATAGGAACAATTCGTACTGATTTATATTGAAAATACAAAAAGTGGCCGTTATTACCCCCGCTTCCCCTATTCATATTTGGATAAATTTTACAATTTGTTTGGAAATATTTGTGGAACTCAAATATTTGTATTATCATGTCTTTCTAGCTACTAATCTTCTTCAGTGAACCAAAAATATTCTGTATTAAGAAATCAACTTGACAATGCTGGAGAGAGCCTCTCGTTGTTAATAATTCTTAAACGGTTGTTTATTCTCAGTGAAAGCTTAATTATGACAGTTAAAACTGTAATAATTATAACTGTGTCGTATTTGAAACAACGTGAACAAATAATTGCTACTACAATTTCAATAGGTACATGTAACTTTATTAATAGCTTTTTAATACATCTTTGACAGAAGAATTAACACATAAAGTAGTCAGGAAATGATAAAATAATCACCATCACCATAATCCCCAGTCAGGAAACTTGAACAAGTACTTAAGAAATAAGTAGACAAATTTATACAAATGGACAGACATATATAGCGTAAATATGGAAATTACTTTCTGAAATATGTCTTATAAACTTTGCAGATTCTTTTAACAGAAAAACGATATTGGTATAATATTTATTACAAACCCAAATGCTCCTCCGAGCTCCTTAAATCACTTAGCTGACATTGAGCAAAAACATGGAAATTAAAATCCATTTAACGACCACTACGCTCCTTCCGGTACAAAGCTATTGCAATGAAAAGTACAGTTGCTATTATAATTACAACACAAAAATGATAGGAAATTTTGGTACTTTGTATGTTATGATTCTCACACAGTCTAGTCCAAAAGTTCCATTCAGGTCATGTTCATCAGTGGATTGATCAAACGCCCAAATTCACCAAATGCCAAGGGATCTTCCTGTGATGGAAGAATTTTTACTTCGTTTGGAAGTTGATAATACATATCTTCTTTGGAGCGTCCTTCAGCTGTATCTTTTGTTTTCGTGTTGTCGATCTCAACTTTGCGGCCAGCGTCACTGACATCCGCATTTTCTGAATGTTTAGATTGTTCAAATAAACGTTGGTTTTTCATTTCTCCAGAGGCAGTAATGTTATCCTAAAACGATAAATCGTTGGTGTAAAGCGTGAATGTAAACAGTATCCGAAAGCCTTGTTAACTTAACGTAATTTCACAAATAAATATTGATGAATGAGAATTATTTAAAAAAATCATTTCACTGTCTTTCTTAAATTAAATTTTGAATCACTATTTCCTAATAGTGATAGATGACATTCAGAGAGAACATTAGAGAACATTCAGAGGAACTTCCTAGTCTCACAAATTCTAATCTTCATTTTTATCCTATTAAGTGAGACTAGTGGTACAGAATGACACAGACTTTCTCACTAGTTTTATAGTCTCCTTAGTTTAGGCTAGCTTTACCATATATCCCCACCCTCTTTCCAGCTTCTACCTGTCAGCACCTACAAGACAGTTCTTCACATTTTCTCAATTTAGAATTGAAATATGACTTCAATACTATTTTAGAAGTGTAAAACATTTTGTGTAATTTTTGAAAAACGAAAGAATACATAAAAATAGCGTTGAAGGTATGTTAATTCAGTGGATTTAGCACTATCCTTTTAAAACGTTGTCGCTTATATTTCACGCAAAATTATGTAAAAATTACTCATATTTGGAAAACAGTGTGCGCGACTTCATTTAAAGATCTAATTTTGGAGAACAAAATTTCATTAAATACTCTAGGTCTTTAATATTGTTATTGTAGTTAGACTCCGAAAAAATCAACTTTTGCAATTTTCAAAAATTTGGGGAATTCAACGAAAATCGGACTCACGCCATTTTTAAAACTTTGGAGACGTTTTTGAGAAAATCTTTCTATTGAAATCGCTTTTATTTCACGCAAAATTAAGCAAAAATTACTCATATTTGGAAAATATTGTGCGTGACTTCATTTGAAGATCTAATTTTGAGGAACAAATTCAATTAAATAAATAATCTACGTCTTTAAAATTGTAATTAGACGCCAAAAAATCAACTTTTGCAATTTTCGAAAATTTGGAGATTTCAACGAAAATCGGTCTCGTCGCCATTTTTATAAGCGTATTTTTTCTATGGGATAAGAAATTAATCCACAACTTTTTCCGTTTTTGAGAAAAAATTAGAAATATCCTTGCGGCTTGCGGTAAGATACCGCCAAAATTTAAAATATCCGTTTCAAATTCAGGGGCAGCAACATCAGTCAAATCGGGGGGGGGAGGAATATAAACGTTAGTGAAAATCGTGTTTATTGTTCAGCCGTTAGCGTTGTTCGCAGACAGGTAGACTGGCTAGAGAAACGGACAGACGTTTTGTTGTAAAACACTTTTTCGGAATCAAGGCCTCACAAAACGTGGATCCAAGGCTCCACAACTCTTAGAGGAAATAATTTACTACGTATAGGAACAAGTATCCACTTTTTTGGTATCGGGGACCTACAGTATGAATTTTTCTGCCGGAAATCGTCGTAAGTCGCTAGAGCATTTCATAACTTCCTTTGTACTACGTATACAGCACGCGTGAAAGTAAAAATATCAATTTAATCTTAATGTCCATGCCGAAAATTTAGAAAACAATAAAAAATTATTTTATTGTAAAATCACTCATAATAATCATTTAAGTACCGGCGTAATAAAAAATATATGTTACCTGTAAGCTTCTCCCATTTCGCTGTAGATGCGATTTTGTCAATAATCCATTGGATTAAGTAAATATTTACCTCTTTGTTGATGTTGAAGCATGTCACCGATGATTCAGGTTGTACAGAAATGTCGCTTTCTGCAGTTAAAGAAAGCAGTTCTCTCTGTACGGCTTCCATCTTCCTGCGTGCAACGGGCTCGGGAACTTGAAACGAATGGTACCTTTTCTTTTTCCGCCGAGACAATATAGTGAATGGGAACAATGCCACTTGAGTAAAGCAATCGTTGATTGGCTGGATGACTGTGATACACATCCTTCCTCGTATTTTTCAAGCACGCGCATAATAAATAGTTTCGTGAAATTCAAGTAACTGCTTGTAATATTCTGTAGAACATTAGATGTAAACGTGTAAAATGAGAGTTTCTGTACTTAAAACATGCGTTACTCAAATTGTCCTTCTCTCCCATACGTTACGTACAGTTTTGATTGTTTCTTTTGCGATAAGTAAATAAAATGTGAGGGTGGGAGAAATGAAAGGGTGAATGGAGCGAAGAAGTAGTTTCCTTTTAAGGTGGTCCGCGTGGAACATGTTCACATTGTGTAGTCACACATTAGGAATGTGCTGGATGAGTAAGCGTGAAAGAATGTAATTTTTGAAGTGTCAAGAACGGATGTTTAAAATTGTGTATATGATAGTGTGAAATCTGTGCAGTACATTCTAACGGTAAGTACCAACCAGGGTTAAACGACCGTCATCGTCCGGGGTAATAAAATAGGAGGAGGCTGCTAAAATATGCGAAGGAACTGTTGTTTTAAACTTGTTCATTTCATTATGTAATAAGAACCCGGAATGTGGGATTGACAGAGAAATGAGTCACTGTTAGATTCAGATTGAATTTCTTTTGTACGAAGAAACGTTTAAATTTCATTTTAAAGTAGCACTGAAGCAATTTTTTGCTGCCTCCGTGTTTTGAAGGAAATTCCGAGTTTGATATACAAAACATGCGTAATCCCGTGCAATTGGTTGTGAGCATGAATTTTATACTGTCTAATCGGCAATAATTTTAATAATAATTTTAGATGAAATGTGCTGAGTCAATGGAATATTATTCTCTTGAGTGCTACGATGTTAATCTTTGTTAGGTAAACGTTAATTGGTACTGAACCTTCTGTGCACTGCCATAAATAGATAATACAAAACGCGTGGACGAACTTGAGCTTCCTAACAGTAGGTGAGGAAAAATTAAATACTTAGACAGCCGTAGATGACACTACAAAATATTCACACCTGGCACCCTTAAGTCTTTCCAAGGGGGAAACATTATACATAGGCACAAGAAAAATAATTGAGCGTTTTAGATTTTGAGGCAGGTTTTCCTTCTCTTCTTGATCACAACTATCTCATAACATCGAAAAACGCACACAAACCTGCGAGAATGCGCGTCAATGCAATACGTAAAGTGCGCATCCAAGCGTATCTGAAACAATTCTATTGAGAAATTGATACTAATTATAGCAGAGAAATTAGTCATATTTGTCTCTATTCTAAATAGGAAGATTCCTTCTGGCTTTCCTGTTTCGGCTGTTTTTAAACTTAATGGACGTAACTTGTGGCCATAAGTTAAATGTTGGACACATACACGAAACCACTAAACTCGACAAGTAAATTATCCTGGAAGGATAGAATGACAGTAAGGGAGTTCGTTTTAAATGCCAACATGTAAACAAATTACAAAGTGTTGCCTAAAACACTAAATTGTAGTTTCCACTCTCTCCTTTGATACAACGGACCGACATCATGCAGCAAGATTAAACTCGTAACAAACAAAACTAAAAATCAAAATAAAATTTTACAATTTTATACTTGATTTTTTCTCACTTTAAAACTTCATTCGGGATGGTCTTCACCTGAAGCTTGTTGGTAGACATGGTTCATGAACATCAACAACAATGAAGTCCAATTCCTTGCAGAATTCTGTGTAAAGCACCTTGTAAATCATCTTTCTCCATCGTATATCAATGTTTCGAAACTCCTTACCTTCTCCTCTCAACCGACTCCCGATTCTCACTTTCCCATTGCCAATTTCCATCCATCTGATGCCTTACAGTTCACATCTCATGTTACTTCAGGGTAGCTTCCTTTAACCAAGCGTTCGGGGTAAATATACTTTATACATAGCAACTACATTCACAAGAAGCAGAAAATATCTGTTTAGGTACTTAAACAAGATTCACATGTAGTCGCATAGCGTTCATTATCTTTCAATGAAATTGAGTTTGTTGAGGCAGAGCGATTTCAGTCAAATATTTTTTTAATTTTACGGAAAATTGGTTACCTAATCAACGTAGAATTTTTTTGAAACATCCAACCAAGCCATTAAACTGCTAGACAAACAGAAAAATTTGGGAATTCGCAGTGATTGATTTCGCTTCTTAGCCATTATCTCTGCTACTTACGACTCTCTATCGCCAGTTTGAGCTGAGCTGTAGGATCGTTACGATGGCTGATACGATTGAATCTCCCGTTACGTACGTGGTGTTATTCGCTTTCTTCAAGAAGGGAAGAGTTCAACAGAAATTCACCAAAGAATGAGCCAAGTATACGGTGTAAACTTTCAAACAAAAGAAGAGGAATGCTGAATTCTGAAAATGTCCTCATTCATGATAATACCCACCCTCGTAATGCTATAAACAAACAATATATGGGGCAGATGGGACGTACTTGATCTCCTGGTATATAGTCCCGACTTAGGAGCGAGTTATTTTCATCTCTTCCTCGTCGCGACTATGCTCTGTGATGTCATTAGGTTAAGCGAATTCGAGACTTCATGGGTTCCTGGTTGGTGTCAGTCTAGGAACTTCAAGGATCTTACGACGCCGCGTCCCTGGCCGAGGGGTTATAACGCACCGACTGACTGCGATGTGGCGAGACTTGACAAAAATAATAACGGAGGATTACTCCATGCAAAATCACCGGCGTTCAATGCCCAAGAGGAGTTCTGAGACTCGTTGCCTCAACGAAGACGCAACAAATAAAAAATTGAAGAACTGGCTAGGACAGAGCTTCCAGACCAGTGGGGAGCTTCAAAGCTAAGTCCAGGCCCATCTCACATTACACCCCATCTCACATCCGTACTGCCCGCAACATTTCTCGAAGAAAGGATTGAAAAGCTCGTCACAAATGATACACCTGCCTAAATATTTACTAGGGTTAAACGGACATTTTGAGTAGTCCCCCACACAAGATTTCGCAGCGCTCCACCAGCAAACACGCACCCGGGGAATGGAACGGATCTTAGTATTGGAAGGTATGAAACATATTCCAAATATTCACAGAACTGGTGAAGTTTCTATCCTTCCGCGTTTTGAGATTTTTGTTCTCCTTTGATTCAAGGAAATGAAGGATGGAAAATAAGGATTTGTCATATGTATTGTAATAAAATTGTTCATTACTTTAACTCCATTTAATGGGGTTTATATCACAAGATATCAATGGGATTTTGAAGAAAAGCACAATAAGAATAAATAATTAACACTGTTCAACAAGCATTGCATATTTTGGTACAATGTTAATGTTAATAAGCATATAATAAAAACTTAAGGATAGAAACAATCTTATTTCAATACATACTACTTATGACAAATCCATATTTTCAATCCTTAAGTAATGAAAAAAATCTGAAAATGGGGCACGAGGGAAGCAGAGTTCAGGAAAAAACTGCAATAGTTTTGTAAAAATTTGGAATATGTTACGTATCTTCAAGTACTAAAATCCTTTCCCTTCCCCGAGCGCGCGTTTGCTGTTGGAGTGCTACGTGACCTTGTGGGGTGGACTGTTACATTGAAAATATCCGTTAAACCCTAATCGCAAAAAAATCAAAATTACTCAAAAATGCTTATCTAACATATGACAATATGTATATCATTTGATTAGTCTTTTTACGCTCGTCATGATAGACTGAAAAATATACATAGTTCTATTTGAAAAACCAAAGTGATCTCAAATATATCGTAAAATACTAGTGATAAAATAGAAACGAATTCACTGTCAATTGGCCCCATTCCCTCATGCATTTTCGTGAAATCTGCATTGCAATAACTTTAACATTTCAAAAGTTGCAGGAGGTGCTAATGTTACGTGACTCACCCCCTGTATATATATTTTTGTGAGTGTAATTTTGTGTGTGTGTGTGTATATATATATACACACACACACTCATCGTCATAAAAAAAGCTGCACCCAGAAGGACGAGGCGGATTGCGATCATTGTTCGCAGGCAGGTAGAGGGTACCACTCATTAGAAATGATTTCATTTCCACGTTTGTAGGACCAATATTTACTGCGCTACACGCCCACAGACAGTACGTGTTAGTTTGGCGTGAGGTCGCCATATTGGCAAACACACTCGTCCAGACGTCGTGGTATGGAGTTGTACAAGTCTCTAATGAAGTCCTGTGGTAGTCCATGCCGTGCAGCCTGGACCTGAGCGCGCGGTTCTTGCAGATTGGTGGGTAGGGGTAGGGTCCTGTTCTCACGCTCCGTAGCACCCCCAACATTCTCGATCGGGGAAAGGCCTGGCAATGCGCCTGGCCATAGCAGAGTGTCCACGGCTGCAAGGCATGCTCGCGGACGCGCGGGTTGTCTTGTTGAAATAGGGCACGGGCATGGCGTTCACGACCGGCAGGGCCACCGGTTGAAGAATCTCCTGAACGTACCGTGCGGCTATCACGCTGCCCCAAAGGAACACTAACGGTGAACGGGCACCATAGGATATCGCCCCACACCATCACACCAGGCTGGAGGGACGTGTGATGGGACACCACAAATCGCTCGTCGTGGCGCCTCCAGACACGAACCCGGTGATCATCGTCATTAAGGCAGAAGCGGGACTCGTCGCTGATGATGACCGACTACAAGTCTGCATGGCCCCAGGTCCGTCGTTTCCGAAACCGGGCGAGTCTGTAGCGACGTTGCTGGGGTGTGAGAGGCAGGCGTCGTAACGGTCAGCGTACGGCGAGCCCTGCGTTGTTCAACTGTCTGCCAATAGTACTGGCACATACAGAATGTGACAGTGCAGGCTGCACAGCCCGCTGAATCATCACTGAAACACCTATAGTTGCCGTTGGATCTGGTCACCCGTTGCGGACCATCCGTCGATCCTCCCTCCTCGTGGTGCGTGGCGGACGTCCAGATCCTGCACGTCGTGTGTGTGTGCCTTCCTCAATCCATTGCCGCCCATAGCGGGCGATAGTGGTGTCCGTACAACCGGTGTGGCGCGCAATACGGCGACAGGACCAACCAGCCTCCCACACCCCCACGGTGCGGCCCCTCTCGAAAGCTTATATCTGCACAACCGTCTGTCGAACACGTCGCCTAGGCGTAGTGTACGTGCAGGTGACGCTCTGGCGACGATACCCGATGTCGCAATGGCCGGGGAGCCGATCGAGACCTTCTATTCTCGGCTGGTGGGCACAACGTCATTCCCTTACCCCCGACTCCCCAGTGCGCGACTGACCGTGAAAACGGAATCATTGACTGGTGGTGGTGTGTGAATGGAGTGCAAAATACCCACCAAGTTTGCAACGGATCAGTAGGGTTCTTCGGGGTGCAGCTTTTTTATGACGATGAGTATGTGTTAATCTCATGATCCCATGTGGTTGATCTCATTTAAGTGAGTTACTCTTCCGTTGATTGAGTGGTTGAACTGGAAAATTTTGAGAACATCTCCAAACTTTCTTGTTTGCAATCTCTGTATTGTTCTCTGACGTCACAGCTTCTTGGTGGTGCAAATAGGCTTTATACTGTCGTCATCAGAATAGTTTCAATCCAAGCATGCGCCAAGCAGCATACCGGAGGTCCGATCGTATAGTACAATTTACAACTGGAACAACATTCTAATGTCTTGATGTGACCGAGAACAAGTACAAATTTATGTAGGTTTTATCATAAAATACAATCCAAATTCAAAATCCAGTGTCAATATTCCAAATTTGAGATGTGTCAAAACGTATCGTACCACAGTTTTACCAAAAAGTCATCCACAAAATAAGACTAAATCCACAAAATATCCAGAAGGGAGAATCACAAAATCACAGCAGAGTCAAATACACTGCACGAGAGCCCAGTAGTACACTACTCTACGATTTTCTAAAGCGGTCTGAGATCGCAGCCCACCTGATGTGTAGTGGCGAGGGGAGGGTGCGGGGAGCGCACGTCTGCCCTCCATTGCGGCTCCTGCCGCTGCGCAAACGCCGCTGCCTCCTGTGGCGAAGAGCAGCACTAGATGTTCACCATGCGCCACCGTTACGCCGCTTCCGGCGTTAGTGGCGGTAAGTGCAGTTATGGCGTTACCGCCACTACATCCTCCGCTCCCAAATTCGACACGTACGGGGAAACGGTTCACGGCGTAGTAACCTTTTTTAGGGCAGCTCCTCCCTGACTCCGGCCGATCGCTGTTCCTAAGCAGACGATCCCGTGGGAGACTGGCCCTAGCCAACGGGCTGCCTCCGGACCGCGGCTTCCCGCTGCTCGTGGCCGCTGCCTGCTCGGGCTGATTCAAGTTGTCCACCGTCCGACCGGTTCCTCCCTCCTCGGAGCTTGGTCATCGACCTCAGCCCTCTCTAAATGCGGCCTTCTCCCCGGTGACATATTATCCTTGTATGCATGGTTCTAATCTCGAAGTCTACGGCCTTGTGTCTTGTCTATCACTGGGCACCCATGCCGGCCTTACCTTAGGAGAGGTGTATCACACTCTCTCCCCCACTCCCTAGAGTGCCATCTGACGCCCCTTGGCTGCACCACAGGAGGAAGAGCACTGGGGTGATACCCATGCAACAACTCCACCGTGCTCTTGCCCTCCCGGCCTCGAAGCGCCCTATTCGACTCTAGGACCTTGAGCAAGGCATGGTCGTTGGTCCGCTTTCGCGTTACCCATGGTGGTTTTCAATGTCCGTACAGACCTTTCTACCTCCCCTTGGACTGTAGGGGGAAGGGCGGCGCACAGATATTCTTGGACTGTAGGGGGAAGGGCGGCGCACAGATATTCAACACTTAGTTAATATTGCAAAACTTGGTGAATGTTCCCATGAACGCAGAACCGTTCTCTGACAAGCGTCTCCGGCAGGCCTCACGCCGAAGGCAGGCTTCATGGTCTTTATGGTCGCCGCCGGTGCGAGGAATGTGTTCTAAGGCGAAAGGAAAGTTTTATAAGGAGTCCACCACCAATATCCACATGGAGCCAACAAAAGGTCCCACGAAGTTCACGTGAACCGTTTCACATGGAAGCTTCGGGAGGGACAGCAGCGGGGAGGGGTAGCAGCAAGCTTGAGAGCCGACAGGTTCACTTGGTAGGGCCCGCACGTCACTAACTGATGTTCTCTGAAATCCCATCCCAGAAGCCATATCTTCTTGCTAATTGCTTTGTGGCGAACCAGGCTCCAGTGACCTAGGAGCTTGAAGGTCTGATGTCTCAAGTCTCTGAGCATCACTACCCTTGTGAATTCTCCGGATGCCAACAGGACCACGCTGGCGTTCATTGGCAACCTGTCATTTCTTGCGAACCACCTAGTGTAGCTGTGCAGCAGCATCGTCGGCCAGCCATGTCCCATGTTCATTACCCACCTGAGTTCGAGTTTCCTCCGCCGCTAGTAGCGCTTACCCCGGGATCTCGTGCACCCTTTTCAGCTCAAGGTCCAGCTGCAAACACTCTTCTTCATCTGCATCGAACATCACGACCGGGCCCACTGGAAGGCGATAAAGCGCTTTCGCATTGTCGTGCTTTCAGGTACAAATGTAATGGTTGGTAAAGTTATATTCGGACAGGAAGAGCTCATGGTGGTGCAGCTTCTTAACTGATCGGTCCGGCAAGTTTCCCCTGGTTCAAAAAGGTGCATCCTTGGCTTATATGGTCCGTGTACATGTGAACCATGTTCATGTGGAACTAAGCTTCGTACAAAAAATGCTTAATTTTACGGACCCAAAGTCCAATGCTAAGACCTGTTTTTCTTTCTGAGAATAGTTGTCCTGGTACTTGTTAAAGATTTAGAGGCGAACGTAATGTGCCCCTACACACCGTTTTCGCCTTTCTGCAAGAGCACGGTCCCAACCGCATAATCCGCCGCGTCCTCAGCCAGGCGTAAATAAGACAGCATGGCTGACGACGGCTTCATCTCCACGAAGGCCTTCTTCAGCCTATCGATGCCACAGGCTGTGTCCACTCATTTTTTCTTGAGCGCCTTCAATGTCACCGTGATAGAACACCTTGATGATTTTTTTATAGTAATTTATTTTTCCGATGAAAGCCTGTAACTCTTTGATATGCTGGGGTGAGGAGGTTGGCTATCGCTTTCACGTTTTCCTTATTGGGAGAAATACCTGCGCTGTTTAATACATGTCCTTGGAAGTCTACTTCTTTTTTGATGAACTCGCACATATCTTTTCATTTTGAGACCGTTATCCGGAAGCGATGCCAAAAGCTTCTTAAGATTCTCCATATGCTCCTTTCTTGAGACCGTGACGATAATCTCACGATAAGTTGTTAACACATCCTTGCAGCTGCGATGTCATCTGTTCCAGGTACTTGTAGAACAGCGCGCCAGCCAAGTTCACCTCCGGAAAAGATTGAATCCAAGCAATTCCAAGGGTGCAGTAATCACTAGAATCTTCCTCGCCTGCTCACATAATACAATTTGCATATAGGAATTCCTTAAGTAAATCTTAGTGAAGCATTGTTCCCCCTGCCAGCTTCTGAAATAAATCCTCCGGCTTTGGGATAGGGTACTGCTCCATATTCATTTGCTCATTGACGGTGCATTTAAAGTCACCACACTTCCGCACCTCATCATTTTGTTTCTTAATCAAAACCAGTGGTGTGGCTCACTGAATAGTAGAGATCCTGGAAATTACGCCTTCTGCCTTTCGCCTTCTTAACTCGGCATCTAAGTCACTGCCCAAAGCACTGATCTCGCCTTGTGGTTTGTAGTAGGGTTGAGGTTTGTAGCCTTCCTTCAAATCCAAATGGGCATTGTGTGACGAATTTTCCCCCAAATCTTAAATTCTCCCGGGCATTCTTGTTGGAATACCTCCAAAATGCCATGGGTATCCCGTTCCACGATGACGTTAAGTTCATCTACTACACCAAACCCCAGTCTGCTAAAATAATCCAGCCGCAAATGTTCATGATGCCGTATCAATGGACCACAACGACCTCCAGTTTGGTAGTTTTATGTTTGTACACAACTCCCACTTCAATCTTGCACAGGAATTTAAAACAAATTTTCCCGAACGCACTCAAATGCCTGGTCGCCTTCATGCACTTAGGCGTCCCTAGTTTTTTATAAACTTTTATGTTAATAAGGATGGCTGCCGGCCCCGAGCCCACCAGAAACTCCAACGGTACGCTCTCCAGCTGCATGTTCATCACTAGCCTGGAGTGCACTTGCATAACCAATTCCACGTGCATTGTGTCTATGTCTATTTTATTTTCGGCCTTGTTAAGTTTCAAACGAATACTTCCCGCGTTCCTGCACACTTCTGTAATGTAGTCCACCTTACCACATAAGCATTCGGCAATCTTCCCGCGCATGCCGTTTCACGTAATCCTTGTAAGACTTTCATCGTTTTCAATATTCCGTCGTGGCCCTGCTCTTGCCGCCATCTGTTACTGTCGAGGTCTCGCCTTCCCGCCTTCCCGCGAGCCGCCACTACCGCGAACACTGTCGCTACCACCTCCGGAGTCCTTGTTAATCCCTGTTAATGTTAATGGTCCTTCGTGCTTCGCAGCTGAACTACCTGCGCTATTCGCGACTAGTCACGACCCCTGCACATGAGCGTTACATTGACGCGAGTTACTTCTCGCGCGTGAATCGTGGTCAACGTAACGCTCGCGTGACACGCCTCAAACGTGTAGAGGAGGGATGTGTTCCGGCATATTGTGAGTAAAGCATTGATTCGACTCCGGCATCGCCCTTGAAAAAAGGTAGCTCTGAGCTAGAAGGGCGGCTCATCCAAGGCATTGAATGGGAAGATTATCGAGAGGGTAAACTGTGTTCTGGCAGGGTCCAGATACCAGCCTGTGGGCGTACGTGTGCGCTGGCGAGGAGTGCGCATAAAGGCGAGAAGCTTTGATGCCTATCCCAGGATGAATTCCTCCTGGTAGAACAAGTCTTTGTGTGGAGTGGTAAACTACGCAATGTTCACTACAACTACTACGTAAGCGACGCGACCTTTCCTCGGGCAGATCGCAAAGCGCGGGTATTTTACATACTTGGTCCAATGACGGATCGATAGCTTCTTTCCGAATTTCATCCGGTGAGTTGAAAACAACTTCATTCCTAACCAAAGTATCCGCGCAAAATGCTCCACAATCCTTCTCCCGGCATTTAAATTGGCAACCATTAGTGCTTCCGACTAGATCTTAAATCCATTCTGCGCTCGTCTTACCTTCCATCTTTCTCAGTTGAAAAAATACTCGCAGGTCATCCTTCATGTTTATTCATTCTACTTTGGCCATCTCATTATCTGGAACTATTTTAATAAGTTAGATGCTGTTTCGTGGCTCAGAGAAAAGTCGCTCGCCTTTCACCAATGAGGTCCGGGTTCGATTCCCGTCGATTCTCATGTGAAATTTGTTCCGATAAAACGAGTTCGGCTGCTTCACAAGGACTATCTCTCGAATTTTGTATCTTTGGGGGAGCAAGCCCCGGGTGGGTGTCTTGTCCTCTTGGGATCTAACTTCACCCTGCGTCGTGGACAACTCCACTTCGCGTCCCTGCTCCGCAGGCGGTGGGGTCCACTTCAACAACAACCCCATCCACAAGCGGGGCGACCGAATCACGTCGGCACGCAGCCTAAGCCGATCCATTCAATGTTTGGGTCGAGCCGCGATGCTCCAGCTGACATCCCTACTAGCCAGAGGTCAGTGCGAGTTCTCTAAAGTGCCTCATTTGCACCGGGGCGAACCCCGACCAAATACCCGTTGGGTTAGCGTGCCACTACCACGACAAATCCGAAATCCCGTCAGAGGACCACCTGGACAAGTCCGGGGGCTCCCGGCCCTCTTCCCGTCTCCCCAATGCCTACACTTTAGGCTACCGACCTGGGTTGGACCGTAACCAAGGCAAACTGACGGTAGGTAATTTCCCGTCGGACTTCTGTTTTTGGATTCCAGAGCACAGGCACGAGTCAGGGTCTCCTTCACCCAATCTTGCCTTAAGCATTAGTTAGACTCGCTAGAGACCCAACTGATGGGCTGGCGGGTAGAACCGATAACCAGGAGCTTAGCATTATTGTCTACTCATTGCCATCACCGTTGGCTATCGACCTGAGTTGGCCGACAAGAGGACGACAGGCGAGATGTAGGTTTGGGATTCTCCCGTGAAGGATTACCCGCCTCCAGGACCTTGTCCTTTGTGGCCGAAAGCAAGCCGTCTATGTTTGAACAGGTCCCGGATGGGATTTCATCCCCATCTGTTCCATCCGCTCGGACCGCTCCCGGCCCCACGGGCGCAGACACCACGGCCCATCCTTCAGTGTGCACCCTGATTGGCAGCAGCGGAGCCACTTCCACAAGTCCGAGCGCAAGGCGAGCTGGTGGCCCTGACCTCGGTCGGATAGATTCTCATTGCCATGTTGGCTTAAGCAAGTTCTCAAATTCGGCAGTCTCCGTGCACATACAAGAAAATCACAATTGGGCACAGAGTACAAAAATAAAACACAAAATATATATGATCCATTTATCCCGATTCTATAAGGTCTTATATCTAAGTAAAACACTTAAATCTAACGTACACATATTTACAGGTCAAAATTGCGCAGTTAGAGGCTATACCCTCGATCGTACCCAACGTGTCCTCGGCCTCTGCCTGCTTAGTTCGCCAGTGCCGGTCTGGCGCGTTCTCCTTCTCTTTCTTCTTGTCCACATTAAAGTCAGTATCATCTCGATTGTAAGTCAGTATCTACTCGATTAATTATATTCATGCCTATCCTACCGTTTGCTGTTGAACTGTCGGCAACGGGTATGCCGGGGGCTCGGGGTCGTGCGGTCGCCTCGTTTCCGCTCAGGCCCCCGAGGGGCCTCCCTTACGCTCGGCACCAACCGGCATCGGTCCGCAAAGGAGGACCGCCTGGGCTCGTTCCTGACCTTTCTGCTGATGCCTTACCACACAGGTGTGCCGGAATACTGGGGTCGGATGCTTGTATTCAATTTCACCGGGGGCAGAGCCCCCCCCCTTGCGTTCGCCGGCAAGCCGACTCAGCCATGTGCCCGTAGGGACCTTGCATCGCGGCTCCTTCGGGGTCAGATCAGAGTGGGTGGGCCCCATTTCACTAAGTCAGTGCCTCTCCTGCACTCCAGCGGACCTAGGTCCATCGGCCTAACCGTGCATTCGCACTTCGACGCGGTTACGCCGTAGCATGTTCACCATTGTGGGTCCGCTGGCCCGTAATGAGGAGTGCTTCCTCCCAACGGCTCTGACTACTACTGACAGTGCTCCGCCTGCCCATGGTTTCCGGGCTCGTTCGGCCCTATACCCCGGTGGCTTCAGGTCCCACAAACAGTGGCCCGTCCCTCGGCCTGGCTTCGGATCCCATGAGGTGACCAGTCCCTCAGCTTTTTTCCGGGGCGGTGCATACTATTTCCCGTAGTGCTCCTTGGTTCGCCGGGGAAGCTAGGGTTTCCCGGCGGTCGCTTCCATTCATACCCTAGAATTCATACCCTAGAGCACTTACGAGTCTTACTCATTGTCCTTGCTGGGACTCTGCTCTGGCTCACACCCTGAGGACGGCAGGTTTTACCCTGCCTACCCCAGGGCGTTTCATGCCTAAGGGCGGGGGGTACACCCTGACTGGGGTCGGGTGGTCGTGCTTTCTACCAGAGGTTGGCCTGACCTCTCCTTGCGTTCGGCGGGCAAGATTGCATAACCATGCCCACTCAGAAGCTTACGACAAGGCTGGGCTGTTCAACTAACGGTCTGGGTGGTCGTCTTAACTATCCACCAGAGGCCGAGTCCACCTACGCAGCCACGACCCCTCCTCCTAAATGTCTACAAACGCGAAAAATGCCGCACGGCTTAAAACAAAAATGACCGCCATTTGTTACCCAAGTACAATAAAAATATCAAAGATGTTTTTGGACAGCCAAAACATAAGGAAATGAATGCACAAATTATGAATATTTTTTGAGATGGTCGTGCGACCCGTGCTGGACCACTTAAAATGGATTGACTCAGGTGCTAAATCCCATAGCGGTTTTAGAAAAATAAATGATGGTAGTGCGTGTGTATCGAAGTTTGTATAACTGATGGACAAATAAATGATGGTAGTGTGTGTGTGTATCGAAGGTTGTATTGAATTCAAAAGACAGATTTCGCATTTTCACCGTCTACGTCATAATTGATAATTTGGAAGCTCCAATGAAGAGAAGAAAGCAATTTAATCTGTCTGCATATTTTCATTTTTAATCGATATGGATTTATTTAAGGAATAATATTTTTGAAGATCAGAATATTTCGATTGTATGAGTTCTGTATATGAGTGTATATGACAGGCGTGTCAAAGTTGCGGGCAAGATATCTTGCTTACTAGATTTCGTGGGCAGTGCGCCCATCGCAACTGACGCGAGTAAGGGTTGTGAAAATTGCTCCGGAGTGGCGGTACGTCACTGCGTACTCAGCTCATGACAATTTTGGGGGAAATCTTTTGAAGTTATTACCCAAAATTAAGCAATATTAATTCATATTTCCTTTACTAAAGCAATAAAATGATCAATTAAAATGAAATAATACTTCAGTCATATTTAAAATTGTCAATTGAGAATAAAATAAAACATTTTGAATCGAAAGGACCTCCATTTCATTATCTGTTGACTTAAGAGAGCAATAATCACATAACTTCCTATGTTCAGATATAGAGATTTAACAGGCAGAGATTATTGTCTGTTAAAATAGCTCTCCACAAAAGCAGAAGAGATGCGCTGTTACTGAAGAAAAGGTTCAGGAAATAAGTGAACGACTGTATCGGTCACCTGGAAAGTTTTTTCGGAGACCCGGTAATGGGGAGGGTATTAGATGTGGGTGTGGGATTAAAAAAGCCGGGAAAATTTACTACCACTCCTTCTCCCATTCCCACTACTAGTATTACTACTACTACTACTACTACTACTACTACTACTACTACTACTACTACTACTACTACTACTATAAGAGAACTGTAAAATTTTTAGAATAGAAGAGAAAAATGAACATAATTGTTGTAAATGAGGATGCCCTGCTGGCAAATATGTATGATAAAGTTCCATTGTTATTATAAAGAAATAATTTTGCTTGTGTTCCACCATGTGGATAATGTCTGTATATCACTGCGAATTTATACAGAACTACTCCGGTAAGTTTTACGAACGATTAAATTGCAGGAAATTGTTACTTTTAGGACTAAGATTACAAAAATCCCTTGGAGAATGTGTTTGGAACTTTCCGAGCATTATAAATCTGCCAGTGGAAGTAACAAAACATTGATATAACTACACGCCTTTTCAGGAATTCGGATTTTACCAGATTTGCACAAACTCAGGCTATAAGATAGGTAGTGTATACCGGTACATGACAAATACGGCATTTATTATCCTGGGAAATTTCGAGAACACCTTTACCATAATGTGCTCTTAGTGACTGGTATTGAACTATTTCCGATTCTGACATAATTCTTCCACTGTTAATCCACATAAATCATTGGTCTTTGTTGTTTTGTATCCTGTTTATGCCTTTTAGGTATTGTCCATGGTGTGTTTTGTCTCTCCCCAAATTCTTTTACATTTATGGTCTCACATTTCATGTCAAGCTGCATCAGCAGTTCATTGCCTGAGTTATTCTGTGTGTCTTGTATAGTTTTCTTTGCAATGCCCCTTGCATTACATGCCCCTTACATGCCCTTGTAATGACCCTTATATTAACAAAACCTATATTCTCACTCTTTCCTTCAGATTTAATGACCGTCTCAAAAGTGAGTTCTTTTCACTGAACATATACTTTTCCATTGGCTCAAAATAAAATCTACATCAGGATGCAATCAGCTACCTAAGAAGTAGATATAAGGACTGTCGGAGCCTCTACAATACTTTGCGCAAAATGTGGTCTGTATTCCAAATAAAACGAGTTCTTGCACTTCCCAGTCTTTTGAATTACCTGGCACGTTTACACACGTTCTTACACACATTTTGGGGAACAAATTCCAGAGCTCAGAAGACTATCGGTATGACCCGTGCTTTTACGCCCCACATTCGGCTGATCTTGACTTCCAAGATGTATTTAAGACATTTCCCTGCTTCCTTGGTAACGACGTTTAGATCGCAAGGTACAGCAACATCGACAAGTAGACACGATTTTTTCTCCAAATCCCGAATAAATATATCCGGTTTGTTTGCCTCTATCGTGCGATCAGTTTAAATCGTACACATAGTACGATGTGTACGTTCTCGTACACAATCCAACAGACGTCACCGGTTTTGGTGAGTGTTCGTACCACTTGGGGCATGTGTTTGGAACTTCGAGGGCGATACAGATCTGCCAGCGGAGGCAGCTACACATCCTTTCGTGTCTTTTCAAGTATTCGGTCTTTGCTAGGATTAAACAAGTTGAGACAATATGATAAATGGTTTCTGTGTGTTCCTGGCAAATGCGGCATTTATCATCTGGGGTAATTTTGAGAACCGCTTTATCATAATGTCGTGTTCTCAACGCCTGGTTTTGGGCAGCTATTACAAGTGCTTCTGATGATGGTTTTATTCTTCCTCTTTTAAGCCACATAAATGATTGACCTTTATTAATCTGTACCCTATCCATTCGTTTTAAATATTGTCCGTGGAGTGGCTTGTATCTCCACGATTTCCTTAACATTTTTTGTGTCTCACATTTCATGTTCAGTAGCATCAGTTCAGTGTCTCTGTCATTCTGCGTGTCTTGTATAGTCTTATTCGCAGTGCTTATTGCTACACTTACAATGCCTCTGTTTCCCATTCTTCTGTCAGATTTCATGACCTGCCTCATTCCTGTGTCATCTTGATGGCTTACTACATACTTACCCATCCCGACTATTGCATTGTGACTGGACGCTTCAATTTGTCTGATGTCTCTTTTTCCTTCTTACGTGACACGTTAAGTCTGTGTACATCAGCTCGAGGGTGGGCGACATGATGCATTGTAAGCAATTTTTTTTTCGATCCATGATGCGAATTTCTTGCTCAGTCCAGTCCGCTACACCAAAGCTGTATTCGGCTACAGGCACCGCCACTCTACCAATTGCTGATATTTTATTCCTGAAGTTCAAAGCGGACTGCAGAACCATTCTCACTCTTCTGTAATACTCCCTGCCAATTCTCTCTTGCATTGTGTCGTTCGAGATGTTCTCACATTCTTCAATGTTCAGATGTTTGTAAGTTTTACCTGGCTGAAGATCTTGAATCACAGTGTGCATATCAACTTCGATGTTCTCTGACGTTGTCAGTTTGTCTTTTTTTATATTGATTTTTGCACACTTGTCAAGACCAAACTTCATGCAGATGTCATTGCTAAACTCATTGATGACGGACAGCGTTTGGGAGAGAATCGCTTCATTCTTAGCAAACACGTTAAGATAATCCATGTGAAACAAATGTGATACTCGCTATTCATCACCATGGAGCCTGTAACCAAATTCAGTGGGACAACTGTCTAGATAGTGAGATCAAACTAATGCAACACAGCAGAGGAAATAGCGAATCACCTTGGAAAATTCCCCTGTTAATCTGAATACTTCTTGTTTCTACTACTCCCTTTCCGCTGTGTATTATTAATCTGGTACTCCACGACTGCATACTAGCCTTGCAGAACTAAATAATTCTAGGATGAAATCGATAGATCTCCAGGGTCTTCAAAATCAATCGTGTGGCACACTGTCAAAGGCCTTCTGGTATTCAATCCAAGCCATTGTTTTTATTATAATTATTATAAAAAAATAAAAATAATAATAATTATTATTGTTTCTTTATATCACGACTAAAGATGTTATGTATCGGCTGAATATAAAATATACTCCAGGTTGCAACTAGCTACCTAAGGAGTAGATCTAGGGACTGTCGGTTCCTCTACAATACTTTGCGCAAAATGTGGGCTGTAATCCAAATAAAGCGATTTCTTGCACTTTTACACAAACTTTGCGGAACCAATCCCAGAGCTCCGATAACTATCGGGATGACCTGTGCTTTTACGCCCCACATTCGGCTGATCTCGATTTCCAAACTCTTGTATTTAAGACGTTTCTCTGCCTCCTTGGTAACGTTTTCATCGCAAGGTACAGCAACATCGACAAGTAGACACGATTTTTTCTCCAAATCCCGGAAAATTATCTCCGGTTTGCTTCCCGCTATGGTGCAATCAGTTTGGATTTATTGGTCATAGAGTATTGTGCACAATCCAACAGAAGTCACCGGCTTTGGTGAGTGTTCATACTACTTGGGGCATGTGTTTGAAACTTCGAGGGCGATACAAATCTGCCAGTGGAGGCAGCTACACATCCTTTCGTGTCTTTTCAAGTATTCGGTCTTTGCTAGGATTAAACAAGTTGAGACAGTATGATCAATGGTTGCTACGTGTTCCTGGCAAACGCGGCATATATTATCTTGGGAAATTTTGAGAACCGCTTTATCATAATGTCGTGTACCCAACGTCTGATCTTGGGCAGCTATTACAAGTGCTTCTGATTCTGGCTTCATTCTTCCCCTTTCAAGCCACATAAATGATTGATCGTTATTGACCTGTGCTCTGTCCATTCGTTTCAAATATTGTCCGTGGAGTGGTTTGTCTCTCCATGACTTCTTTAACTTCAACTAGCAATAGTTGGTTCTTTTCTAGATGCCTATACATTTTGTTAGCTATGGCTGCAGTTATAAGTTTGTACATTACTGGCAGGCAAGTGATTGGCCTGAAGTGGTCTTTTATTATTATTATTTTTCCATTACATCACGACTAAAGATCTTATGAATCGGCTGAATATAAAATCTACTCCAGGTTGCAACCAGCTACCTAAGAAGCAGATCCGGTGACTATCAGTGCCTCTACAATACTTTACGCAAAATGTGGGCTGTTCCAAATAAAGCAATTTCTTGCACTTCCCAGTCTTTTGAATTACCAGGGAGTTAAGACAAGTTCTTACTCAAATTTTGCGGAACAAATCCCAGAGCTCCGATAACTATCGGGACGACCTGTGCTTTTACGCCCCACATTCGGCTGATCTCGATTTCCAAACTCTTGTATTTAAGACGTTTCTCTGCCTCCTTGGTAACAACGTTTTGATCGCAAGGTACAGCAACATCGATAAGTAAACACGATTTTTTCGCCAAATCCCGGATAACTATATCTGGTTTGTTTGCCGCTATCGTGCGATCAGTTTGAATTTGTTGATCGTACAATATCGTACACAATCCAACAGACGTCACCGGTTTTGGTGAGTGTTCGTACCACTTGGCGCATGTGTTTGGAACGTCGAGGGCGGTGCAGATCTGCCAGTGGAGGTAGCTACACACCCTGTCATGTCTTTTCAGGTATTCGGTCTTTGCTAGGATTGGACAAGCTGAGACAATGGTTTCTACTTGCTCCAGGCAAATGCGGCATTTATCATCTTGGGAAATTTTGAGAACCGCTTTATCATAATGTCGTGTTCTCAAGGCCTGATCTTGGGCAGCTATAACAAGTGCTTCCGATTCTGGCTTCATTCTTCCCCTTTTAAGCCACATAAATGATTGATCTTTATTGATCTGCACCTTGTCCATTCTTTTTAGATATTGTCCGTGGAGTGGTTTGTCCCTCCACGATTTCTTTAACATTTTTTGTGTCTCACACTTCATGTTTAGCAGCATCAGAAGTTCAGTGTCTGTGTTATTCGACGTGTCTTGCCTAGTTTTCTTTGCAATGCTTCTTGCTACACTAACAACGCCTCTGTTTCCCATTCTTCGGTGAGATTTCATGGCCTGCCTCATTAGAGGGTCATCTTGATGGCTGACTACATACTTCCCCAACCCGACTATTGCGTTGTGCCAGGAGGCCTCAATTTGTCTGAGGCCTCTTCCTCCTTCCTTACGTGACACATAAAGTCTATGTATATCAGCTCGAGGGTGGGAAACATGATGCATTGTTAGCAATTTTCTGGTTTTTCGATCCATGGTGCGAATTTCTTGCTCAGTCCAGTCCACTAGTCCAAAACTGTATTCGGCTACAGGTACCGCCAAACTACCTATTGCAGATATTTTATTCCTGGAATTCAGAGCGGACTGCAGGACCAGTCTCACTCTCCTATAATGCTCCCTACGAATTCTCTCTTTCATTCTGTCATTCGAGATGGTTTCACATTCTTCAATGCCCAGATATTTGTAAGTTTTACTAAGCTCAAGATCTTGAATCACAGTGTGCGTATCAATTTCAATGTTCTCAGACGTTGTGAGTTTCCCTCTTTTTAAATTGATTTTTGCACACTTGTCAAGACCAAACGTCATGCAGATGTCATTGCTAAAGTCATTCACGACTGACAGCATTTGGGAGAGAATCGCTTCATTCTTAGCAAACACTTTCAGATCATCCATGTAAAACAAATGTGATACTGGCCTTTCATCACCATGGAGCTTGTAACCAAAGTTAGCTTGCGACAACTGTCTCGATAGTGCGATCAAACTAATGCAAAACAGCAGAGGGGATAGTGAATCTCCTTGAAAAATACCCCTGTTAATCTGAATACTTCTGGTTTCTACTGCTTCCTTTCCGCTGTGTATTATTAACCTGGTACTCCACGACTTCATACTAGCCTTGCAAAATTCAATAAGTCTAGGATGAAATCGATAGATCTCCAGGGTCTTCAAAATCAATCGTGTGGTACACTATCAAAGGCCTTTTGGTAGTCAATCCAAGCCATGCTCAAATTACGTTTGCGTTTCTTTACATCATTCAAGATGACTTCATTCAGTAGCAAGATTTCCTTACAGCCATAAGAGCCTTTACGACATCCTTTCTGTTCAGCTGGCATTAGATGATTCTTCTCTAGATGTCTGTACATTTTGTCAGCTATGGCTGAAGTTATAACTTTGTTCAGTACTGGCAGACAGGTAATTGGCCTGTAGTTCTTCGCCAAAGAGCTGTCTCCCGCTTTGGGTAGCAAATACGTGATGCCGCGTGTGAGCCATTCCGGGATTTCCTTTGGGTTTTCAAAAATTTTATTGACAGCCTTTGCTAGATGAGAATGTATTGCTGTTAATTTCTGAATCCAATAAATCTGGATCTTATCAATCCCGGGGGACTTCCAGTTTCCCATGTTCCTAATTGCTTGGAAGAGGTCCTCTTCCGAGAATTGGTGAGAATTGGTTATTATTATTATTATTATTATTATTATTATTATTATTGTTATTTTCGCCTAACCTGTTGTTTGTTATTAATTTAATTAATTATCTGATTGTCGAAAGTTTCTGACAAAGCAGGAAGTATTCAGAATAATAGACTTCTGCATCAATTTCAAGTGTCTTGAAAGGATAACAATTCTCAGAAGATCTTCTTTGACGTATTTCTGTGAGACCGGTACTGAAGATAATGACTGGGAGAAAGAATGCATAATCCTGCTTTCATTATTCTTTAATTAGTTTGTCAAATCGCTTTACTTCCTTATTTTTTTCACTGAATGCCTTTTGGACGTTCCTATTTGGAGAGAGAGAAACATCAATTAGAAACTAGTTTTTGGCTCCTTGAGAGCCATTACTACATGTGGCTTATTATCTTCCACAGTTTTATGAGTAAAAAATGTGCGATCGAAACAAATTCTGACCTTTTCGCTTTCCAACACAGGTTCACGTTTATGTGTTGTAAGGGGCATAATAAACACTAAAATGATGGTTAGTTGCTGGTATATAATAGAAGAAATCTGATTATGGCGAATTCTGTAATCTTTCTGTGCTGGGATTGCACATCCTGAATTGATATATTGTTTATTTGCGTGCACATCTTACATTTATCAATCTGAGCCTCAGGATCTTTTTGAACTTGTTTTCTGTATTTTGAGGTGCAAATAGCTTCATTTTGAATGGCTAACAGGAAACTAAGTTTTAGCATAAAAATCTCTATCTGCTATCTGCTCTCTCTTTACAGAAGCTGGGAAGTTTGTTCGTGCTAGGCATGAAAGATTTTCTATGAATTTGTTTTTTTGACCATTGGTCTTGCTTTTGTTTCTCTGTTTGAAAGGGAAGGTTTTGAGGAATTTGCTGACGTAGATATAGATGGATAACCATTTTATCTGCTATATCAATGGCTTCATGTATCAATGGCAATTTTAATTTCCCGAGGGAGTATTCCTGGAATGAAGTGATTTGTTTTGAGTGTAGTTTCTGAATGTCAGTTATGTTACGCCCTCATAGACTTCTGGGCAGCATCGACCTTTCAGTACAAGACTTTGGGTGATGCTTTTCGTATTTGGTCCTTATTGTTCGAATTCGTCTTTGAAATTTTTGGAGGTCAGTTGAGGACCATTTAATAAACCCGAAATTATACGTAAGAACAGAGATATTTATGGTTTTTATACGGTTTCTGAGATGACTTTTTATCACTTGATGTAATCAGTTTTTGAATTCTGTCTGAAAAGAAGTTTTAAGTATAGAATACTATTTTCCGCAACTTGCATTATAACCAAGACCACCATCAACTTCACCATCTTCCATATTATATATTTTTGATTCATTCAATTCCTCTGTGTGAATTTTACGTTTTTCAGTATACAAAGTGAAACATTTGTCTAAGTCAAATTCTGTGTGAATATCATTAGAAAATATTTCAACAGTCTCTAACAGACTCTGGAGATTTTCATTTGGAGGAGCAGAAAGTTTTTATATCATCCATATAAACGTGATGGCTAAAAGAGCATGTGTGGTTCTTTGGTGTCTCATTGCAACTCTTTTGTCTTTGTTTAACATATTACTTGGCGTATTTAATATCATACAAAACTAGAGTGCACTCAGTCACTCTGAGAGATTCCTCTTTTAATTGGAATGGCACCAGTAACAATTCCTTACGCATATTTTCTTTCAATCTTTCATGCATCCGATGTTCCATGTTGTAATTAAAGTCTGAAGAAAGTTTCTAATTTTCGGATTTATTTTATAATTATCAAGAATTTGAAGAAGCCATGAGTGTGGGATGCTGTCGTAGCCTTTTTGTCATCTATGTAGGCTAGGTGAATGCTTCTTTTGTGTTGTTTAATGTTTGAGAATTACTGACAATGAGTCAATTTTTAACTATTCTTTAGATATTTTCCATAGATTGATAGAATTTTAGGAAAACAAAATGGCGGATCCAATATGGCAAACTAAAATTGCTAAATGTGTTTTGATTCACATGGAAGTGAGATATGGCCGCCTGAGATATGGCATAATATTCTGGGGAAACACATCTTATAGCTCCCAGACTTTCAGATTACAAAAAAGAATTGTACGAATAATGAGCAAATCCCACCCACGTGATTCTTGTAAGTCTCTCTTTATTAATCTAGAAATTTTACCATTACCTTGTCTCCTGATTTACGAATCAGTAGTTTTTGTCAAAAATGACTTACGTAAGGGCGGGAATATATTTTCAGCAAACGCCAATGTTTATAAGTACGAGGGTCGTTCCGAAAGTAATGCCTCCCATTTTTTTACGTAGGTGTGTGACCTCAAAAACCAATGTGAGTGGTACCATAGTGAAATATGAACTCTCTCGTTAAAGTTCGTTTAATTTCGTTACTATTTGTCAGATAAAATCATAGTTACAGAACGCTAAAATGGAGTCTAGCCGGAACGCGCGTCAAAAGCAAAAATGTGTGACTGAATTTCTCATTTCCGAGGAAAGTGCACGCATCAACATCACCAGTCTCCTGTTGAACTTTTACGGAAAGGATACAGTGGATGTTACTACAGTGTGGCGACGATGGGTGGTGCGTTTCAGCGGTAGTGACAGCGACGTGAATGACAAACCACGTTGCTGCCTTCCACGCACAGCTGCCACCCCACGGAATGATGGAGCGCCTCGTTCAGTTCTTCCGCATGAATAGGTTCATGGGGGGGGTATGGTGCTGGGTAACTGCGTATGACGCTGGACATTGTCTGCAATGTGTTAGAGGTAACGCTGAGTAAACTGAGTTACCGAAAATTGTGCGCAAGGTGTGTCCCGCGATCACTCACACAGGAACACCAAAACACCAACAACACCGAAAGGAACGTTTTGAGAAGGTTTCGACCCACTTCGAAGCTGAAGGTGGCGATTTTCTGGATCGAATAATCACTGATTATGAGATATGATGTCACCATTATGAGACAGAAATGAAACGACAACCCATTGAATGACACGATAAGAATTTCCCGTACAGGTCAACTCGGCTGGTACAGAGTTTTACCAGCGTGGCATGCAGGCTCTTGTTCATCGGTTAATAAAATGTGTTGAAAAAAGGGGGACTATATTGAAAAGTAGTTTCGTGTTCATAAAACTCTGTTCTAGCACAATGTATTAAGATTGTTTTTTTTAATTTAGTGTAGTTGTCATACAAATAAATAGGAGGCATTGCTTTCGGAACGACCTACGTATAACACACGACGTAGTAATAATTTTCATCAGGTGGCAGTATCAACAGCTCACTACACAAAATTCACATACATTCATTTATATTACTCTACATACATTCATGTACATTACTCTACAACACTTTGCCAGATGACATTAAACGATTAAATTCGATAGAAAAGTTTAAGTCCCAAGTAAAATCTCTTCTGCTGCATAACTGTTTCTATACCATTCGCAACTATACCGAGCATCAAAAGGAAAGTAACTTTAATTTTAGCAATGATCGTTAATGTAATTATTTATCATATGGACTGTATAATTCTAAAGAACCTGTAACAAGTATTGTACCACAGCTTCTGGGTTGATGACCCCCATCTTGATCGGGTTTTTCGTTCAGTTTCCCTGATCCTTTGAGCAAATGCTGAGATGGTCCCTTGTTTTGCTTCTGGACATAAATGTAACTTCATTATTTGTGCACGTCTTCTGAATTTCAGTGGGAAATATAGTTATTCAAATTATAGTTTTCCATATTGTCGCGGCAAAATGTATTATTCTTTCATGAAGAACATGATGAGGATTAAGGGCACAAATATTAAGCTAATTTACCTTTGAAAATATATTTTATTATATAGGAGCGAATATTTTGTCAACAAAACTTGAAAAAAACCTCTCTTTTTTCTGTATTCAAAATTCGACTAGTATATGATTTAGGATAGAGGTCATAGAATTATGAAAACGTGCACAAATTTCACTTCTCCCCCATAGCTCTTCACACACAGTTTTAAACTGTTTTTGACGTAAATAAATAAAAGGATTCTGGGGTTCTCGAGGTTTCTAATTATGAAAATCAAATTACATTTTTGAAAAACAAAATGGCGAATCTAAAATGACGGACCGAATTTGCTGAAAGTGTTTCGATTCGTATGAAAATTAATATACAGGGATCTTTGAGGCTGAAATCTTCCGCGATCAGTTTTGAGCTGCACCATCACAAGCCTTCCACGGGGTGCTGATTAAGAATGGGAAATTATATTTTTGAAACACGATATGGCTAATCCAATATGGTAAATTAAATTGGTAAAAGCGTTGTGAATCATATTTGCAACGATTAGCGATTCTGAATGTCTTGTTTCCTTTATATATCTGTTTTTTAAGAAGCACGATCAAACTGAACAAAACTTTATCATGTGACACATGGAACCATCCGGTTCCTTCAAATATTTCCGTTCCAATTTACAATTTCTCGAACGATTTTTTCATGTCAAATGCTTCCGAAATTGACGACAGTTTATCCGATTCGAATGACATTGTTTAAATTAATATAATCTACTTTACATATAGTAGTAGCATTCTCTCTGTATAATTATTGAAATGTTTACTTCAAAATAACACTCGGAGACTTAAGGGGAGACTGTAGGTACTTGGTGGCTCCAATTAAACCTTCGTAAGTTACATAAATATTTTGACACATGTTTTGAAGGAACTACCCATTAAAAGTCTTTCAAAGTTTTGTCTTTATAATAGTAACATACATGCCTACTTCGTGCAAAGTACAACCTTTAAAAGACAAGTTAATATACTTAATCATGATCTTTTAGGACACGTACATATAAATTTTCATGTGAAAACTAGGAGCGCTAAGGAGGCACCGGGTGGTTGCCAGCGGGAGACGGTGACGGCGGCAAAGTACACAAATAAAGGCAGAATTAGTCCATTGAATTTTAAATGTCAGACTTCACCTTCATGGGTAAAAAATTCAAAATCGAAACAAGATTGCCTCTCAAAAAATAACGCACGACGTGTAAGAGGAAGCCACACACCAAGAGATTGACGTTGTATAATAGGCAGACAATTTTGTTCAGGAGATAAGACCAAGAGCGTCGCTGTCGGGTGGAGGAGGATGCAGGGGGGTGCCGGGGGACGCCCCTTCAATAAATTCTAATACATGCAGTAGTTTACTTCCTTGGTCCAATTTAAATTTCTTGGCATTTGATGGGTTAGGAGTGGGGGTGTAGTTATTCAATCGGGAGCTTTGATATCAGAAATTGAACTCTATTGGATAACAGTGTCCCCTTTTCTAACTCACCAAGCGTCAAGAAATTTAAATCACTTTTGCCGTCCTTCAATAGGCAGAAAGTCAAAAACTCATGGGAAAATAATTTTATGAAGATGCTTCCGAACTGGAGGGTAGATGTAGATATTCTCTGTGAGCTTGCATTTTCATATGAAGTAGAGGACGATTAAGCATAATGCTTGCAATCACTACCGCTCTAACAGCCGTCGCTGCCATCCAAAATTATTACTATGTAAGTGATTATAATTGCAATGTAAATGTAATTTTTCTGTTTACCTATTTATTATCTTGTATGGAATGAATTGTAATTGTTTCATTAACTGTTGTGAATAATTAGAAGCACAGAAACATTATATTTTATTTTTCTTTGTTTAAAATCTTATAACTTCAGTAAACAGTCAGTCAAAAAAATTTAAAGAAGTTTTAGACCATGAATGCAAAAGTAAAATAAATAAATAAATAAATAAATAATAAAAAGAGTCCTTTCAATTTCTATTCTACATTGAACAGCCACAATATAATGACAATCAACATATTTGTTATGTATTTCTTCTGGTCTATCAAATCTAAATAATGAGTATTTGGTTAATGATAATCTTTGCATGATGCTCCTTAAAAATTAAATGGTTGAATAGCTAAAATTTAAACCTTTATTTGATTTTGATCATTCAAAATATCATAAATTACACATAAAAAATGCAGAATTTAGAATTGCTTAAGTAATTAATGCCTTTTTAATTTTGTGCCCATTTCAAATCAATTTTTCTATGTACTACTATCAAACATTAGCTAGTGTATGTTCTCTTAATCTCCATCTTGTAAAAAACAATCTTAAACTACATAGTCTACTATCCTTCAAATGAGGAACATGTTCAGAGTAAATAAAAAATTGTATTTATTCTGGTAATGCAGATGGCAATAACTTGAGCAAAAGTTTTGTTTGCAACAATAATTTTTTTTATGGTGTTGAAACTTTTATTATAACTTTTTTGTTAGAAACTTGTGAATCATTGCATTTAAATGTGTGATAATATCACGTTAAAAATATTTCATTTATGTTTTCAGACATGGACAAAGCAAGAAAAGAGTTAAAATGAGAATAGTAAAAATGTATGTCATCTTTGTACAATTGTTTTATAAAGGTGATTATTTAAACAGAGTTCAAATTTCATTATGGATTAATTTTTGTCATATATTAAAGATACAAGCAATTTATTGTTTTAACATTGACCAAGATGAATAACAAAAGTGATTTTCCTGTCTGGATCTCCTAACAGGTGAGGCATGTTGTGATTGACTGTTGTCCTTAGATTACAACTGAAATATTAAGAATATTTTTTGAATTTTATTTTAAATTAAATCACCTGTATTTAGGTAATATAAATTTGGTTCCAAACAATGATAAATTCCCATCTGTTCCAAATAATACTAGTAAGGTAGGTCAAACAGGAATAGATTGTATCTTTGATCAAATGTACCTTCATGAAACTAATAACCTTTCAAAGATTTTTAAATTACAATTTGTAAAGCGTTAACTGGATTTCTCTTTCAGTTCTTATATTTGTGAACAGTATGAATCCTAGTTATTTCAGTGAACATCAAATGTTAGGAAAGAAGATTGAATGTATTTATCTTTTGCTAGTAATGAAGAGATCATTAATACCAATAAGTGTGTTTAGTTATTAAAAATGAAATTCTACAGGGCTTAGAAACTGAAAATTCTTTGAGTTGCTGCAAGGCACCTTCAATTTAAGTCTGATAGTCAGTGTTGTGATATGAGAAAATAAAATCTTTGGAAGCTGTGTTAGAAAAGACAGTGAAGAAAATTTGAAAACATTAAGAAAATTTTGATTTAGAAACTATATTGTATAAAATATTTTTGAAAAAACATATTATTCTGGGAAAGATTTTATGAAAGATTTTTCAAAATCCACAACTACAGAGCCAACTAGTAACATTTCATTACATATTTACGTCTTAATATGTTATATTGGTACTATGTAGGTGGAGGAAATATTTTTTTTAAATGTCTCATGAAGAGATATTACCAATCTATGTTTAAATTGAAATAGTGTGCATATTTTAATATAAAAATTCTGATAGTGAGGAATATGATTTACAATAGGCAAATTAATGTTGATCATTGGTATAATCAATAGACTACTTATAAAAAACAAAGATAATTTTATTCATATAAGAAAATCAATGAAGTGCAATATTATCTTGCTTCATATACTTCATAGTATCATTGATGACGTATACTTGAGATGGTGATACTTCTCATTTGTGAATGTAAAGCAAAATCCACTGCTAGTTTGTTTGAGATTGTACAAGTATTTCAGCCTGATATTTTGAACTACAAGAAGAGCTTATGTACATAACTTGAGAATATGTATTAAATGAAAATGTCAGAAAATGAATGGTCATGAATTGTCATTTCCTTTAAACATATTTATGTCAAAGATATATTATTTACAAATGCAACCATTTCTCATTATGTCTTATCCTCAATGAGTGATAATTCAATTATAACATTTTTGAAATTATTATTTTTACTGTACGTTTTTCATCATTCAGATCATGAGAACTGCAGTGTGTTAATTTATCATTTTTAATATTCATTTTTTGAACTTATACTACTTTTTTTCAAATCATTGTCTTAATGAATTTACAATGCACTTACTGTGAAATATAAACATTGAGCCATCATTGACAATCAAATTGAGATAAATATCATTTGTTAAAACCTGTTTATCATTTATACATGAATGGCAATTACTGTTATAAAAATAAATTATTTTGAGAAAGCATTTTATGTTACAGGCTTTGGGTTAGACCTATATACAAGTTCAATAACTTTATACTAGATAAAGATTTACATTAAACCTTATGATACCATACTAAAAAAACGTTCAGAGTTTTCACAAGAAGAAAAAAAATATATTTTGAAATATATGAACTGAAATAAGAAATATAAGAATGAGATATTAGTAAGAAGATGAATAAGATATTAGTAAATTTCCAGAGAAATGTTGAGAATTACTTTTATAATGAGTGTAACCTAGTACTGATGATCTTGATACTGTATGATACAAGAGGCATCTAACAAGAAGATTTATCACTGTAACAAGAAGCTTCACTTTAGTAATGAAAGCAAAAGCTTGCTAGAGTGATGCAATGTATTAGGTATGATAAAATGTAAATTGCAAGAGTCATGAAGAATGTTAGTAATTGTTATTGTTAAAATGAAGCAAAAATAAATGATGGCAATATTAGCAGGACTGCTATATTTTTTTTCATCAGTTGCATTGGAATTCAATGAAGGTTACATTTTCTATCCCTTGGTTTGTTTATTTTGCAATTAGTTGATGTTTGTGGTCACATTCATTATGATGAAACATTTTAGTACAATGGAACTAAATCTTACATGCACAAGAAGAATCCATCGTAAATCAACATTTTTTATGGTGACACGTATGTGAAGAATATATGACACTAGAAAGTACGAATGCGCGTTGAAAAGTAATGCCTCCAGTTTTTTTCTGTTCTCAATATAGGTTGATGTATTACAATCATGCATACTACTCAGTCGACTTTCCCGCTACGCTGACGTAAACTACAGTTTTCTGCCACTAGATGGCTCCGAATTGTAGCGCGTAGCTTGGCGGTGTGTAATGTAACTATGTTGGTTCGTGAGAAACAGCATGCTATAATCGAGTTTCTAACCGCAGGAAACCTGTCTCTAATTGAAATCCATAGAAGAATGAAAGCTTTGTACGGTGATGATTGAATGGACTTCAGTAGTGTGTTCAGTTGTTCGCAGAGAGCTCTATAGATATACTGAAGAGAACCCAGTACTTTGGAAACGTGACGCTAGAGAGAGTACGTCGCCATATTGCCGAGCGTATCTCTATCTCTCTCTCTGACACACTGGCACACCAGTATTGGGGCGTAAGAGGAGCCAGAATTTTCGTCAGGAGAACAAAAGGAAATAAGAATTATTAATAATAAAGCATAAGTGGTATAAAAATAATTAATATAATGAATAAATTTAAATTGGATGGCATTTCAATTCTCAAAGTTCCTAAATGATCATTAAAATCGATTAATCGATAAAAAATAATTTTCTTAAAATACCAGAATAATATAAAGATACTAAAAAATTAAAAAAAGAAACTTCAAAATTTCTGGTAGAGAAAAGGGGAATCTCCGAGAAGCATATCTGCTTCTCGGAGATTCCCCTTTTCTCTACCAGAAATTTTGAAGTTTCTTTTTTTAATTTTTTTAAGTACAGATTTAATACAGTACAGATTTATATAGTATTTATAATTGTGATACAGCATTGCATCATGGAATGACATTAAATACATTTGGAAAGATAAATCTCTTACTTGTGAAACTGAATCCCACTTTCTATCTTCTAGAGTTTTCTGCAACCGTACGCAACACAATACTTTACCATTGTATTTCCTATTATTAGCTAAATTAACCGAAATAAAGCCACAACCTTTCCACGCCGTATGCAACGCGCACAAATAGATACATTGGAATACTCTCCAAGTTTGCCAACTTACCAGAATCAGGCGTCATACTCTCAAAGGATTCCCAGCATTGCAGTTGTGGATCCAGTTTAAATAATTGAGATCACTGGTTCTTCGTGCTCGTAATAAAGGAACGATGGTGTTAACATCCACGTTTGCGACGGAGCTCAGAGTGAACGACCGCGTACGGCAACCGAAGATGCTTATCGGAAACAGGTTGATGAACTCATCAGAGAAAATTGTCAGATAGCACAGATACAGCTCTCAGGTAAGTGTGGCGTATCGTGAAAGCGTGTAGAGGCCATCAATGTAGAACTGCGACACAGAAAACTGTGAGCAAGGTGGGTGACTCGAAAGTTCTCTCCTGACAAAAAAAAAACCCAGAGAGATTGGGCATCTTCTTTTGCTCTTGAGTGTGTGGGTGATGGGTTCCTTAACAACGATGTGGCAGGTGATAAAAGCTATGTTAACCATTTTGACCCCGAGAACAAAAGAGCATCAATAAGTTTCCTCCACTAAGAATCACCGACGCCAGAAGTTCAAGACCATGCCATCAACTGGCAAAATCATGCTCAATGTGTTCTTGGGATGTTCAAAGTCATGCCTAAAGGCACCATCAGGCTTTGGATTCACTGTCATCGATCATGCTCCGTACAATCCCGATTCGGCCCCATCCGATTATCATCTGCTTCTAAAACTTAAAGACCACATTCGAGGACTTCTCTTTGACAGTGATGAAGCCGTGCAAGCAGAGGTGAAGTTGTGGCTCCGTGAAAAAAGTAAAACATTCTACGGTGACGGTCTCAACAAACTGGTCTCTCCGTGGAAGAAATATGTTCGTCGCCAGAGAGACTATGTTGAGAAATAAATATGTAGTGATGGAGATGGAGAAAGTTAATGAAGTTTGTTTTATTTAAAAGACTTGATTAGTTTTCACGTAAAGGATTTGGAGGCATTACTTTTCAGCGAGTCTACGTAGAATGAAATTAAACATTATTTGATTAAATCCAAAGAATTGTAGCAGTGACACCGAATGCGTGAATATAGTATACAAACAAACTTTATCGCAAAAATTTATGAAGAAAATCTACTTATTGCTTATTGTTAATAAAAACATTTGTTCTTGTCGATTTAAAAAAATACTCAAATAGCGGTTATAAAAGTTACGCCTCTTTGAGACATCTACGGCTCACGGACGTGTACTGCAATGGCTGGATTTTTCGTATTTTAGCTTTGTTGCCAGTCATAGCTGTCAGCATTCTCGGAACAGCTCACAGAGCTGCATCACGTCTTCAGTGTCCGGGTTTAGTCAGAACGGTGGAAAGCGAAAGAACCGGTGAGCTATATGAGAATTTACCGTAACGGAAAGCAAAGCCATTGCATTTGTGAATACAGATGACGACTTACTCACTCCACAATTCCGTGTGAGAACATTAAGATAACCTAGCAAAAAGGAAGCAATGGATTCTTCTCTCTTGTTTTAACTGCATTGTCAAACGCTCGAAGGACTACAAATATATTTTAAGAAAGTTGTGAGTAACCACAAAAAGTTAAACCACTCAATAATAAAATAACTCTTGATTTCACCGCGTCAACTTTCATACATTTTGATGCCAGTTTGGAAGTCAATCCTCTAGATATTTATTTGTTGTAATATAGATTTAAGAGACTTGGTAGAGTTTCTTGAAACAATGCCTAATGAACAAAATCACAATTGATGGATTTCCGGCCTAATGAAGGCAAAAAGGATAAAAGATTTTGTAGAATAGAACTCTTAGGATAAGACAAGTCTTTCAACCATCCATTTCAGATACTTAAATATTTTTAGAACCCACTTAGGGCTCCAAGGGATATACCGTCAACTGTTGCTCATTTTGAAATAGTTAAAAATTCCTATCTTCTTCTTCATTTGCTACAAGAGCGAGTTATTATAGCGAGAAAGGCTATGGTTAGACACTGGTGTCCTTTTTGAGTATTAAATGACGTATACTTCAGATATTCCGACGAAAAATGACTAAAATGAGAATCCGGTTGTGAACCTCGTTAACGCAAATCTATTAATGAAGCCAGACAAAGGCTGAAGATTTGGTTCCCATATCATTTATGTCAGATCAGGCAGAAGAGGAACTAGTGATTCTTTATGATTCTTCTCGTACGAACTTTCGTAGTCTACTTCGTCAGACTGGTGTTATTTATGTGAGGCTGGCAATTTAGAGCAGAGTTTGGTATTCGATAAAAAGTACAATTATCCGTCAAATCATTATGACTACTGTCCACCCCGAGAAAGCACGCGGCCTGTTATCACGGGCCAAGGGAAGTATATAATCGGAGCAGAGACGAATGAGGAATCATTCGATCGACATTTGTCAAAATGGAAAAATCTATAGACATAAATGTCTTGGACAAGGGATATTATGATGGTCCTGCATTTAGAGACAAGAATTGCGGAAATGGCAAAGCTGATGGACTATTCACGTGCCACTGTTGAAAGCTGCTCTGGGAAGTAGTTGACAAACCATAAGTTGGAGACCAGGAGCGGATTTAACCAATCATTGGGGGGGGGGCTTATAGATTTTTGTTAAATAATGAGCATGTTTGTTATTGTAGTATATAATATTTTATAGTGTATGTATGATACTATCCAATATAACTAGGCCTTTTGGGGGGAAGGGCATGACCCCCTTTCCTCTCTGGATCCGCCACTGTTGGAGATAAGGTCTTGGACAATCATGCTTCCCCATGAAACGTGGACACCAGAGGTTTGCAAAGCATTACAGGCTGCTATCTGTGTGAGATCTAACAGCAGAGTACAATGCTGGTATATGTACAAGGATTATGGAACCCACTGTTCAGGGCACGTTGTCGAACTTGGGGCTTCGCACCAGACGACCCTACGTGTTTCCTGGTTGTTCAGACATCTTCAATTGCGATGTAAATGGGCACGGGATCGTCGCGATTGACCATGGATTGATGGAAACTTGTCACCTGTACGGATGAGTCACGTTTCCTGTTACATCATGGTCGTGACCAGATGTGCCACCTTCCAGGCCAATGGTAGCTCGACACATGCACCACGCCATGCACTCAGGCCGGGAAGGGGAATTTTATGCTAGAGGGATATTCATCTAGGCCTCCCTGGGGCCTCCCTGATTGTGATCGAAAGCACTATGAGAGCAGTAGACAACGTGATAATAATTGCGGATCACTTGCATCCTGTCTTGCTTGATAATTTACCCGACGGAGATGGCATCTTCCAGGGGGATAACTGTTCGTGTCACAAGGAAAGAATCGTAATAGTGTAGTTTGAGAACCGCGATAGTAAATTCACGTTGATATCTTGGGCAGCTCATTTTACTGATCTGAACCCCTTGTAGACGCTATCGGGCACCAGCTCCTCTCGAGACCAGTAAATTAAGGGAACTGCATGACCTACGCATGGACCTCCGAAAATCTATCAAGGACTTGTTGAATCCGTATCACGCCGAATTGATCCTACATTGTGTTCTAAAGTTGGTCCAACATGTTATTCATCAGATGATCACGTTTTGTCTCCTAAGTATATTTCATGTTTGTTTCTAAGATCACAATATCCTCACCTACCCAGATATTGTCTGTGAACGACCGCAAGGTTCGATCGACTTCGAAGAGAAATAAAAATGTTCCTGTCACAAGTGAAAGTCTGTGTCATCTCTTTTCTCCATGATTAACCAATCACGTACGAACTTAAACTGATCCTACTTTTACTGAGAATTAATTGGTAAACTGTTTGTACTACATAATAATATGCAATATTGGTAGATGATTTGACTAAAATTGTTGAGGTACTGCTATAATTGGTTTCATTCTTCACAGGCTATATTTCTTCTTCACAGGTTTGTCACTCAAAATTAGTAACTCGTGGGTATATTAATTGTAGCAATAAATGTATTACTAAATTGATAAGTATACAGTTTGTAATAAAAACATCCTGATGCTGATTCTCAGTAGTATCCATTGACGTCTCTTGCACGTAAAACTTGGGGGTGACATGAATGGAAGGGATTTAAATGCCAGTACCCCCGTGGAATTTCAGCTTGGACAATTTGTTTTAAATTGAAGGTAGGCAGGAGCACGCAGAAGCTGAAAACAGGTCATGTCGAACTATTTCTTATTTCAATAATATACTCGAACAATAACTTAGAAAGTGATGGCAACCTCGAAGACAATGGTGGTGGAGACGGTGGTAGAAGTGGAAGTGGTGGAAAGCAATGTGCTCATTGGTTCTCTTCCCTAGATATGGAAATGCAAGCTCTCGGGGTAGCCCAACATATACGCGCCCCAGAAGCTTCTTAACAATATTCCTTTTCCATTTCCCTTTTTGTCCTCTGTACTGAAGAAGGTGAGCAACACTTTTATATACACTATAGTATCGTTTCAGTGTGGATGTAATATAATGAATAAATATCAATCATAGTATGTTTTACTGAAAATGCAGATAGCCGAAAAAGAAAAATCTATTTAAGATACAACTACTACATTTAAGTACTTGTTCATAATAGGGAGGGGAAGGGTACATGCGGACTTTCCCACCAGAAACGCCTGTGACTATAACTGTCTATATTGTCATGGTTACCATAAAGATTCTTGTATTAGCTCTTAAGTTTCAAATGCTGGGAGACAATAGTCTCTTAAAGAAAATCTACATAGCTACCTCTCACATTATAATTTGTAATATGGAATGCTTAGCCATCCTTCGAACGTTTCTATTATTCAGTGATATTCTACTTTCTTATTTGAATAATAAAGGGTAATTCGACTCTTGAGAGAAAAAAATTGTAACAACATTTGCGTTTAAAAAATTACTATATTATCCACTACAAATTAATAGTAAGTAGATATTCGATCGTCAACACTTTTTGTCGACACAAAGTACTCTGTACGTAAATCCGCTAGTCAAGTAGACTGCAAAAAATTGGTTACGTAGATCAAGTTAGCAAAATAATGTCATCCTTTACACATCACAAATGATGTTATTGTACATATATAACAGACATTTGTATTATCTAATTCGTTCCTGAAGCTGATGTTTGTTTACGAAGAGATTCACGCACCACCGACAGGGAACGGCTCGGTTCCTGATCAAGCGAGAGGATCCATTCAGGGGTGAAATTGTGGTCTTGAAAATCATGGAATTGAAGCCGAAAAAATAATACGATACATGTAATACAGAAGAGGTTATTGAAAAAAATGTTAAGTAAAAAGCAAGAAAACTTGAATGATTGTGACACACTATTTATTTGTATCTTTCGAAATAATTTTTCAGATATCGTGTACTATTTATATACTGAATTCTTCTGATTGTATGTGAAGAAGATAAAAAATAATTTTCTTTCTAATATTAATAGTCTAAACAATTACAAATCTGTCCTAATTGATGTGATATAATTGTTCTACAATTCATCGCATTCAAGAAGAAATTTTTCTGAACCTACAAAACTAACTTCATTTCCAGAAAAATTTCGTAGAAATGTCATTGTTTTTGGCACAATTTCGTGTCTAAAAATTACTTTATGGTAACAATATACTAATAATTACCAACCAAATTATCTGAATAAGCATTGTTTTAATTGGTGAATTATAACATGTTTCTGCTCCATCATAAAAAATGTTTTAGAAAACAGCATGATTCGAAAACTAGACATCTTGTATGCAAGTCAATTTCGAGGCTCGGTGGCTATTATGTTGTTGAAACCAGGTTTCCACGAAGTCTATGAAAATATGCAATTATTAAATCTGCTCAAAGAAGAAATAATGAACTTTTCTCGAAGTCAAATTGTAGTCTTATAATGTGAGATTAAAGTATTTACTCATAATTTAAGTCACACTTATTATCTAATGCACTCAAGAAGTCGTAAAATGGCGCAGAAAACACAATTTTAACTTCATCAAAGCGGTATCTCAATGATCACTAAGTTACAACCAAGGCATTAGAACAAAGCAGACACAATCTTCGGAAATGGAATACAAACAGAAGTGCACATAAAAGATAGAGTAGAAAATGAATGATTAGATGCGACTTTTTCAAAACCACAAATTGTCTAAAAAAATCACACATCGAAATATCATCGGGCATCTAGAAACGGCTTAACGTCATTAAAATCTTCAGTTCCAGTGCAATGAAGAAACAGTGGAAATCTTGCTCCATCTTTTCAGGTTTCGACATATTGAGACAATTTGTGAACAGCTTAATTACCAGCAGAGAAATAAAATTTCTTTCATGAAACTGGAACGTGGAATGAGTTGTAGGCACTATTTTGATTAGTATTCTTTGCAAACATTTTCATTCTATCATTAGAATACAATTCCTGTTTCCAAACCACTGTGTTTGAGTAATGTGAAGACCTGGGGGAGCGAAGAGAAGCAATGTAAAGAAAGCTGTACCACGCAAAAACAGCCAATAGATGTATCCTGTTATCACTAAAATAGTGATGTACTCATATTATTTTCATTATATCATACTCAAATAATTTTCACAAATCCAATTTTTGAAGAATGAAAATGATCGTACTAATCTTTAAAAAAGCATTCTAGAAACAAAATCATGGGATCATAAAGCAATAAGGCTCAAATGAGCCTTTTAGAAGACAAAATATTCGTGTATGCCTTTCATTTGCGATAAGTAAGTCATATTGGCATTGTTGAAAATTTCACAAGCATTTGGAGACAAATAGTTCCCCTATCAATGCAAATGTCTAAATAATGAGTTGCTTAAAAAGTTCATTTTCCGAGAACGAAGAAATTTTGTACTTATTTCAGTCTGCACTTCCATGGACGTCCCAAATGTTGCCAAATGTGTTGAAGATTCTACTTGAATTCAATGTAAAAAATAGAATTTCATATTGTACTGGGTGCCTATTAAAATTAAACTGCAATGTACTTTGGAGAGACACACAAATACTGTAAGAGGGTTAACACTATTCAAAACGTAGGTTTGATAACCGACGCGCGAATCATCAGCATTTTAATAATATTATTTGTTCGGAAGTTGGAATAAAAATGTCTTACATTTTTAAGTAAGCTGCGTTCAAGATTTTCCCAATTTCACGCGCCAGAATTGACTGACGTGGCGTGATTTTCCAGCCCGGGTGCTCATTGTAGGGCACGCGTGGTTACGTCAGTAGCAGTCGGAGGCGGTGTCTGGGACATGTGGTCGGCATATGATGCAAGTGTCAGTCTTTCAACGCCTTCTCGGAGAGTGATTCTAACAGTACAGAGGAGAAATAATATTTACTCCTCTGTACGAGGCTCATGAATGCTTCCCGTGTCACTGCCACGTGCTAGCTCTCCAAATGTGAAGAGTGACACGCGTCTGGCTTCACTACCGAGTGTTCTCTTTGCCAAAAGCAAATAAACGGCCTTGCGCAGCTACCACTGGCCAAGAGAAAGCAGTTTTCTAACGTCTGAATGAAGGAAACTTACCGCACTTTCATTCTCCCTGGTTTGGTGATAATTAGCGCATTTTGTCTATTGGATTGCGAGTAGAAAGCAGCTCGCCGTTACTGAGTCCTCCGTCACTGAATTCCCCGTACTGAACAACGATTCCTACCAATGGAATCGCGCCCGTTTTCCACCGAGCTTTTCTTCAAGTTTCCGACATTTTGTCTTCGATGTCCATGTAATGAGAGTTGTAATGTACTATCCGTTCTTGTGTACATTTTGCATCTTCTAGTGCAATAATTTAAATATATTTGGCGCAACAAGCGAGTAGGTGAAGTAGTAAAAATATACTGTGCCGTATTATACTTGGGTTTGTATCCACAAAAAGTGAAATTAAACTTGCCTTTCAAACATTTTGATATGATCAGCTCCAAACACGATTTATATATCGATCCTCAACGTAAAGCAAGATTATAGATTGCCTTTGTTAACATAAAAACTTCATATTCCTATCAAATTTTCTGCAGTTTTGAATATTTTCATTTCACCTACACTATCTTGAATTGGAATAATGTACAATTCAATGAGAATAGTGTACAATTCAATGAGAATCAGTGAGGATAAATTTGAACTCTTAGGATTATGTTCCTGTAAACATTCCAACAAACATCACCTCTCATACGCCAGTTCTAGCCTGGATAGTGTGATGTTCAACATGATTGTAAAAACGCTAAACATCTCTGGATAGAGATTTTTTCCCTTCAGATCATTCCTCTTAACCGTAATATTGCAAAAGACATGTCGATCGTGATTGTTTATCTGCTGTTTCATAATCTGAAGGTCAATAAACATTGTGCTTCCAAAAACAATGATTGGCAATGAGCAATGATGTGATCTTCTTTCTCCGTGATGATGACAAATGATCCCATTCATTTGGATTCTGTTTGATTGCAGATTTGATGGATCGCCGATCAGTATTTCCTGATAGACGTTTTTACTTTAATTAAGGTGCCAACGTTGCGTTAAAAGAATTGTGTAACAAATATTTTATGGTGATGTGTTAACCATTTTGCATCTCTACGTGCCAACGTTTTTGAGGAGCTCTTTTAATGAAGGTGGTGAGTAATGCCTTACAAAATGCGAATTTTCAAAAGTGACGGCTCTTATTTGTCCTCGATATATAGCTTGTATGTCATTTATCTTCGATTCTTCTGATCAACCGATCATTTATGTATCTTTATTCTATTCTATCTTCTTGGACAACATTAGTTGCTTTGGCTGATCTGATGATTCTGGTTCATGAAAATATCATTGATTTATTTATTTAAACGTTGTTTAAACGTTATTTAAACGTTGTTTGAACATTTACCACACGTACAATTTATTTTGCTACTTGTCTGTGAATTGCTATGTGTGACACGCATATGATTCATATTATTCGAGGAAGCTCTTAATAACTGTGCAATATTTTTTAAGCATAAGCCCGCACAGAACAATTTCTTTACGAACAATGCAACTGTATTGCAAAAGTCCCATAAGCACTTGCAGACGCAGTTATATATTTATTCTATTCTCTACAATAGTAGTCAGGGATGCAGTTCACATCGCATAATGTAATTTTTTATGTAAATACTCTAATTTTGACTCTGGAGATCTCATTATACTTGATTATTCTTTGATTGGTAGTTGTCTTTTTTGAAAATTGTGCAACAATTTCTTGAAACAGATTTGTTGCAACAATATTACTGTTAATTAATTACTGTTCAGAAAATTTATTTTGTAGTTCTTTATTTATTATGATCAATTTTTACAGTTCATGTACTGTGAATAACGTAGAGAAATTGATTCACGTCATAGAGACACATAGCTTTGTTCAATATCTGTATACTATGGTCAACTTTACCAACTATAACCTGCTGTATGCCCCCAGGCATTTAATGAAATAACGTTCAAAACCACTTCAACCAGTATGCAACCTAGATCTATTCATTGGCATCTAACTTTTATAAAGATTTTTTTACCGGATTATACCACTCAAATCCATTTGAATTTTCTCCCAGATGTTTTCAATGGGTGGCAGTTTAGGCAATCTTCGGTGTCAGAGGTATAGTGGGGCATTGTTTTGTATGGTATGATGAAATCGTCGCAGCAGCAGCATGAGGTTTCCATTGAAACGTGGCCTCTGGTTACCAGCAATGAATGAATCATTACTTGCTCCAGAATATTGTTGGCGTAGGTGACACTCGTTATGGATGACTGTTAACCTCCATGTAACTTCACAGCAGATGATTGGCACTTTATGTCTTACGCAAATGATCACTGTTCGAAATTTGTCGAACAAACATCCTGCCATCGTTTAAAACCAAACAGGAGCATGATTCGTCCAAGAAGACAAATTTGTCCTTTCGTCACTCCAGCTACGTCCATTGAAAGCTGTGTAGCAGCCAGTTGAAGTGACGTAAAGAGGTTCCTGAAGAATGGCCAAAATGCTTGCTGTCGAAACTACTGCAAACGGCCAGATTCTTTAAGCGAAGTTTTAAATGCTCAGTCTTGCGTCTATTCAGACCATGACTATAGCCAAAACGACGTGGTATAGATTGTATAAGGCGTTTAGTGTAAACAAGTAAACCATAACAGCCCTTTAAACACAAGTTAATAAGTTAACCTTTCCCTTTAACCGATGATGTCAAAAATGAGTAGTTATATTAATATCACATTTTTGACGAGGAAAAAAATATGGTATCGTCTCGAATACCAGGAGTCGAAACATTCTCGTATGTATGCTCCGAAGAGTTGGACGTTGGAAAACTTTGTTAATGTGAAAATTCTCCGACCTTTTAAATATAAATGTTGTTACATGTTCTGGACTAAAATTCCTCCAAATTAAATTTTTGTGAAACTATTTTACTTCAAGTCGGAGTTTTAAAAACTGAAATAAATTCTTTCAAAATTTGAAAAAGTATTTGGAAAGTCATTGGCTATATAAACATTATTATTCCTAGAAAATTTAATCAAAAATATAGTTTTTTCGAAATGCTGACCCGAACAGAAAAACCAAACCAATTTTACCTATGAATGGTATTCAGCAATAATAATATTTGAAATATGTGAGATGTGAGTTACTGACCCAAGTTTTGAGTAGAAGCCAAAATTGAACGAGGCCGATCCTGTGTAAGTGTTGGGGGAAGTGAAGAAGCGCAAAGTCAAGTTGATTTTAGGGAGCCGAATAAGCAACGTACTCATGAGCCTCTGTATTCAGTTCTTCGAATAATAGGAGTCGGTGGTGTAACGGTTAGCGTGTCGGACTGTTACACCGAAGTTTGAAGGTTCAAACCTGATCGAAGCCGTGGAATTTTAAGGGCGAAAAAAATCCTTCGGGGGGGAAGTAAAGCCCCTCTCTGTCCCATGTTAGTAGATTTACTACATGTAAAAGATCCTCAAGCCTAAATGAAGTCTTTGAGCTAAATTAAAATTGCGTGTTTCGTCGCTCAAGTAATTCCTTGTTTCTCCGCTAGTTGGTGAAAGGAGCGTAGCAAAATTTGCGTTGTCAGACGGAAGAGCAGGCCTCATGGTTTGAGTCTCGCCACGTAAAAGAAGTTTTCAATTCAAATACCCTATCTGAGTAAACTATTTTGCCTGGTGTGCATGTTCGGAGTTATTAAAATGTGTTGATTCCAAACTTACAAGGAATACCATTAAAATAGCTACTTAAAGTGTCGGGAGCACTGAAGTCATTTGGGACTGAAGTGTAATATTGTTCATCAGTTTACGAATTTGCCATCAGTCCATCCACTATCAAGGTCATGGCCTGCACTGATTCCTTACCGAAGGTCAAACTGTAACAGAGATCTAACGGCTTAGGTGCGGTTACAGTACTCCACTACTGTGATCACATTGCTGCAGGTGCTGGACGGTGGGTCGCAACCATCCTCCGGGGACTATTAAATTTTCTGGCGACACGATTTGCTTTCGGCGACCACTCAATTCTTCATTTTATTTTCTTACAAATTTGAGCTATCTCATTCACTCTGCTACCTAGATTCTTTCGTAACAATAATTCCAAGCATTGGCATGGAATATGGAGCAATTCTTCTTGAACATAATCATGTGCAATTAAACATAGAATAGGTCTGATTGAACAACTCATGTCGTGTAGTCATTTTCCCATGATGTCATTGCCTTTTCCCCTATCAGTCAAGGGCTCCACGCCGTTAGTATCCGGCGTATCCAGATGGTCACCCATCCAAGTATCCTTGGTGTGTCGAGTTGCTTAACCTCCTAGACTGCAAGGAGTGTGGTGAAGCAGTTCGGCTACCTATGCCGACTAAGGAATTATTGAACATTACCCTCATTTAAGAAGTTCTCAGAACATTGTGCATATTTTCCTCTGATCTCTTAATGGTGCAACATCACCTGTCAGAGGTAGATGACCGGTGCCAGCTCCACACAGTATGATGCGAATGTCATTGACCATTAAAATATCAGTTTTTATTTTTATCTCACGTCATCTTCCAGTATTAAATATTTTGAATACATTTAAGATCTTTGATAATTTTCGATATTATGGGAACATGGTATGTTGGATGGAACAGAAACGTTTAAAGACTTTGGTGTACAATTATTCTTTCGGGGGGAAGGGGTCGAGTTCGATCCCCGACGAATCCTGTTGGAATTTTTGGTGGACAAAATGTGCTTTCTCGAGGTTCTACCATTTCCCCTGCCTCTCATTTCACCATTTCTCCATCATCACTCATATCGTCATCATTCTTAACACTTATTAGAAAATTATTCGCGGATCTCAAAGGTCTTAGTAGTTGAAGGGTCTCTGAACCCAAATAAATCCGTTCGGAATTAACAAAGTATTAGAAATGGTTGTAGATCAGTTATCCTGTTGGATTGTCATCGAAATTGTTCTTTTATTTTTATAATTAATTTATATAAAAATTCTGTCATTTCTCGTCCTTCATTTCTTCAACATTGGACCTTCCGTACTTCAAAGTTCCTATTGAGAAGCTAAGCACATGGGGTACCGAAGCCTGTGCCCAATGCGATCTTGCGTATACATCATTCTATTTGGCGTCGCTGAATATTTACTCTGATCAATGAAAAAACTGCTTGATTATCAGACTATCTTGTTCTGCAAGCACGTAATCCATTTCCTTATGTCACAGTACCAAAAAGCACTTATCAATACCGTACTTCCTTTACTTTCTTATTTTCTGTCAGACGTTTTTCCCCTTCATGTGCATACTTAAGTGAATTTGGAAAAGATATTACTATCCTAAGCTTCTTCTGTTCGTAAGTTCCTTCAGCATGTTTAGTGTCGTTGTGACGATACCAAATGAAGTTTCCCAAAATGTGCATATTGGTGACTGGTTCCTATTATTATTATTATTATTATTATTATTATTATTATTATTATTATTATTATTAACCCTTCAGTGGCCGCTTGGATTACTGTTGTAATCCAGTGTCTTTCGCTGTTTTCAACAAGAGTTCACAAACGTTCGGCTTGGATTTTTCAGTATTTTTTATAGGAGAATCCACTTTTTCAGTTATAGCAAAATATTAAAGCGAGAAAATAAAGCAGGAGACTTCTACTGGGAATACAAAGAGGGACCGAGGGGTCAGTGGAGTCACCGAAGGGCTACGTAGGACGTTGTTCTCTTTGTGGACGTCAACGAAACCAGAGCACGTGACAGTACTGCGGAAAGTTTGTTCAGTGCTTGTGCTCAGAACGCATCAAGAAAATCTGTGTGAGATGTTCATCTGATGTTGATATTAAAACACACGCAATGTAGATGCTCCAAATGGTTACACAATTTTGGCAAACTGCTTTATTTAGTTATCGTAATGCAAAGAATATTCAGTGCACAAAACATACAAAGCACAAGAATAATCAAAAGCAAACATCTGTGCAATTTTGTGTAGCATTTCATTGAATTTGTAATATATCAACATTCTTATAAATTTAATAGTATTTTATATTTGAACCAAAATGCGATTTGTTCGTAAAATATTGTTAATAATTGTTTTTTTAAATGGACTACAATTCTAATCCACGCGACCACTGGCGTTCCGAATTTGAGGGCGAACACAGAAGGGCGAATTCCACATAGTCCACGCGTGGCATTTCTTTCCTCAAATGAACTGTTACAAATGTATTAACTGAAATCAATAAAAATCATAGAAAAATGTGATACAAAATTCTTGTATTAGGATTTTCAAAAATAATCCCTAGGTTCATTAATTTATTGCATTTTAACGCCAGATTTGTATTTGAAAAGTGTTCTAAAAAGCAGGAATTTTGAGTCCTAGACAATTATAATTTTGTACACACAGGGATATTGGGATATTGAATATTGTTGACATTTTAGATTTAATTACAACCAATTGATGCATCGGTTGTCTTTATGCTTCTTCTATTCCTTTAAAACCATTTAAAAGCAAACAAATAAATATTTTGAGAATGTTGTGAATTTCGTGAAAACTAATAAATATTTAGGTATCGTAATATTTTGAGAAGAGATTTTTTATGATAGGCAAATGAAGTATGGAGACCTGCCTAGCGGACGAGTTACTCATCTGTTAGGTTACGTACAAAGATTGTAACAAATTTATGTTATCATTGAATTGTAACTATAAGAATGACACATCATCAGCGAACACAAATGAAATGCCAATATTTTTGTCATTGTAAATCGATAATTTTATGCGATGAAACTATAAATTGTACATATTACACTTAAATTACGAAAATTGTAGTTGAGTACTTAGAAAATATGTTTTGTATTAGATTTTGAGTTTGGTCGGTTTGTCTGACCAAAAGAGCAACAGGAACTGCATTGAATGTTTACATTGGAAGCATGTGCAATAACTCTTCAGAATACATTTTATCGCTGAGATATTTTCATTGCGATTGTAAGAGAGGGTACAAAAAAAGCATGTAGACGAACTATGTAAAATGTAACAATCCTTAACGGGAAGATTATGAAGAATTACCAATACGAAAATCACACGTTATATCCTAACAATAGGTATGATTGAAATCAAGACTTTTTGAATAGTTTGGGAATGTGAGCGTATTACGATATGTCTTATAATATGCTCTTATTACATAAAGTACGCAGGGAACCAAAATTTAAAAATATATTATGTGGCAGTCATATTATAGTAATGGTGTCAGATGAATATTGAAACTACAGAACCAACCCAAAGAAGAAAAAAAGAGATAAAAGCAGGAAAAAGATGTGCGTGTAGGAAACGCAAATTGTCAATTGTTTTGGACGGTAAGGGAATCTCACGTACTCTCAGGATTGTCAGGTGATTGGGTAGCTACTTATGCGATATATTTTTACATCATGAATATCTGTATTAAGTAAGTGAATTTAGAATTGAATTGAATCCAGAATTGAATGATCTTAAAAATAAAAAAAACAACGGAGGATTGTTAAAGAGATTTAAAACGAAGCACTCTTTTGAAATTGAAAAATTCTTTATTGCCTAACCTCTGGTTAAAGCTGGTCATCACTTTCAGCATAGTTTATAAAATTTGAGTGGACGAGAAAACGAATGATATCAAATATATTGTCGATCTCTAGACAAAGAATCAACACAAGCAGCATAAAAGCGAGTATTTATATTCTTGATGCACGTCTAGGTAGTTTTAAAAAGTTGGATATGCGAATACTTTTATATTCTATCGTTGACTACTAATTCAGAGGAATCAGCAGCGCAAGTACACGAGTATAAACCAAAGAAATCATAGAAATTTTTTGCAAATGTATGTGATCGATTCTAGATTCATTACGCGTACTACGTCAGCTGGTAGAGTGGTGCGACATACACAGGACCATCCTGATTTCACAAATAATGCGATTCGTGAAAATACTGCGTAACAGTTAGTGACGTGATGGTTAAGGATTAATGGCAGTACTGGAGAGCATACTAGCAGATGGCCAGATCACTCAAATGCTCGGGTACTTCTTTACAGAGTATGGATTTTGTAAAGGAACTCTGCGGCCGATTCTAATTATCGTCGGACCCGAGACTTCACAGTTTATAACATTTTCTCTATCAGACCTTTCAGAGAGGAAATGAGCAAAATCACTGTTGTATATCCGCTGAGAAATACTTCGTTCACGTGCGTGGACATTATGTGTGATTTCCTAGTCTGCTCATTAAGTCCTAATGTCCATACTTCTGGACAATTTCACTCTCAGCGTCCAGAAATGTCGACATTATGTGAAAGATATTTGTATATTCTCGTCTTCTCGTCGTCAGAATATGCCCTTCGAAAAAAATATCCCTAGATGATAGTAAACATTTTTAAAGACGGATATATTTCAGAAATGTAATAAATAAAAATCAATATTTGTTCGTTAGTTCTTATTGTATGTGCTGCCGTACCATTCGTCCGATTGGGATAAAACTCTGTCAACTTATTGCTTGCACTTGCCCGAAAAATATGGACATAGTGCAATGGGAATGTGCGTATGTCTGTCGCCCATAGACGCGCGTTGATGATGATTTTATGCGTTTATGAGGATTCAAGCTCCCCTGATCAGAAATCTACGCAACCCGCCGCACATTCAAGTATCAAGGGCGTTTTCGCTGCATATTCTTCCCCTGCGATTGTGAAATACCGGTCGGAATTATTACGTGAACATTCTCTCGGACAAGTAAATCAAATTTCTCCAAGACAGTGTCATAGCGAATGCATGCTCAAACTTGAGAGATAACGTTTTAACAATAGGATACTTGACAACCATCTCCAAACCAGGTTATAGGGCAATCCCATACTCATGAGAAAGTCTTTCAGTATTAAAAATTTTGCAGACCATAGTGTAAAAGAGATTAACATTGGCGTGGCTAGTAGCGAATGAAGTGCAATACATTGCAGTAGCCAAGCATTGCCGGGTACACTGGTCGTTATTAAAAACTAATTGTAAAAAACAAGTTCCACAAGGCTGTGTATCACGTGCATCAAGTGTCAGTATCAACAGCTCAGTACAAGAAATCAACATACAATACATAAACGTTACTTTACAACGCATTGCCAGATGACATTAAACAATTAAAGTCGGTACACAAATTTAAGTTAAAAGTAAAATCTTTTCTGCTGCAAAACTGTTTCTATACAATTAGAGACTATACTGATCGTGAAAAAGAAAAACAATGTGTATTGTAACAAAACAAAGATATATAATGAATTACTTTACGTTTGCATTGTATACATTTAAAAAAATATTTAATACGCCTGTAACAAGTAATGTACTTCAGCTTCCGGGTCAATGACTCCCATCTCGATCAGGTTTTTGTCCAGTTTCCCTGATCCATTGAGAAATGCTGAGATGGCCCCTTGTTTTGCTTCTGAACGTAAATGTAGCTTCACTGTGCACACGTTTTGTTGAGCACTCCTTTTGCTTGTAATTCATTTACCGTTGAAATTGATTTTCTATAACTCGGGAACAAACATTTTTCAAATATTTTTATTTTTCTGAAATAATTATTTTCTAAATTAATTTTTTCGTTTTCTATTTTCGTTTTTTTAAAATTCTGGCCCTCAAGAAAATGTGCGCAGGTAAATCTCTTTCCCCACAGTCATATACAGTTTTTACTGTTTTTTTTGACAAAAAATAAATAAGTAAAAGGCTAATGTACGAACTATATTTGTTCTTCAAAAGCTCTTTGAATTTCACGTCATCCATTGAGCCATCAGGATGAACAATCGGAGCATTGCCTACTTTTTAGAAGCTTTGCTTTTCTTTTTATATCTTTTAATTTCTTTAATCCTTTTGTATTCCTTAAGTACTTGTCTAGTGTAAACCAGTCAACCAGAAGTTTTTTGAGGGTACTTTGGGATGAATGATGGCATATCCTCATTCTCAGTTTTTTTCACTCACCTGTAACAGTATTAGTTGTCTAGCAGAGGCATTGTTTTAGCAGAATTTGCTTTCAATGGATTTATGCAAACGAACATGTCAGACAGAAATGATTCGTAAGATCCCTAGAGTTAAGTGTGAAAACGTTATCGTGATCATTTATTGCTGATTCACTGCTATCAAATTCATTTAAAATGTCTTCAATAAGTTGAAATATTGTTTTCCCTTCCATTGGTGAGGTAGAAAAATGAATCAATTTCGTAGCCATTGATCACAACGAAAATTGAAGTGAATATGTAAACCCATAAGTAACAAGTAAACTGAATTTACACTATATTTTTTCAAAATAACGCTACCGGTTTTATAAATTATTTTCAACTGTGGCGTCACATGTGCAGTGAGAGGTCATGTAAGGTAAGGATAATTCTGACATTCAAACACTTCTTTTGTCTTGAAAATTCTTTTACTCTTCACTAGGCAGTATTGATAGTATTACACGAAGAACATGCTGACTATTTAGTTAATACTACATATTCACTAATTTTCTCCCGTGAGTAACAATTTTCACAACAGACAGCTTATAGCGCGCTGCTTAAAACCGCGAGAGCAATGTTGGGACCGCCATCATTAGGAGATTGCTATATGTATTCTGAATAGTTTTCATCTCGAGTTCAGTTCTATTCAAATCGAAAATGTGGTGGGTCTGTTACAACATTATCGAGTATTACATGTCTAACTTCTGTGTTCTGAGACTTTATCTGATTATCGGATCGTAGATAATACAAAATAGGTTGGGGATGGCATACTTCTAGATCATCTTTGTGAATAGCAGGGCTATGTAATCGATGGAAAATCTGTAGTCTAGCCTGTTAGAGCATACGTCGTCAATGAAAATGTGAGTCTCAACTGAAAAAATCAATTGTGCAAGCTAGCTGAATCCGGTATGGAAACATTTCATGTACATTTGGCTAGTGAGATACAAGACGAGAAGAAATAAATGCTAGTTGTACGTTTGGCTTTAATGATGCCCTTCATTCCCCTTTTCAGCTGCGAATACATTCTCTTAGAACTTCCTCACAGATGTTGGTCAGTGCATTCATGAATTAGACTTCAAACAGAACATCAGGTAGATGTTGGCTAAAAACTGCATTGATATCAATGAACTATTTTTATTACCATTGTGGAATCCCATTCTGAGCTTCTCTAGGTGAGAAAATTTATAACATCACTAGGGTGTGGAAAGTGGACTATACACAGAAAAAATTAACTTCACAATAAGATGACATTGTAAACATTGAAAAACCATTATTAGTAAATGACATATATATTCGTTGATAAATCAATTGGATAACAAACGTTGAGTGTATGTATTTAAAATGGTATTAAGTATTGTTTTTAGTGAAATGGAAGAGCGTCTCTCAAGAATGTATGAAAATACACATTTGACTCGATAGAAGTTCCACGCTTTCATTGGAATTTTAAGGTGTCCTTTATTTGATGTGTTTCATGTAAGAAATTTATTGTTAAAAAAATAATCCCGTTTGATATAATATTCGGTCAATACAGACCACCATTCTAGCAGGAACTTATGCTACGAGGCATTGGCTGTAAAAGTTACTTTTAAAATGTATAACAAGTTTTCACTAAAGAATATTCACAAATACATACATTCTCGATATTCTATGTCACTGTACAAATATTTCTTAAGACCTTTGCATAGAATTGTTACATATGCTACTGCAACACTTCATTCTTGAGCTCTTCGTCATCAAGAAACTTTAATCTTGCGAGATAACGATTTCCAGGTGACAAAAAGAAGTGGAAGAGATGACCATTGAGTTGGGCTAAATGGCGCATGATCCAAAACGCCTCATTTGGATCTTTTGAAAAACGCTTTCCTGACATTAACAACATGAAAATTATTCCAGGCAATTGTTTTATTGTGAGATGTCGATTCGCCAAACTTGTTTCCAAAATTCTTTGAAGAAATTCATAAGATATTACAGATCGCTTCCTCGCTCCAACAATGAACAGCGGTCCTAACTTGAGGGGATTAATTATATATTATTCCTTCATGATGCAACGGGAACAAATGTTTGTGGATATCTGCTTGACATATCTCTTGCATAGAGAAAACGAAAGACAGGAAACATTTGGCAAGTATATGAATCGGTGCAGACATTGTAAACGCAGTTTACTAAAATTAGATATCAGCAAATAATGACGGCAGACAGCAAGAAGTAGGCGAAGATATGAAGTCGAAATGCAACCTTGCCAAAGTAGGCATTAAAGTATTTCCTTTCGGCCTGTACCGGACCTAACAATACTTTCTGAACACGCCTTGCAAACGGAAATACGGGAAAAAACTTAATATTTTCAAGGATACACTAAGTTATTCAGTTAGAAAAATTATCTAAAATTATTTTAAGAGCGTTTGAGTCCATAGAACTATTTTCGGAATGTTTTGTATATCAGCAATCTCATTAATCAATCCGTCCTGTTTATGGAGTATCTATCAAAGGATGTAGGTAAATGGACAAATTTCCAGAGTCCGCGCTTTAGACAATCACATTACTCAATTAATAGTAATTACGGGCCGAATTTATATGAGCTAAACATGCATAAAGTTTAAAACATGCTAAACATGTGTAAAGTGCATTTACCAGTAAAAGCTTGGAAAATATGCACTAGATTGTGACCTACAAAGTATATTATTAACTCATCATCACAGTTTCTCATAATGCTTACTCACAGCACATTCATTCATCACTTTACTCGTACTATACCTCCAAATGAAATTAAAATTAATAGTATTTGTTTCCGAAATGAGATGTCTACCGCTAAACAATGTGGCGTAGCAATCTGGCGCATTCAGCAACTTCATTAGAACCGTATTTGAAGATTGCGATAAGCCCTTAGTAGCCTTCGAACCATCAAAATGATCACATTAGAATAAAGAATGAACTAACCACCGAATTTAGCCAGAGAGTACAATGAATTTCAAACACTGGACTTAATAGTGGGAAAACTTCTGAAGCTATTAACATTTATGCTGTGCTCATTTTACGCTACTTAGCGGGGATTGTGTCATGCGTATAGCAAAGAGAACATTCAACAAAGTTTAAGGCTAGTACGAAAAAAAATTACCCAAGAGCTTCAGTTGAACGTGTGACCCTCCCACGACGCCTAGGGGGTAGAGACTTCACTGACATTAACACCATGATCTGCAAACAGGTTGAGAGCCTCAAAAAATTCTTCCACACGAAATCTACCGCTTTCAAGCTACACGCTGCAGTTTGTACAGTGGACGAATGGACACTATTAAAATTATGCCAGTCAGATGTAAGTCTTACGGCACTATGTTTCCAGAAAAAGTTGATGCGTGAATGGCAAAAACTATTCATGAAAGACACCCAAGATCTGCCAAGCACACGTTGATACACAGTCGTCGAACTACTGGTTGGTCTCAGGGCAGATCTTCCCTGAATCTGAAGTATTCATGGTTGCCACACAATATCAAGTAATTCCAACACGCAATTACAGAAAATTTATACTGAAAGACCCAAGTGTGAACGATGACCGCTGCCGATACGGTTGTGGGCAAATTGAACCAATTCAGCTCATTACATCAGGCTGCACACACACATAATATCTGCATCAGCCATGATGCAGTAGCGAAAATAATCCACTAAGAATTGGCCCAGAAGTACCAGTTAACATCTGAAGTACGAGTTCCGTATAATCTGGTGTGTGTTTTGAAGAAGCATTCTTAACGGATGTACGGAAGCAGAACGATTCTCACAGAGAGATCAGTCATATATATAATAAACCTGATATTGTTATGTTCAATAAATAGAACAGGCCAGTCGATATTACCGAAGTCTCAATGCCGATCACTTACAATCTTCAGTTGAAATACACAGAAAAGTCTATGTACGTGGATCAGGGTCTATCATCCAACAATGAAATGCTGGCAGTGTGAATCATTCCTATTATAATATCAAGTACTGGAGCAATCCCCAAGACTGAAGGAATCAGTCTCAATTACATCTTCCTGAAAACCTGTGGAAGCTTGTGCAGAAGGTTACTGTCATCTCAACGGATAGAATTGTCAGGAAATTTGAGTCAGGAAATTTCGTCAGGAATCGTCGAGAAATCAACATACATTATTATATTCTAAATTATAAGTATAATTTGTACTGTGGTTATATTCATCTGTGCAATTTATGCAGTCACCATACATATACGAGGTGTAATTAAATAATAATAACAATAATAATATCATATAATAAAATCAAATTGCCCAAGCTAGACGAGATACCTCGCATATTGCTAAGTATTTTAGAGGAAAAGGAGGGATTTCAAAGAAGATTCGTTCCAAGCATTCGCTCAATTCTCAGAATATTGAAATAAAAAGAAAACAAAAAGGCCTGGAGAGTAGACTCAAGGTTGAAGGTGAGAGATTAAGGCAAATAATAGTAGCTCTAGGGGCAAGAATAAGAAGGTACAACGAAGCAGTGCGACGGAAGAAAGAAAATTGTCACCAAACTCGACGAGCACCTGAAACGAGCTGCTTTTGCCAGAACAGGTTGGTTGGAGGAAAGATCTCAAGGATGCAAAGAATTAATGATAATAGATAATTGAATTACCAGATATATTCTTTGCAAATTTGTAGAGGCATTTTTCAGGGAGATAGCCTAAGTCCGCTCTGCTTCATGTGAAGAAAGGTCGCGTCCAGAGTACAGAGAATGAACCTCATTTGTTGGAAGATTTGAGAATTCAAGAACTCTTCAATGGCGATGAATATAAGCATCTGGGCTCCCTGCAGCTACTAGAAACTGCAGATGAGAAAATAAAACAAGTGGAGAGACAGGTTCTCTCCCGTGTTACGAAAATCTGCAAGTCTTCTATTAACTCGAAAACATTTACAGGAATAAGCCCTGGGCTCTTCCAGCAGCATCACATACATCTGGAGTTGTCAAGTAGTCTGAGACATCTTTGCAAGCTTTCGATAGAAAAGTTAGAACACTTCTATCAAACTATCGGATGCATCATCCTCGAAGTTCCACCGAAAGGCTATATCTTTGAAGACACCATGGAGGATGTGGACTATTTAGTCTTGAAGTTATGTGCCGCCAGCAAGAAAACAGACCAGAAATTATTTCATCAACAACGAATCCATGACGGCCATCTGTGAACAAGGTCACAGATCAAGCTCTTTCCAAAAGATCGGACCTGATAAAGGAAAGCTTGCATTATTACAAATATCTACCGGAGCACATTTTGTCTAATGAGAGAACAAAAATCACTACAGCCATTGTTACAGATACTGCCATTGTTACAGATAAAACAATGGAAACAAATAAGACTGATATTGTCGTGTTCGACAGAACTACTCGAAGGGCAATAATAATAGATGTCGCAGTCCCATTATATCATAATCTGCTGTCAACAAATGCCGAAAATCAAATATCAGACATTCTCAATTGAACTGAAAAACTTATACAAACTAATAGAGGTAGATATTGTACTCGTAGTTTTTTTTACTAATGGTCTTGTTACTGAAGATTAGAGAATTGTGAAAAAGAAACTATTTAGATGAGTAGCACTGCAGAAAGCCGTGTTGCTGGCAACCATAAATATTGGTGGTTAGCTTCTCTCTCTGTCATTGAAGCGAAACCAGAGTACACTGGAGCAAGAAATTCTCACCATTTGTCTCACCACATGTGTTGATGTTCTGTTTCTTGAGTTACATCTGGAAACTCTGGACAAGTGTGAAATCTTGAAAAGATGATAGTAATAATAATAATAATAATAATAATAATAATAATAATAATAATAATAATAATAATAACAACTGAGAATGAAGCGATTCTCTTCCAAATGCTGCCTGTCGTGAATGACTTAAGTAATGATACCTGCATGAAGTTTGGTCTTGACTATAGTGCAAAATTAATTTGAAAAGAGGCTAACTGACGTCAGAGAGTATTGAAGTTGATATGTACACTGTGATTCAAGACCGTGAGTCAGGTAAAACTTACAAATATCTCGGTATTGAAGAATGAGAGACTATCTCGAACGGCACAATGAAAGAGAACTCGCAGGGAGTATTTCAGAAGAGTGAGACTTGTTCTGCAGTCCGCTCTGAACTCCAGGAATAAAATATCTGCAATTGGTAGTTTGGCACAGTGCCTGTAGCCGAATACAGTTTCGGACTAGTAGACTGGACCGAGCAAGAAATTCGAATCATGGATCGAAAAACCAGAAAACTGCTAACAGTGCATACTGTCGCCCACCTTCGAGCTCATGTACATAGACTTTGTGTCACGTGAGGAAGGAGGAAGAGACCTCAGACAAATTGAAGCCTCATGACACAATGCAATAGTCGGGATGGGAAATTTTGTAGTGAGTCATCAAAATGACCCTGTAATGACGCAGGTCATGAACTCTAACTGAAGAATGGGAAACAGGTATTGTTAGTGTAGCAAGAAACGTTGCAAAGAAAACTATGCATGATATGCCGAATAACACAGACACTGAACTTCTGATGCTACTAAACATGAAATGTAAGACACAAAAAATGTTAAAGAAATCGTAGAGAGACAAATCACTCCATGTATAATATCTCAAAAGAATGGACAAGGTACAAATCAATAAGGATCAATCATTTATGTGAGTTAAAAGGGGAAGAATGAAGCCAGAATCGGAAACAGTTCCAATAGCTACTCAAGATCAGGCGTTGAGAACACATTACTAAAAAACGGTTCTCAAAATGTCCCCAGATGATAAATGCCGCATTTGCTAGGAACAAGGAGAACCCATTCATCATATCGTCTCATCTTGTCCAATTCTAGCAATGACCGATTACTTGAAAAAACACGTCAGGGTGTGCAGTAACCTCAACTGGGAAATCTGTACCGCACTCAAAGTTCCAAACGCATGCCCCAAATGGTACGAACATTCACCAAAACCGGTGACATCTGTTGGACTCTACACAATATTGTACGACCAACAGATTCAAACGGATCGCACCACAGCAGCAAACAAACCTGATATTGTTATCTGGGATTTGGAAAAAAAATCGTGTTTACTTGTAGATGTTGCTGTGCCTTGTGATCAAGACGTCGTAACCAAGGAGACAGAGAAACGTCTTAAATACAAGAGTTTGGAAATCGAGATCAGCTGAATGTGGGGAGTACAAGCGTAGGTCGTACCAATAGTCATCGGGGCTCTGGGATTTGTTCCGCAAATTTTGTGTAAGAACTTGGCTAAACTCGCAGGTCATTCAAAAGACTGGGAAGTGCAAGAAATTACTTCATTGGGAACAGCCCACATTTTGCGCAAAGTATTGTAGAGGCACCGACAGTCCCTTGTTTTGCTCCTTAGGTAGCAGGTTGCAATTTGGAGTAGATTTTATATTCAGCCGACTCATTTCAAGAAGAAGAAGAAAGCAGTGAGCCAGTGAGAGGAAAAGGCTTAGTGCGGCTGCAGTGCTCGTGTAACGCTGCAAACTCGCGTGCGTCTTCGTGTTGGCCGCTGAGGAAAGGAGGGCGGAGGGAGGAGGGAGGAGGGGGAGGGGCCGCAAAGAAAGGAGCATCGGCGATCGATAATTCGCCACCGGAGGCAGTGGACCTGATCGCGACGGCCAGCGGCGTGCACTCGCGCGAACGGGCGCTCCTGGAGGCCCTGGACCCACGCGGTCATCCCTGCTATTCGCACTTGTTTCAACACCAACCACTCACAAAGACAGTTCTTCATTTTAATAATACTATTATTATATGAACCGTAGAGAGTAACAGTGTTTAAGTCAAAAAGCAAAATTTCCGGTAAATGAAAAACGTTTAAACTATAATGTTTAGAAATAAATTACCTAGTGTTAGGAACGTGTTAAAGAGTTATTATTTTAACTTACTATAAATATTTTGGACTGAAACATTGCTTATTACTTAGTTATTTTGTTGACTTACAACACTTTGGTACACACCGTTTCTGAAAACTATGACTTACATTGAAATAATTGGTATGCTTAGTAATGTGATGAAAAAAGAGTGAAGTAGAGTGAAATTAATGAAAAAATAAAAGAACAATGTACACAGTGTATTTAAACCCTATGATTTGATATATTATATACATATAAATTATAATTAATTAATATCGCAAAAAATAAAAGTTTGCTTACTGTTATTCCACTTTTACATTAAGCCACTAAGTAGTGAGTTGAAGTAATTGCGGTGCACTGGAAGTACGTATTGCAGAAGATTATGCCTCTTTTTTGCTACATTTACAGGCTGCAGTGAGGTTTTTCTCTAAGGAATTGCATCCACTGTATTTGCAGCCAATTTTCTCTGGCTCCTGCAATATTAATCTTTCTCATATTTGCTTTTTCAAGCTGCGAAGTAGACTTAAAATCTGATCGGGCCATTTCACGTGCTGTTCTTCTTTCGAGCTGAACTGATGGTATTATATCAGTCAGAGGAAATATAATGGAGAAAATTTTATTTTTGCCAGCTTTCTCTATGTTACCAAAATCGAAGTCATTTTTCATGAGTGAGTGCCCTAATACAAGACATTTTTGGTCAATAATGTTTAAATTACGTCACGATTTTTATCGAAGTAAGAGCAATTTTGAAGTTGCAATTTTGACCGGTGCACATGTCACTAAACGTGTCATTAGTGCACGTGTCACTAAAAGCGATTAAATGTTTTTTCGAGTTGTTTCTTCTGTGATGGGTACTAATAAATAAGAAATTATTTCTTGGGAGCCCCTGGAAGCTGTTGTTTCGTCCCATCTGTGACTTACATCACAAGCGTATGGGGTACGGTACGTGGAGCGGTATGAGGAACTTGTTGAATACTTCTGCATTGTGCTGACCTCTAGTGAAGAAATATTGAATTTTCACTCACACCATTTTAGCTCAGGATGGAACAATGGTAAAATCCCCTACCAGTGCATCTAAGTCAAATCTTCCAAAATTTGACTTACACCACTTTTGCTCTCAACGGCTCATTTTACATTGATCTATTAAATTGACTAAAATGAGCTCTGGTGCTTTCAGTTTACGTTTCACTTCACTCATATTGGATAGATTTACAATCTCTATCACTATTATACCATTTTTGTGGGAAAAAGTGTGAATATTTACTAGTTCTGAAAGAGAATACGAATTGAATATGTCCTTTTTATTTTCTCGTATACGTAATACAGAGAAAGTTACATTATGCAGCAAAAAATCGATGTCGAGATTTTCACGGAGTTGTGATTTTGGTGCCATGAAACCGAAAAGTTTGTTTTAAAGAAAGCATTTCTGTCCATTTGCTTTTCCATGAACAACTGTAGCATGTTAACCGTACTTGATTTCCTCCTAAGTGGATATTTTCCGGTGGATCTGACTGAACTCGATTTTGCGTCCTGCGAAAATGAATGGATCGTAAAATATTTAGTAGTACTTTAAACGAAATCCCTAGAAACATTTGCCAATTTGTTCTCAAAAATGGCTCCAAAAATTATTTTTTCGATAGAGAAAAGTGCAATAATACATACGGCATAATTTTCACTAAAATTTCTAATTTTTCAAAAATTGCGAAAGGTCCATTTTTCGACTCTTTCCTAAAACTACTTTATTAGCGCTAGAGATGTTGTTCTTAATGAAGTTTATTTTTCGAAATTAAGAGTTTAAATGATGCCATGCATTGTTGCACCCAAGGGGGGGGTCATAAGGCTTCATCACCATAGAAACCATTTATTAAAAAATGCTAATATACTTAGCTTTTACTAATTTTCTGTATTAACGAAAGTCATTCAATATAAACATTTTTCACGATAAATTTTAACTTTAAGTGAACAAATAACAACACATTTTATACTGAGCGTAAACGAAGGATTCTTTATTAGGAAACATCAAGACGGCTAAAATAAGCCTGTAATCTCCCCCCCCCAGAAACACAGAAAAAACCTGGCAGAACCTCTGATGTCAAGTATATTTTCCTTTCTAGCTTTACTACGTATGTTGTAAAGAGAAAATATTGTAATGATGCTGCGGATATCCGAGATTTTTCCACAGAAAAATTCTGGATATGGATCCTGGTAACGGAAAAGTAGGTAAATCTTCTTCCTCTATGAAGTAAATTGCTTTCTATTACACGCAAGGTAGCCAGAATCCTCATTTTGGGAGTTCTTTATACCGAAAAATCGATTCACGGCAAAAAGTTACCTGCCCGTCCGTCCGTTTTGTGCTCAACACTACCGCCTAAACCGTTCAGACGATTTTCTCCAAAATTGATATCCCCCGATTGATGTAAATGATTGAAACTGGTATTTTGAATTTTGGGGGTACTTAACATGAAGCCTCATATTTTAAGAACTTCGTTCTGGGAGAGCTTAATTAACGTTAACAAATGGCGTAGTTCTAATTTTTGTTGAAATTGCTGAATTTTTGAAAATTGCATAAGTTCAAAATTTTGTCGACGTCTTGAATGGAATATTCCAAAGTCCGATCTTTAAATAAGGTCTTGTCCAATTGTTGGAAAATATGAGTAGTTTTCACCTAATTTTGAGTGAAATAAAGACAATTTTTACCCGAATAATTTTTCATAGATGGCTTCAATTTAAAAAAAATGTTTCGTGTGTAGCAATGGACGGAACAAAATTGCTGGTCCCTTTTTTGGCGAACTCTATGTATTTTCGAAAAATTGCAGAAACTAACACTGCAAAAGTACAATATTGAAGATATTGAATGTGTTCTAAAATATGAGATGTTTAAAAAAAATTATGTACAACTTTTTGAAAAAAGTGTGGGTAATGTTCGTGGTGTTTTAACTCGTAGGACTGGAGTTCAAATCTCTGCCCGGAGGGGAAAAAGGCTGGTTAGAAACATGTTTTCAGTTTTTTGTAATGATGGATATTGCGTAGTCATTGCAAATAATACAAGGAAATATATGCTGTTATCCCTCCACTAGTTTCAAAATATGAACAGTTTTCGGGTAATTTTGAGTGAAATCAGTATATTTACCTACAAATAGGTGAACAAATGTTTTTCGAAAACCGGTTCAAATTCTGTTCTTCTAAATGTTGTTGGAAAAAATACAGCACAGTGACATGGATCCTAAAACGTACATTTTTGTTAAAGTATCGACATCGATTTATTGTAAGTTGACGTGACTTCGTACAAGAAGGTAAAAATCACTCTTCACTGCATATTATCTTCATTGGTGTGGTTCCCAGATAAGTAGGCCGACGGATGGGCAGACAGACGTTTTGAAAAAAGGACATTCTTTGGTTATCAAATGTTGGCGTATTTCCAAATATATTTCCACATCAAATTTTTGTAGCATTACATAAGTTTGTACGATGCATATTCTCCATAGATACAATTATATAAATTACTCTAAATAATTTTAATCAGATCCAAGATGATAAATACATATTTTTCTAATGAAAGCTGCCATTTTGATTAACTTCTAGGCATAAAAGAATAAGGTTATGAAATCCGTGCCAGGAGGGATCTTTTGAAATCATGAGGTGTGAAACAAATCGCTAAGATGCTACCGCTACGTTACTACGTGTGATCCACTTCTCCATAGACATAAACAGGTCCATCTGTATTCCACAATCGGATTGCAGTGAATCGTATCACCTACATAGCAGCGCGTGTGTGCATACTAGTCGTGTGTGCGCATATCTGAACTCGTACTCAGGGCAATAGAAGGGGAACGGCGTGGCCGGCGAGGACTGAATAGTGTATTGTAGGAAGCAGCGTGAGGGATGTGATGTGTATCACTCCAGAGCTCCCGATCTCGTCATCAAAATTGTTGCGGTTGACTACACTAAGAAGGATGAGATTGCAGCGGCCTGAACGAGGGAAATCAATGCGACGTCAATGTATATGGCGAGAAAACAGGTCGTTTTGGGAATATAAGCATATGCATTAAGTCTAAGGCAGCCCAAGCACCCATGCGTTCTTCTATATTTATCAAGATTCTCCCTTTTTCCAGCAGTGAAATATTTTGGTTCCTTTCTGTTGATAAGAATAGTTCAAGACTCTCATTATCTCAATGAATATAATTCAGTTCGTTGCAATATTTCATGTTGTGTACCGCTGTTATACTTTTTTCGTTATTCTCACACATTTCCCAAGTACACCCGAACATTACTTTTGATTAAAACTGCGCTTTATAAAACTGTGACAGTTTGTCACTACATATTGTTTCTCAATATGTAGGAGGAATCAGCAAAAATCTTATCTGAGTCTGGCTTCTATCAAGGAATAGAAAAGAATAGTAGTGAATGGTATCTTCAATGTCAGAAACCACGTGTATGGTTTACTTCTAGCATCTTCTAACCGATTAATCACAACCAGGAGCACATATCTATACGTCAACTCTCATTTCCATGAATTCGGTGTTCCTTTTTTAATGATTAACGACTTGAGCTATAGTTAAGGACAGATAATCAATGTTGTGTGTCATTTTGTCGATATTCTACACTTCTCCCACATGCAGCGTGTTTGGAATGTGATCCTTATCGCAAATTATTAACCTTTATCCTCCAACGCAAGAATGAAAACACCATTTAGAAACGCACATGTACATGCTGAAATCACCATTTTGTATACACCGTTCCACAAAGTTTGAAGGATGTTGCCACGAATCCGTCCCGATATTAATTAGAAGGCCTCAATTAATAATGATACTTCTTAAAAACGATGTTATTGACTTGAATGTTCATGTGACGTCATGTTCACATTTGAATACATATTAAAAAAGGTGCTGTAAGTTAACCGCCCATTTGTTTTTTATAATCAAACAATTTTTTAATAGTTATAAATGTTTAATAGTTACAAATCTTTATTAGACAGAAATTTCTGTCATAAGACTTTTCTAGTTTACTTTGAAACATAATCGACGATCAAATCGAACAAGCTCAAAGAATTGGTATCAACGGTTGCAGGAAGCAAAGTGTGTTTTGCCAACTTGTCTTGGTTAGAGATAGCAATACTCTGTATGGTTCCTTGCTGAAATCAAATAATTGTCCGTCCTTTTGGTGTCTTCTTGAGAGGGAACACTAGGTCTTCTACTCGCGTTGGTTGCTTTACAAAGGAGAAGCTCGGATTTGGAAGAGAACGCGTAAAAACTGCTATTTTAGGAAGGTCCGGCGGCATGTTTCTCTCCTCGCCAATGATCTTTACGGACCTATAAAAGCTTTGAGTTTCTACAGGTGTTCCGTTTGTTTTCAAGAAGAGCGAATTTGTCTTTCAGTCATTGGAAAACCGGTGCATATGAATAAATGAAATGTAACTCCACAGTGTTAAGTTGTAGTACGTTGAATATCCACTGCATGTTTCTCAAGCGGATATTAATCAAATGCTTTGTATTTTGTTGCATTCATGCATTGTTACTGCCTTCGTTCCAGAATAGGTTTTTCCTTTCCTATATTTATTTTACGAGACATAAATTTCTTTCCACAATATTGAATCCATATTAGTTATTCGAAAAAGTAGCATTTCTAATAAGGTGGATAGAGTTAACAATTCTACCACTTGTTATTCTACATATTTGAAGAATGTGAGTAGTGTTCTTATTAAATTTGAACCTAGACGACAAGATAATTAAAAAAATACAGGAATACAATATTTCTCGGAAAAATGTGAATGTGAATTTGATTGCAAATTACACATATTATTGTATCAAAAATGTGGACTTTCAAACACGCAACACTCATGATGTCGGACACTTCGCTTTTTATGACAGTTTACCACGAGAGTGCGCCTAATCGAACACGCATACAGTCAAAGTTTGACAACTGGGGTGTTGCGTCAAAGATAGTCATAAGCCACCCTTCCATGAAATTTGAGATATTGCCGTAGATTAGAAGTGAATCACTACAAGTCTCTAATGAGATAGTTTGCTGCTTCTGATGGCTGAATACAAAATTGTACGACAGTAGTATAATCAATTTCTCTCATTGGTTCTGTTTTTCCATGAGAGATAGTGACAAGCAACTAACATGGAAACACCAAGGAGGACTGATTTTAATGTTGCAGCCAATAATGAATTCAAGAAACTGAAATTCAAGAAGAAGTGTTAGAAGTGATGAATTTATGCCACTTTATGGAAGGTGGGGGAGGAAGAAATGGAATGACAACCAAGCTAGAAGAAGAGGAAAACTGCTTAATAAAATACTTGCAGATCTCAACTTGAAATGCAGAACATTTGCATATTATAAGTGATAACTGCAAGACACAAAATAAAAATTGGTCAAGAGAGGACATGGGGCGAGCATTGATAAAATGTACAAGATATCTGATTGTCACTGGTTCCCTTAAGTAGGCCATATTTGTCTACTCTGTGATCAGGATTTTAAAAAGATAGATAACCATGACAGCCAAAGTAGAAACATTTTTCCCAGTGACTGGATGTCTGTCATCTGAGTCGTGCGGTAAGTGTCCTTTATAGTATGCCCATGTTAGGACTTGGGCGGATAGACGGTTATCAATATGGGCGTGCGCTTAATCCCCCAATTCCCTAATTGATTACCAAGATGGGAAGAAATGGTTTTAAAGATTCCAAATGTTACATACTAGGGATATCACAAAACAGTAATAGTATCATTGCATTTGTCATTCTTCTGATTACTTTCAAGTTTGAGCAGGATAATCCAGATATTTTCAAACTTAGTCAAATCAAGAAATTAATCATTATACAGAAGTTCATATCCGCAAAAAACACGTATTTTATTAGAAATGCGTTCAGTCTGCCTGAGAAATACAAAGCAACTTCGAAAATAAACAAGAAAAAACATTGGATGATACAATGTCTTAAGAGTTTTCTTACACACCCTAGAAGGTGACAACCAGTTAGATCGGGAGGCTGAAGATATGTAAGTAAGAAACAATATTTTTATTTATCATTTCTTATTTTCTAGTACCGTAACTATAACAATATCTCCCATCTGTTATGGTGATTGCATTTATAATTTACATAATGTATAGATGTACGACTACACAACCTAAACGCTTCATAGTCTCATTTTCTTATAAAATTCGGAGATTGTTTCATGTTTTTATAAAGTATTAATTATTAACTCATTTGTGTTGCATGTATTTAAAACATATTTTGTAACTGTGTAAACAACTTAACAATTAATTTCATATATTTCATTCTACCTATGTCAAATGTTTAATCAAATTACCTAGAATGTTCCAAGTAAAATTTTCGCCATTTATTTGAAACCTCTGATTATGGAAACATGCCAAAGTAGAAACAGCTCTCCTGCAAATTTAACATTTTGTGGCGTGTGACTATCTCTGACGCAACGTCTCAATTAGAACACAATTATGAACAAAACTATTACGTTTCGTACGGTCACCATCACCCGATAGTGGGGCACAATCTGGAGGCAGAGGCAGCGAGAGGACTCGTCTGCCGAGGCAAAGGGGTAACCCAGATCTATGACGGCAGGACCTGACCAACTCAAGTGCGAAAATCAGATTGCAGAGTACTGGGAATAGGGAACCAGATTGAATGCAATATTTGGGTCTGCTGCATTTCCGAATCTTTTCTATTTCAATGACACCCACACATCCGCAGCCTTCCTCATCCCTTGCTCGTGCCCACGATACAACCAACAAAATATTACAGCACAATGTTTATTGAATTCACTTTGCTTGTTTTGGCAATTAAAACTCTTGTTATAATTGAATACCTGCCGGCAAAAACGTTGTAACCCTCAAAATGCAACTTTAGCGACACACGACTTTCCTACTCCATTATTACAACGCTTATGCACCCGTGGGATTTGTGGCGAAATTAAAAGAGAAGGAAAAAGACGCTTAATGTTCATGTTTGCCAACATGGTTTCCTACATGCCTCACTCAGGCCATATTCGATCTTAATGCGAGGAAACCTAGCATTCCAGAAAAGTGAGGGTTACAACGTTTTTTGCCGGCAATTATTCAATTGTCAAAACACTTGAAAATTTCATTACAAACCTTTTCCATTGTACACTAACCTGATGTGACAAAAGTCATAGAAAATCACGTAATATCTTGTCGGACCTTTTTTCCGTCGAAGTGCAGCAACTCGACATGGAATGGACTCAATCATGGTGGAAGCCCCTACATCGGTGGAAGCCCCTTACAGAGATTCTGAGCCATGCTTCCTCAATAGCTGTCCATAATTGCGGAAGTGTTGCCGATACAGAATGTTGTACACGAACTGACATCTCGATTGTGCCCCATAAATGTTAAATGAGATTCATGTCGGGCCATTTGGGTGGCCAAATCATTCTCTCAAATTGTCCAGAATGATCTTCAAATCAATCGTGAACAACTGTGGCCCGGTGACATGACACATTGTCATCTATAAATATTCCATCGCTGTTTGGGAACATGAAGTCCGTGAATGGTTGCAAATAGTCTCCAAGTAGCTGAAGATAACCATTTCCAGTCAATGATCGCTTCAGTTAGACCAGAGGACCCAGTCAATTTCATGTAAAAACAACCCACACGATTATTGAACATTTACCAGCTTGCACAGTGCCTTGTTGCCAACTTGGATACATGACTTCCTGGTACTTGGACCCTACCATTACTCATTATCAACTTAAATCGGGACTCATCTGACCAAGCCACGGTTTTAGTTGTCTAGGGCCCAACCAATAAGGTCAAGAGCCCAGGAGAGGTGCTGAAGGTGATGTACAGTTAGCAAAGGTAATCGAGTCGGAGAAATTACTTCTCAGTCCTGCATCAAAGATTTGAGACGACGAACACCGAAATTCGCAGATTATGCCATAGGAGTCACCTGCAACCCGCATTACACATTGCGGAGTGAAACACTTTATCAGTCGTTCATGACTGGCAAACAATTTTTCTCAAAACCTTAGAATCAAATTTTTGTGTTCTGACTGTTTTACTTGCAGTAATCTGAGAAATGATACGTTTTTGACCGTTTTATTATACTCTTTGAATGCTCCTTCACCCCGTAGCACAGGAAGCGAGAAACTCGGGAAATTGTTCCAATGTGAATCAATTTTCTCTTTTAAAGTAAAAAAGTGCAGTTTTCTAGATAACAATTTTTGTGAAATATTTTTGGGGTATAACGTAATTATTTTTTTGTTTCCATTCTTTTGCATTCTGTAGCTAAGCAGAACTTCCCTTTTCATGCGATAAGGAACCACGTGAGGAATAAGCAGAGACGTATATCGGGGGAAGGAGAACCCTGAGTTAATTTTTTTAAGAAGTGTTGTAGAAAATTAAACCTGTTTGAACGTTTTCTTAAATGTTTGGCGATTTAACTCTTTTGCGTACCGCCACTCCGTAGCGTACATGGGTGGTCTGAAATGAGACGAAACTCTAAATATATGAAAAATTAAATTGTCACGTCAAAAGGCCCGTTATGACTAGTTTAAAAAGTTTTAATGTACGTTTTCTGAGCTCTGACATTTTATATTGAGATCCGCTATGAAGCTATTTTCACTTTTCAAACAATTTGTTACAATGCGCGGAGTGGGTTCATTTGGTAGTACTATCTCTTGTAAAGTTTTCCTGTTTCCACATCAAACCATTTTGTTGAAATAATTGTTTTTAAACAGGATCACTAGCTTGTGCTTATTTATCAGATGAAACAACGATATTCAGATTTTTTGAAAGTATTGAAAATCTTGGTCTTGATGGGAGTGTGTAGAAAGCCTCTCTGAATTATAAGAGATAAAGATACAAAATATTAAAGATATTCATGTTTGATTTAATGCATTTGCAATTAGATAGAAAATACAAATGTATCATAAAGCAATATTTTATAATCAACCTATAATTATTAATGCCGTGAAGAATTATTCATATTGGTTTACAAATCATAAAGAACAATTTGATTTTCTGGTTCAACGTATCACCTAACCTATTGTGTATATCCTTAATCGTCAGTGTACTTTAACAGAATACAACAATTTTCTAAGTCCTGTAACTTCGTAAAAACATTCTATTATAGCTATCTACTGGCGTCGAACGTTTAGTGAAGTAGTCCTGCTTTAATCTAGTCAGTCGTGGTCATTCGTGGTCAGTCATTACCATTTATCCCTTCGGCCAGGGGCTCGACACTGTTAGATCCCGAGGTTCCGAGACGGTCACCCATCAATGAATCTGCGATGCCTCGAATTGCTTAACCTCCGTGACTTCACGGAGTGTAGTTAAGCAATTCGGCCAGCGACGACCGTTACATTGGGAGTAACATTCTGAGTTTACATTGGTAGTAATTCAGTGAACATTCTTAATTGATGTCAGATTGTGCTATCTGAGCTATTCAGGTGAAAATGTTCATCAGAGTTCATGGATCCTTTTTATTGAAACATTTTGTATATAGGCTTTTGTTATTAATTTCAAATCAATATTAACTAATTTTATTTACGTAGGAGTATAATATCCGTGACAATTAACTTTTTAAATACAAATCTTAAATTAAAATTATACTTTATTTTAAAAAAATGGTAGAAATTTAACCTAATCGGCAGCCTATTGTAAGAGAGAGAAACAATAATGAACTCAGTATTAATGGTTTGAATTTTTATTTTCGGCACAACATGTAATGTTTGTGTTTTTATGAATTCTACGTTGGCCAATTGAATAATGCTTTTCAACACCATTTTATTTGTGGTGTGCCACAAATGACATAGCATTGCTGTAATCTGCCTGTGGCTTGTGGTGTTAACAAACATTGCTTTGTCCAAATAGATTTTGACAGCTATACATATATTTGCAACAACGATAAGTATTAAAGTTATCTCGTATAAGCGAATGCGGGGAAAATAATATCTGTTAATACGGAAATAAGAATTTTGATTTGAAGAATTTGAATATCGAACACCAAATATAGCCCAAACTAGCGTAATCAATTTCAATTTTCTATTATCTGTCTAGGAAATGTATATCTGTTTCTTTTCTAAAAAAACAAGATTTTTTTTGAGGAATATTGAGATATTATAGGAGATATTAAATGTTTACTACATTTATCTTTAGTAATGAGATGGAGACTTTTATAGAATTCCTTGACCTTTTGAACATTCTGTTAGGCGTATCGTTCAACTTTGTTCACCTGTCACTCACATTTTGTGTAAGTATGAAAGATTCTTCGAATTTGTGTGTCTTCGAAACATACCAAAGAAAACGTGATAAAAGTTTTGGCGTGTAGCATCTGTGAAGAATTATTACGTCGCTTATATTTTTCTGAATTCTTAAGCTATGGGCTGCTTGTATAGATTAGGCACATGCTTTATTTCTTCAGTTTTATCTTTGAAATAGAGCGAGAAGTTGTCGAATCGTTAGAATGTTGTTGACAGAGTTACGAGTGCGTGTCACTTACGCTATCGCGTGCAGTGAATTGCAAAGTTTTCAGATTGTCTTGGTCCTCTGCAGTCAAGGAGCTAGGGGGAAGGACTAGGGAGAAAACGTTCGCAACCCAAAATTTTCTCGCATAATATTACGCGGTGTAGGGCCACATTCTCTTCATGAAATCGCAGCGAATCGTCGAGGAATCAATTTAGACAGATTGTGAAATGTATCCTAGATAACAATCACAAGCGCAACATGTCCTCTAGCTGTCATACACTGTGTAGCATATTGGTGTCAAATTTAACCTCAAATGTAATTTGTGGTATTGCCCTTGATTGGAATTCCTCCTCCTCTAACCCTACCAGCTCTCTCAGGGAGTTAGATTAAATCTGTTCTAATGGGTGGGGGAAAACGGGTAATGCATACGAAAAGTAAGCAAATCTACGGATTGCTAACATCATGTTAATCAACGATAACGAAAATAGATTAATTTAACAACAGATTTACATGGACTTGCGCCTGGACCGCTTACATGTTAGAGATGATACATTTCCTTAGACCCTTTGCATAGCCTGATTACGTCCTCGTGAATGTTCTTTCAAAGGTGGGGATGCCAGATGAGTTTAGCTCAGAGACAGCATTGCCGCTGTCCCATCAACGCCTCTGACCGAGAATGCTGGGGTCGAATTCCGACAGTGGCAGATTTTAGTATCGAACTAAGTAGTTAGGTCTGTTTGAGTCATTGCCTAGAGGAGAATTCTAGCGGTCGGCTGCTCTGATCAGCAGTTTTCCGTAATTTCCCCAACTAACAGCAGGCGAAGGCTGGAGAAGTACCCAAACAGAAGGATTATGGGCCGCGCGTAATATTTCTTTCTTTTCCTTGTTCTCTCTTCACCCCTCACACACACTTGCACGTTCTACACTACCGCACATGTCGGGAGCCTAGAGCTTGTCTCGAATGGGGCGGTGACCCTCTGGGGGAGATACCCGATGAGAGATATCCGAACTCTATCGCATTAGTATTTTTTTTCTGCACTGATCTTAACCAGCAGAGCTTCGCTTCTCACTCCGTTAGAGTTGTTCCCTATCATTCTCCCAATTCAAACGTGCAACGAGTAGAGATAGGAAAGCGTTCAATCGAACTTGAATTGTAGGCAACGGTGTATTTCCACCTCCTCAACGGCATGTTTCCGCTGGAAGTGATTCCCAGAATTCCATTAATGGCGGGTCTTCCCGAGCGAGGCTAAGAGCGGCATCGGTGGTAGCGACGCGAATCCCGCTCTGATCTACATTGTTCCCCGCGAAGACGGATGGGAACGTATTCGGTATTTGTCCTTCTTGGGTTCTTTCTTAAGAAATAGCCGCACTTCCCACTGCAACGAGTAAATAAGGAAGCGCGCGTTAAGTTCTGCAGAGCACACCAATTCCCTAGTGCATTATCTGTCGCTACGTACGTGCAAACGTCTGCGATACTTCTGGTCAAGCGCTGGGCCTCTGGGTTTCCCGTGCAAGCGACGCTTCTGATCTGAGGATGAGCGTGGCGGAAAGGCGATCGGCAGCTCAAGCGACGGCGGTGGCTATGCAGCAAACTCGCCCGCATGAAAAATGTTTCATAATAGCAGTTTATGTGCGGAGCTTTATTATCTCCATGGATAGATGGGAGGCTATAATATATTAAATGGCGATATCAAAGAATACATATACCGTTCTGTCATCAAAGGACATTATTATTCCTCTTTTCGATCTATTGTGAGCATGCGATTTCACAGGGTTCGATCTTAGGTCTTGCGGCCCTCTGAAAGTAAACAATATGCCTTCGTCATGTTCGCCGTTGGCAACGAAAGAAGTTTTCTTCGCTGATGATACGAGTGTTCTTTACCAAAATAAACAAATAAGTGGGATGATTTAAGATGTTTTAAATTAGTCTCATGGACACAAATTAATAACTGACCAAGAAAGACTTTTAATGCTCTTTGTATGATCAAATAAGCCATTCTCTATTAACCTATTAATTTCTTTATCAAATAAGCCTTTCTCCATTAAAAATTCACTATGTGGAATTTTTTGACGTTAATTTAACAACACAGTTGAGTCCCCCAAATCACTGAAACCTCAAATAGTATGACCGTTTTAATGAATTGAACACAAAATTAATTTAATTATGCTACGCATAATTATGAGAATTCTTTCAGTATTCGTTAAGGTTGTTGTATTGTCGCGAAAGCGGTTTTTTATTTATAAGTTGGCCCCTTTTGGGATAGATGAATGTCACTCCCACGTTTTTCTGTGTAGTGAAAGGCGTGGTGGTTGCTGGGCAGCTGAGAGAGGTCGGGATACCTGTTACGGCACTGTGATGCAAGATAAATATTTAGCAAAGAACACACAAACACATTAATGAAGAAAAACATGAATTTAGTTATATTAAACAATTTAGAAGGATTATTTCTTGAGAATTTTTTCTTTTTATCGGGATTTACAATTAACAATTTCCTTATACTAAAATACAAAATGGTACAAGCTCGGCCGCGCAAACCTTATACTAAAATACAATTGGCAATAATAGAATCATCTTTGAGTAATTAATAAAAAGTTTTTCTTTGATTATGTGCCTGAATTGCCCAACAAAATAACCATTGCTTGGTTAAAAGCAATGTCACCCAGCTGTTAAGGGAGTAGCGTCCTTGGCAAGTCAACTCGCGGCGTCCGGCTGGAGAGAGGTTGCAGCAGACGGAGATCAGACGGCCGGGAGGTGCGCCCATCTGAAAGGCCCAGGAGCGTCGGGCTTCCTTCAAAGACGGCCTTCAGAGGTCAGACAGCAGTTGGTTCGATTCGCCACACTTCTTTCAGTAATATTACGCACTCGTCACAAGACAGTCTTTTATGAGTGTCACAAGTTACGATAGTTCTCGGATTACACAGAACTTTGAACAATGTAGCAGACATTTTGCTAGATTCTCCAACACTGAATTTAATGAAATTAACTCGCACGAACATAAAGCTGCCTTGACGTTGAAAATGTGCGACAATGTAGTCCAGTGCAACAATGTAGTCCAAGACACAATGGAAATAAAGTTCAATTGACACGTTGCACGAACACAATTCACACGCAACGCGATCTGGTAAGCAAGTGCCTCATTCGCCCGGACGCTCCACAGCAGACCGGCGATATACAAGTCTCTATCGCCCGGACACTACTCAGCCACACGGCGACCTACACCCAAGCGGTCTAGTAAGGACGTCCCTAATCGCCCGGCGCTCCATGGCAGTCCAGCGATGTACAAGTAATTTCTCTCTCGCCCGGGTGCTACTTAGCAACCCGGCGACCTACGCCTACGCGGTCTGATAAGAAAGTCCTCAATTTCTCCATGCTCATTCCGTCGAAGCCTCGATTCCTTCTCTCTAACTTTTAATTGTGGGCTCCGATTGGCTCGAGTCTTCTATGTCTGAAACATTTCTTCGCCAATCACACTTCGATCCTGAAAGGTTCTAGAAGTGGACATTTCCATTACTCTTACAATATTTATGCAAACTGAGAAGTGCAGCTGGCAGCACGTGTGATTCTGAACTGATTCATTTTTATTTAATGTTGCAAAAGAGGATTCTGAAGCAAGCATTCTATTTGTTTAAAAGCAGCACCCTGCTAGGGTGGAGAGGGGTGGATCGGTCCGAAGAAGGTGCGGCAGGCTGTTGTATACACTAAGATTTGTATATCTTCGTCACGTCGCCTGAGTTGGGTGGGTCCTAGCGGTCGATTTACGACCCGGTGGGGTGCGTGAGCCGGGACAAGGCAAGTTTAAACACGCACTGTGGCATAAAAAATCTACTTTGTCTTTGGAGCTGACAAAATATTACAATCGTTTAATTTCATCTTGTTTAAGAATATCGGTCTTGGTTATCAGGATCTCTGTGCCGCCACAGTACATATTTTCCGAATGTTCATTCTCGCTTCAAATAGTATCACATAATATTCTGAGAAAACACAGCATATAGTTCCCGGAATTTTAGATTACACCAAGGATTATTATGAATAATAAGGAAATGCCATCCATGAGATTCTTGTAAGCCTCCCTTCGTTAAGCTACAAATTCAATCATTACCTTGCCTCTTGACTTACGATTCAGTGTTTTTTGTCAAAACTGATTTTCTCAAGGGAGGGGATATATTTTCATGTGATACGGATATCTATGATTACAACACACATCGTAGAAATCATACTCCTCAGGTATCAGTTTCAACAACTCACTGGAAGAAAATCCATATATAATACATGTACGTTATTATATTACACATTGCCAGATGACATTAAACAAATCAAATGGATCTACAAGTTTAAATGCCAAGTAATTTTATTTCTGTCATCTAAAACTGTTCCATACTATCAGAGACTATACTAATCATCGAAAACGAACATGATATTTCTTTTAATAAGGATATAAATATAATTACATCTGTACTGTATCAGTCTAAAAAGACAAGATATATAGAACAAGGTTTGTACTTCCGTTTCTCAGTAAATGACCATTTCCAGTGTTTTCGCGCAGTTTTCCTTGGGCCATTGGGCAAATGCTAAGATAGCTCCTTTTTTGTAATGGCAATTAATGTAGCTTTAGCATTATGCACGCGTTTTTGAGCTCTTTTTACTAGTTGGAAAAGTAGGATGAAGGGGGTTTTATTATGTTAAAAACACTATAACACTCAATCTGCGTTTGTTGGTGAAAGTGTTTTCTATTACATGGGAGACAATTTCTAAGTTTCAAATGTTTTGAATCACACTCGTTGATACCTTGATTCATAATTTAACTATATATACTAACAGAGGTGAACAGATTCAAGAACCCAAGAAAATATGCGCAGATGATACTTCTCCCCCAAACGTCATCTGGCGCATTATGCTTTTGGATGTGGTCTTGACATGAAAGGGTCTGTACGCATGAAATGTCTTTCTGTTTTCAGAGTCTATTGTCAGAGAATGTTGTACCTCAATAATCGACAAGAGTGTTTGACACAAAAATATCACTCAGGTCATGATACCTCACTCTTTAGTCTTTCTTCGCCCAAACGTACCGTCGGATGCCTTGAGCTGACAAAATCCTTGCCTTGCCTTGCTGTTGCCTTGGGCGATAATCGGGGTTCATTTGCGGCCGTGTCTGTGATGGGCCAGGAAACGAGATTCATCGCAGCAGGCGCTGTCTGTGCTCTCTTTATGTGCACTCAGTTTGGGGTGCGACTGGGTGTTCCACTCCATAGCCCCATCAGAATCCGAGGTCTATAAACAGTGTACTCTAAATATCTGTGTATTTATGTGCGTATTCTTGAACTGTGGCTCTGATGTATCTTTGGACAATGCGCGACAGCCTTCGGTGCTCTCTGGCATCAATTAGACGTCTCCTCATAGATGGACGATGCGTCTTTTCCCAATCGTTGCATCTTGTTTATGCATAATAGCGACTCAAGAGCACCCAATAAGTGCCATTTCAGATGTGGTGGTAACAAGGTGTCGTGCCATCACAATCTGATCTCTGTCAAGCTCTGATATATCGTCCTCTTTTCCCATGAGGACGTCGCACACACTTCGAAAATCAATTGATTGAAGTCAATGGAATTATTTGACTATGCATATTTCTTAGCCGCTTCAGGAGATTTTCTGGTGAACCTTTGAACTTCCTCGGTGTGTAGCCTGATCTTCAAAATATGGATCCGGATTTTGTCTTAGTGTCGTTAGGACATGATCTTAGTGACGAGCGAAGATCTTGTGTAGCGCAATCTACATCCCAGATATCTACAACAACATAAAACATAGTAATTCATTTGTATTGCAACACTATTGATTTCATAACATTGGCATTACATGGCATTTCATAACATGGCATTTCATAACATCGCATTATTTGTAACAGTTACGTAAAACTTTGATTGAAAGATTGGATATTCATATACACCGGACGAGCTTCCAAAAATTACCTGGAAACAAATGAAATGAATAGGTATTAATTGAGTAATACTTTTTCAGAATTTTCGCTATCCTCACTATTTAAATCAGAAACAGTGGTTCCACATAGGCAATATTCAAATTGTGTGTCGGTGGACATTCGGCTTTCCGCACGATTCTAGAACAGTATTTACTGTTTAAGCAGTGTCAACATTAGCCCTACCACTACTTTAGTACCACGTTCACAACCGTTCTTCAAGTTTAGAAACTACTCTTGTGTGGCAAGCGAGATTAAACCTCCACGTTTGCGTCTTTAGGTCTTCTCACAGCGTCTACGATCTAACAAGCCATGGGTATAGTCAGTTCAGTCGCTAGCCTACCGATTGAGTCAAAGGGGCCTCGACATTCGGCCATTCCTCTTCGTCTCCCGCCCCGAGGAATCCAATTCTTCTTCGTCAATATACCTTTTCACGGCGTAAACATACATGGCGTATCTTCGCTAGGTATTTATGATTTCATAAATTTTGCACAAGACGAAGTTACGTGAAGTCCCTCGACCTATTCTTCTTTGACTTGAAATATTTCACTGTGTCTTTGTAACCATGAACTTGATGGCTCCTATTAACGTGTTTTGTAGTATACTGCCTGGCTGTATGCGTCATATAGCAATTATATGTACAACGTCCTGTTTGCATTCTTCCATTTCTTCTTGAAATACTGTTTGGATGAGTGGATCACGTATCTTGAAGCAGGTACTTTTGTTAGCCTTTAATAATATTTGTCATGATATTGTGATTAAGGAAATTGCAGTATTAGTTGTATGATTCAGTTAGATCTTCTGCAATAAGGTTTAATATTTCATTTTCTTTTAGACGCATTTTCTTCCTCATTAAGATTTTAAAGGATGAATATCTACTATCTATATTGCTGAGTAACTTCAATGTTTCATTCTTATTAGGGATTTGGTATGGCAGCTTCCTTAAATGCTGTATCATGTACCAATTTAGTTAACAGTTGCAATATTGACATCTATTCTTGTTCCAGTTAACTGAAAGGAATCTGTGCGGAAACTGTCGGCGCATCTTCTGTAAAATTGCTGTTCAAACTCGCATATTCGTTTTGTATTCTGAAACCTCCGAATGTCAACAGCCTAGTGATTTTTTTCTTATTTTCATCGAGGGTGTTCTAATCGTGCTACGGCAAGTAAACCACTACAAAAATTATACTCCCAAGTCATATTTCGTGAAGTTGATAGCTCTTCCTGTAGAACTGCTAGGGGTAGAAGTGTGGGATTAGTCGCCCAGCTAATTGCTTATGAAGATGTAGACATTTAGTTCTCTGATGAGAATCTTGCAATGTAGTTGCGATACGAATAGCAGACATCGACATTGTTATAGTGCTGTCGCCATGTCCTTGGTTTGCAAAATGGGATTAAACGTTGTCGCTTTTAAATGTTTAACGCTAAAAATATTGAACTTATTACTTAGTGTTAACATGCTGGTGGAATCTCTTCTAAGAGATTATAGCTTAAACAAAACCTAACTTATTCCCTAAAAGCATTTTTAAATGGAATTTCTATACAGTTGAAGATACTTGACCCAGCTGATATAAGAAGGCTATATATGTCTTATCGCATAAACCATACGTGTTAGAGAAAATCGAAGCATAATTAGGAATCAGGGTATGACGAATAGGAAATATCACATAATTTTCTTCTTCTGCTCTTGACCTGTTACTTCTACACACTCTCTTCTTAAATGACAGAGATCATTTAAAAAATCCAGAGGAAAAATGGGAGAGGAAAGAATAAATGACAGAATACTTGATTGGGTATTCAATTAAATAATAACATAAAAATCTCCAACAGAAGAAATATGGGAGGAAAATGAAATTGTTCACGTTGAACTCTCAAAATACAACGCCGTTCAGATAGTTACACTCATTGTTTTTAGAACTTTAACAATTTCCCGAGAAGTAATTGTGGAGAAAAAAACTCAGTGAATACCACAACAGCTAGTGAAAGAAACTCCAATAAACTAAAAAAGCGACCCATTGATTGTAGTCTTCTTCTCGTGAAGAAAAATAAAAATAAATTTTTAATTCCTAAACGCAAGCAGAAGATTCAGCCAATAAGTTCAAAAGTTCACCCTTAAAATGAATGAAGGTATGAATTGTTCTTGAATGAAGATATGAAAAAGATATGAATTACATTACTCTTGATATCAACGGTATTCAGCAGAAAGACGAAAACCTGGTAATGTACTCTGCTAGAAAAGACTTATATAGATGGACTAGGAAAACCCGGCAGACGTTCTTCCCTTCATCTCCTTCTTTCCCCTCCAATCTCCGTTTCACACGGGCTCTCCCTCGCTCCCTCGTCCTGTCCCTGTCTGTATCTGTGTGTCTCTGTCCCTGCCGCTCTCTATCCCTCTCATTCAAATTTACCTGCAGATTCTGCACGTCTCTGAATAGGTGAGGTAATATCGGGAAGCGTTGTACCAGCAAAAATGTAATAGAATGTTCAGGAAGAGTTCATTCCGTAGATTACGGTGTGAGAAATGTTTCTTTGAGGCCTTTGGCCTCAAAATTTTAGTTTTCAAGGCCCTAGAACGCCTCGTTTAGGAGTTATTTGACGATAGATTCAAAATGCTGCCGAGTGTGTTGCAGGTTGCATTTGATGTGAATATGTAGCGCCACGTAGAGGAGTTACAACAGAATTAACAACACATAAACCTTCTCGGTGAAAAAACACGTAGAAGTGCGAACTTTCATGGAGATCTGTTCAACGGTGTTGGAGTTTTTCTCTTATATACATACAAACATCCTGATATATATATATATATATATATATATATATATATATATATATATATATATATATATATATATATATTAGACATTAACAACACTCCGGAATGAAGTCGTGAAAATATGTGAATAAACTCGTGTAAATGATTCTGAAGTTTCAGAGTACTAGTACTTCTTACGCCAGAAATATAATACGAAAGAGGCATTGTAACCCCCGCGAGTGCTAAAGTATTAAATCAATAAACCGTTTCTTAAGCAACCATGGCTCACTCAACAATACAGCGGGTTGCATATCTTCAGAGCCGAATACACTGCCCGTAGATTGTGTCGCACTCAATGGCATTATCTTGTCTTCAACGGACAACCAATGTTTATTGAAGTCAGGCTTCAGAAACAGTTTTTCATTACGCATGTGTGTAGACTATAACCTCTGCTTGCCCATCAGTCTTATGAGTGTTTAGATGAAATGTTTAAAACGAATTCACAATAATTGTTTAAAAACTCAATAATCACAAATTAATTATTTGCGGAATATTCCTGCATAATACCCGCTAAAACGACCCTCTATTATATTTATGACATGTCTATAATTAGAAATAGAGTGCAATACATGAAAAAGAGTGTTACAGAATATATTATGACTATTTTCACATAATATGTACCTACCTTAAGTAATGTTGAGTACATGATTAGCGTAAGAAACGCATAAACATTCGTTATTCAATAAATTCAGTATTCAAAGTGTACATCTTTGATATTTAGGATGAATCGTGCACATAGTATCAAATTAAATATATATGGATTTATCATATAAAAATATATGCTTTATGAGAAAGTCAGTATCTACTCACTGGCATCGAAAGATTGTCAACAATGTCTTAATCATTTTCAATGGGCGTTTGTGTCAGTTCACGTAAGTGCCACTTACGTGAGCTGGCATTTACGTGGACTGCTACTTTTGTGAACTGGCAGGAACATGCTATGGATAACTCACAAGAACATTCATACTAAAGAACATTCAATCAACTAAGGAGCTTTCATTACATTTTCTAATTCTTGCTTCTCAGTACGTATATATGCGGTACTTAGAAATCTTATAACGCTGCAAAAATACGATGACCAGATTTTACGAAATACGTTTTGGGGGTCCCTAATAACAAAACATGTTCTTTTTCAAAACATGTGTCCGTCCGTCTGTCCTCGAGCATCTCTACCGCCTAAACCGTATTAAGTATTTTTCCCGAAAATGTATTCTCAGGGATCGATATGATCGAACATGAGGCATTACAATTTGAAACGGGTCTTTAAGTTTCTGAAGTCTCCAGTTTACATGAAGTTCCTTGGACGGCAGAATTGCCAGTTTCATGTCCAGAAATACCAACATCATCGGGGCTCCTCAGAGAGGCGTGTGTGTTGAAATGTCGACAATGATAATGATGATATGAAGATTGTGAGGCAAGGAATGAGCATAAAGTTATGGAAAGGTGTGGAATCAAATGCAGGAGAAGCGGCAGAATTCCGAGGACACCTGCTGTAAACCCGATTTGTCCAACATAAATATCTCTTAGATTGGACGGGGATCGACTCACGGTGGTAATAGTGAAGATCAGTTACCACGGGTAATTCCGACGCTTTAGTTAAAGAACTTAAGTTAAAAACGCTTTAGTTAAAGATTTTTTAAGTCCAGAATTTTAAGAGAAGCAATTATGGAGTGGCTCGTATTATTAAATGTTTAGTAAGCGCGTTCTGTGTTGTAACTATTTTCTACCTCAATGTGATAATTTTCTTTCCATTTTGAACTCAAGTAGGATGACGAGGGCAATTCTTGATGTAGTGATATGATAAAGTAGGTAGGTTGTTTATTATTTTAATATTATTCTTAGGTAAAATTATTTACTTCTACACACTATTCAAAAATTGTTTCATGAATTGAAATCCGTTTCAATTTCTTATTTTGACGTTGGGCTATATTCCACTTGATAGGGAATCTTGTAAAGCATGAATCTTGTTATAACTTCACATTTTTAACAGTAGAACGCTGGCAGAAGTCTAAATGACACATAACTCAATTGTTTCTTTAATGATGAATTTTATGCGTGTTCTTTCAAACATTGTGACTTTTCCTATTTTTTATTCTCTTATGATGATATAATTGCTATCTGTAAAATATAATTTCTTAAATTTTTATCGTGTGATATGCCTAATGTAGCGGGAGGGGTCATTTTCACACTCATATTATTGTAAAACTACCTTATTCTGAGCTGGATCTATGTTTGTTCTGTCTAATTGTGTCATTATCGTGAAGATATTACGATATTGCGATCGCACAATAATTCATAGCACTTTTCTCGAGGAATGATTTGATCTTTATTGTTGTATAGTTTACATCGAATGTTGAGGCGATAACTGTTGCCCTTGCTTGATTTGACGGTTCAATGCTTCCCAGAAAACAAAGAATGAAACGAGCGCAAGTTTCAACGAGTATCAGTCTTTCTCATTTTAGCTCCCTTGTCAGTTTGTTGTAGATTGTGCGGTCATAATATCAGGTTCAATTGGAGTCTCTCTCGACGTGTTGTCCATTATCCTAGAACATTCGGATTTCGCGTCAGAATGTTATATTACCGATTCAGATGAAGATTTTGTGCCAAGGAATAGTGGTGATAAAGCCAAGTAATGAATTGACAGCGGAAGAAGACGCGAATGTTGATGGAGCTCAATCATCGCGTAGATCATCTCAACAGGAATAGTAAAATACTCTATCAATGAAAATGGCTGCCCGAGACGGAACCGAGTGGGAGGTCATCAGTGACAACTCCTCGTCAGCTGAAAGAAGGGTGTCTGTGAAAGCCTCGAAAGAACGAGGTGGTCCTACTACGTGGACGTGTCGCCGAACAAATTTATCTGTGACACGTACCTTCCATTTACTTTTTCATGAACCAATGCTTCGCCTCAAGAAAGACACACCGAAACAAAAGCACGAAAAGAACTGAATTATCTCTTGAAGAGTTGGTGGAAATAATCGGCATCATATACGCAAGAGGGTCTTTTGGTCCCAATGATATCTCAGGGGATGATCTTTGGTCTCGTTTATGGGGACGAAATTTCATAAAGGACACAATAGCAATCGATTTCGGGAGCTTTTCAGATTTATCCTTTTTGTCGACAAGTCAACCCCAGCTAAACGCCTTTGTGCTGTTAAGTTTGTTCTAGTGTCAGAAATGTGTGAGAGATTTGTAGAAATCGCATTTGTTGCTATTGCCCAGATGAAATGTAACTATCGATGAGCAATTACTTTCAAGCAAAACTAGGTGCAGATATACCCAGCTTATGCCAAAGAAACCTCACTATGCAAATTAAAGTTATGGGTTGCTGCTGATGTAACAAAGATGTGCATATGCAATACCTTTCCATATCTTGGTAAAGTTGATGCTCGATCAATAAACCAGCATTGGGCGAATTTGTTGTTGTACGTCTATTGGAGCCATTTCTACACCAAGAGAGAAACGTTATAACTAACAATTTTTTCGCGACTCACAAACTCGCAAGAGAGCTCAAAGAGGTGCCAATAGTGGGAACTATCAAACAGATTAATCGAGAAATTCATGACGAGTTAAAACAAAATGCTGGAAATCATTTGTCTGTCACAAAACACTCCAGACAGCACAAATTGTACATTGCCACTACATAAATCAACGAAGAATAGTTATTGACTATCGTTACCATAAGTACCGTTATGCTTCTCAGCACACGTCATCGCAAATTTGCTATCAGTGATGAAGGAAAAAAGATGCTTGAAACTGTAAAGCTCTATAACGGCACGAAATACGGGAGAGACATTGTAGACTAAATAACTTGAAAGTATAGCAGCAAAGCAGCACGCAAGAGATGGGCGATGAATGTTTTCTATAATACTTTCTATTACATAAATGTGGCGGCAATCAAGTCTTGTATTATATGTAACTAACGAAAAAATTGAAGAGGAAAAAGTTCATTCTGTAACTATCTGGTGAACTGAAGAGAGAGGATTTGTCAGAAGAACAGAAAGAAACAGAAGATACTTTACATCATCCAAAAAGCGAAAGAAGTGCCAGATCAGCTTGTGCAAAGGCAACAAAACCAGTGATTTCTGCGAGACGTGTCACAAAGCCGTTTGTGGAAACTGTGTCAAAAAGGGGAAATAAGTTGCAAACAATGCATTTTTTAAGATGCTTTTTAGAAGCATAAAAAATAAAGCTCTAATTTGATTACATTACAATTTCGAATTTCAATATATCCTATGTGTGAAAACGACCCCTTACCGCTGTACTAGATATATCAGATTCGTCGTTCTAGTGTTAATGACTTATTTTTAAATAACCTGTGATGTGTCATTCTCAGTTGGAATATTTTGTTAACAATAATATGATTTTATCAAACACGTAACGTAATAGCGGGAGTACTCAAGAGATAAGGAGTCATGAGTAAAACGTTTGATACTAGTTGAACGATATTGTGCAGTATTTCCATTGGGGAGAAGATTATCTGCGCACTTGAGTTCCAGTATCCCTTCCCAACATTTTAACTACAATAGTTGAAAGATTAACAAATGTTAAAAAAACAAAGAAACAAAATAAGTAATAATAAAATATCAAAAAACGCAAGATAAGCAACATTCGAAATACTAGACATTTTCGTTCCCGAGTTATAGAAACGTATTTGCAATGGTAAACGAAGTGCAGATTTTATTTTTCTGCATTGCTAACAAAGTAGTAACTCACCCTCAGCTCTAGTATCAATAGAAGCAAAAGAAGAGTTCAACAAAACGTGCACATTGTGAAGCTCCATTTGTATCCAGAAGCACAACAAGGGCTATCTCAGTATTTGCTCAATGGATCAAGGAAACCGGACAAAAACCTGATCCAGATGAGGGCATGGAACCGGAAGCTGAAGTACATTACTTGTTACAGACATATTAAGTCGTTTTTAATCGTTATGCAATAAAAATGTGAACTAATTTATTATATACAGTGCGACTATTTTATAAGTTAGCCGCGATCGTGGAAACGTTTGCTCCGCCGACGGGACCTCACACGCCGGGAACACTGCGCTGAACTGCGTTTCAAGGTCTCGCCCTGCAAAAGGCATGCATTCCAGTCTTCTTGAATAGTCGGTTTGTGATGGCTCGCTCGAAGTTCTCTCTCAAACAGAAAGTGTTTGTATGTCAATTACGTAAAATGTATCAAACGCTGCATCGTATCTGGAGCCTTTCTTCTAAATGTCGACAAATAAAGAGCGTATTTGCTGTTATTTTCAACTGGACCCCGCAATCGCACGTAATGCTTCAGCTTCCTTAAGGGTTTACATGTCGTGTATGGAGACAGGATTATTACATGTGGTTGGTGGCCTCCGCTCTCTTGATTTGACATCCGTGTGATTTCTTTCTTTGGGGATTCCTCAAAGATCGCATATACACGACAAATCCCCACGCGGAAGATTTACAGCACAATGTACAGGAACAGATCTCTGCAATTCCACAGAATATTCTTTATCGAGTGAACCAGAACTTTTGTAGATGTCAAGAATGCATTAGATCTAATGGTGAGTAGTTCCAGCATTTTACGCGAGTGAGCATTTTATGTGAGTACAATTTAAACTTTCCGATAGTGAAAAGCCACCTTCCCTCTTCACCAATTCTACGTGCCACCTTGTCTCAATTTCCTCTCTGCATAATCGTGGCCTCGTTCACCGAGGCAAAATCCCCGCGCAACCGACGCATTTATAAAATAGTCGCACTGTTTCATTGTTTGTTAAAATAAACATTATTTTTCTTTTTGATGGTCAGTTTAGTGTCTAATTGTACAGAAACAGTTATGCAGCAGAACATGTTTTACTTTTAACTTAAATTTGTGTACCGGCTTTAATTGTTTAATGTAATCTGACAATAAATTGTGAAGTAACGTACCTGTATGGGGATTTCTCATAGTGATCTGTTTATACTTCCACTTAATGAACGTGATTTCTACGGTGTGTTTTGTAATTATGAATATCAGTATTGCATGAAAATGTCCCCACCGTTAAGTAAGTCAGTGATTAATAAGATAAATGAAACGACGAAATAAAGTACAATCTTGTTGAGAAGTAAAAACATATATGAAATTATAAAAATACAAAACCCGAGATCCTTGGAGTACGCCTGGAATCTGTGCAACGAGTGGTGTGCTTATTTGCTGGCTGACCGGTGGCGTAAAACACACTGCTGCGTACATGACGTTGTGTGCGTTGTACTGGGGAACCTCTTATGAATCACATGCTCTGCTCGATAGGAGCAGTTGGTGGTGCTGCCGCCATGTGTCTCGTCGATCGGTCCGAAAGTGAAGCTAATGCGGGGCATTTTTGGCAACTCTTTACGTATTTGCCTGAGGATTCTGTGTAAATACTCTGCATAGAGAATCGCGGCCATCAGTTATGCTAATGAAATGTGTACATGATAATTCCGTTGCTACCTTGCTGACAGTCCAGCATTTAGCATCAAAAACCTCCACTCCCGCCTCTGCGCTTGCCTCTGTATTATCTCCCATAATGCAGTTGGAGGAGAGAATCGGAGAAATTTAAATATTGTAATTTTTAAAAATTCAGAGGTTTTGCTAAAAATCGAACCTGCGCTATTTTTAAAAGTGTTCTGAACCCAAGCAAAAAAGTGAAGAAATTATGTCAAGTCTTTTTAAGAAAATTTTGAAAATGTGCTAGTGACTTGCGATAAAATACGTTCAAAAAATAAAAGATTCGTTTTAAAATGGAGGGTCTCGGATGCCACATTGATCGAAAAAATTGATATACCAATTACACGAGTGGCATATTACTTTTTTATAAACAGTGCTGGTCTTTCCTTACGCCCTATTTGTAACGGCTATGCAATATTATGCTACTACTTGAACCTCCAAAAGTTTCAAACCACAAATTTCTTGACCGCGCTGGAATTTGAAATCAGGTTTAGCACGTGTCTCGCATTATCCTTGCACCACCAGCGTCACAGATTAACTCAGTCTTCCCGACCCTTTAAAAATTAAGTTTGAAAATTTGCATTTACAATTTTCAAAAATTCGGATATTTGCATGAAGATTATTTCAAAATTTTGTTTTAACGAACAGATTTTATTAAGGGAAAAAACTCCTTCGATCAATATTATAGTTTTGCTTTGTTGATTTTTTCCTATTTTTGAAAATATAGTGCACCAAAAATGGGCTCTACACCATTTTTATAATCATAGTTTCCTTTATTTAAGAATATTTTTTTTAAAATAGAGCCATTTTGAAAAAATATATTCGAAAATTGCCTGTTTCATTCAAAATCTCGCAAAACCTACCCATGTTTTGGAAAAATTCATTGATGAATGGAACATTTTTTTAACTTTTTTCAATTTTCGAAAATTGGCGCCATTTTAAGCGTACTACTTTGCACCATTCCAGAAAAGGATAATCAAAAACTTTTAAACCATCTTCGGGAAATTTTTGAAAATTCTGCTGAGGCTTCACCTAAAGTACTTCCAAAAATCAAAACATATTTCAAATTTCCAGGAACGCGAGTTCGGCCAGATCGATCGTGGAATGCCAATTTTGTAGAAAATCGTCTGAACGATTTTGGCCCTAATGTTGATCATAGACGGACGGACAGACAGACTGATGCTTCCCCGTAAACCAATTTATCAGTATCAAGAACGCCGAAAACGTATGTTCTGACTACACAATGAAGTAATAATTGTAGTTAGAGAAAATAATTTTTTTTTACAACATACAAGAGAAAGATTTATCCACTTCTTCGACAAGGGCCCACAATACAAACTTTCGTCACTTTTCTCTACAGTATTACAATGCTTTTTCTTTACTACGTAAGTATGTAGTATGCGAGAAAGTAAAAGTAAATGCCATTTTATTTGTACATATTTCGCGGAAAATGCAGTCTGTTGACTCAAATGAAATTAACGAAATCATTGGTATTGTATCCTGTATTACTGAATGGACAAGCGTCGTTTCCGAAGGACAAATATTTGGCCATTACAGCTGCAAAATTGTCTGTGCTGTCCCGGAAATTTCAATTTCTTACACACTGAAAATCAAAGAACGATCATTAGAGATATAAGATAAATCGGATGAGAGTACTCCAGAAAACGCAAAAGGTACGTTATCAGTTTGTGTAATTTAAGGTATTGATTTAGGTTAAAATTAATAGTGTGTTTTTTGAACTTTAAATCTTTATCCACTCGCTTTTCCCAAACGTACTTGAATTATGAATAAAGGTAGAAACAAGTGTTATTCATTATAAGAACTGTTCGCTACCGTGTTATATAATGTATTACTTGCAAATCTTTATCCACTCGCTTTTCCCAAACGTACTTGAATTATGAATAAAGGTAGAAACAAGTGTTATTTCATTATAAGAACTGTTCGCTACCGTGTTATATAATGTATTACTTTACAAATGAACTACTGATTAGAATTTATAGTAATGTTTACAAAATACGCAACCAAACCCTAATTACTCTGGCTTCCAGAGAAGTGAGAGCTCAATGAAACTTTCACTGACGAATGTAGTTGCCAATTGTGTCCTGAAGCGAACTCCCTCTCATTCACCATATGGATTTTTTACTGTTTTGTCGTTAATTTCTAAAAGCAAGGGGGACATTTATCATTTACTCAGTGAACACGGGGAAATGGGTAAAAAAACTGATTGAGATGGGAGTGTTTGACCCAGAATCGGTGAAAGTCGTTAGACGAATATCCGCTTGAATTTAGTTTTGCATTTTAGAAAGGCATGGCCATATCTGACATATATTAAGATAGAAATGACATCTTGTTTAAATACTGACACGTCTCGATAGAAAACAGAAGTTTGAAAATGATTTCTACTATTTGATCGGAGAACCATAAATACACTAGGCAAATGTACTGTCAGAAACATGAATATTTAACATTCTAGAAAGTACTTTCAACTTTATCGCCTCTTGTTGTATTAGTCACATCAATGGTGAAAGTGTTTCGACAGTTATTCCAAGTTAGAGTCATTGGGTGATTGTGAGGAAACTAAAATTGAGTTAACTTCATAGCAATTTGATACATGTATCTAAGAATAAATAAGTGTTCGCGTTTCTTGTAATGCCGCAATTTATATTTTTTGGTGATAACGATTTCAAAACTAACTGTAATGATACGATGTAATTTGATCCCCTTACAGGTGATTAATTACATATTTTAAATCTAATGGGTTCTGGGCAACACAGTGATAACCATTTTTGAAAGCTAAAGGAAACAGATACTTATGCAATCCAGAACTTTCTCAGCTAGGCCAATACTTTCTGCTGCACTCCATCCATATAATATAGTTCTACGAACACGTTTGGACGGTGTTTGGATCATGTTTGTTTTTTGGAGACATTAAAAGAATTTTTAAAGTGTGAAATGGAGGTTATCGTAATGTTTCCTCGACACCTGCATTCGATTAAGAGTAGTATTCATCATATAAATAATAGTATGTCTGTAGACATTTTCAGAACTACATAATAGATACTTCTTAAGATGACATACTATTTCGACGATACTATTTCTTGCCTGAATTACGTAAATAAATATCTGATTAATGTAGCGTTGATAAATTAGCAATGAGAATTAATGAATATATAGAAATTTGTTTCAATGTCAATCATATAGGCTGAATGAACTTCAGCGACAGACATATGTGCGAGAAATGAGAGCTGAAATGGGTGGGGCTATTATACTACCCATCGGCTTCAAAATACATGCTCACAAATGGAAAATGAGTGTAACACCATATCAAAAGTAAAGTTACATTAAGGAAGGCGGATATTTGTACGCAATAATTCCTTGTGTTGGACTGAAAAATGTGTTAGTATAACTTATCAATATCATCCTACCACTAATTGAAAAATTTAACTTTGAATATTCCTTTCTTTGTTTCATAAAACATCTCTGATCAAGGCTATTCTCTGCGTCGAAATCATATGATTTCTAGTTATTCAAGAGATATTTATTTTGTATACGTGCTCATTTATCAACTGTGCTTACATCAGTTTGTTTCCCAATGGCTTAGTTCTCATTGCATTTATTTATTTATTTACTTGTTCTTATTTTTCCATACTGTTCAGTGAGTTTAATGTGTATTTGTAATAGGGTATATGAACTATTTATGCTTCACGCTTTCAAGGTGCCATCTGTTCTGAAAATAAAATTTATATCCATAAAATTATTAATAGTAACAACTTTTATTTTAGAATGAAAACTATTAATTTGAGAGTACTTTAAGAAGTTCCTTAAGACTTGCGATCTGATATTACCACTAAACATTGGAAGTCGAGTAGACATTTCTTTGTTGTTTTTTACCAGAAATTGCGGAATTAAGTCGACTACCAATTAACTAGCCTTTTATTGAGGAATGTAAAGGAAAAACTTGAAAGTACTGAAACACACAGGGTTTCATTTTATGAGATTTCGATTTCTGATATTGCAGAGCTTACATTTCCATCCATACATTTTAAAGAGAAAAGCGGACGGTACACCTAATACGAATAATTTAAGCTAACTTTAACGAGTCAAATCTGCTATGCAAGGCAGATTTTACAAAGAAAACGAAAAGAAGCTGTGTTGTTTTTGGAAATATCTTTGACTCATTGTTGAACATTAAGAGGTAGTAATCGCAAGTAAGCTTGCTGTATTACTGCATTATCAATAACGTTGAGATCGGCAGGGTCCCACTCCAAACCCCCAACAGATCTGCAAGGGCGGGCGACGCAACTTTCGCGTCTTAATCGGAGGCGAAGATTCTGCGGAGCGCTGCTTCACAAGGTAAGAGGAGCAGAGTGATGCGGGTCCCGCGTCCGCCTCCGCGCCCCACCCGCCTCGCCCCGCCCCGCCCCTCCCGCCCCACCCGCCTTCGCGCACTCCCCGTCCTCGGCTCGCGGGCGGCACGCCCGGACCGTGCTCGCGATCTGCCGCCGCTGCACCTCCCCGCCCACGCCCACGCCTGCTCCCGCCCCTGCCGCATTGGCTGCCGCCCGCCCTCGCTGCCCGCCTCCGCTGCACCGCGCTCTACCCGCTGCCCGCCGCCCGCCGCCTGCCGCCCGCCACCCGCCGAGCATCGCTGCTTCGCTGGTGGGGAAACGGGCCACTCGGCCGGCGGAGGCGACGCCAGCACTCCAGGTAGGACGCTCATCCGAAGAACGGCTGCTCCGCCTCATGCGCCCAACGCACTCACTGAGCCTCTGTACTCCGTAGAAGGGGAATTCACTTCTTGCTTCGGGGAGGCTTTTAAGAGCTTCACTCCCTTAGTGGCTGGCGCATATTATTAATTCATGTCGTATAGCATACGCGCTTTCAAATCTTTTGGATTGTTATTGTTGAATGAATTAACCTTTTTCAAACTTTCAATATCTGAATATTCCTTAATAAAGTAGGGTTAAAATTTTCTTTAACTACTTTACAAGAACCAATGTTGCACGAATTTCAAGATTTCGTTTAGTTCAGAATGTTTCGTTTAGTTCAGAATGTTAGAAAGAATTCGCATGGGAGCATGTGATTTTTTTCTGCTGATATTACACTAATACGAATCTGCTTACTCGTGTGATTATTGAAGAGTATGTATGTGAGATTTTCTGCTGGAATATCTACGCAAAAATTATATTATATAAGGAGAATTTGGGCTCATTGACCATGTAGAAGAATTGCCCAAGGTGAGAGCCCAAGATTCTAGGATATATGTGAGCACTGCAATTGATAATTTGCAAGTTGTGGAAGCGGGAAACATCTTTTTCTTTTCTGGACCAAAAATTAATATCAAAGTCTTAGTGAGATGAAATTTGAGGTTTCCAACACACGATTATTTAAAAGAGAAATAGTTGGAAATATAATCTTGTATTTCCTTGTCGTCATTATTTAATTGTATTATCTTGTTCTCATGTATTATCCTGTCCTCATTAATTAACTATTTGACTAAACTAACCTCAATAAATTGTCCTCATTATTTAACTAATAATGGGGACAATTTAGTTTATATATTTTTAATGTTTCTTTGAACGCAGATATGTTTACAATATTTGCATTACAGAAATGAAAAAGGATCACAAGGGATTTGCCAAAACAAGGTTACGTGAATTACTTATTTTGGTTTTAACATATATCCACTTTTACATATTCCCTTTTTAATATCTACACTTTACAAGGATTCTATTTTAACTTCTGATATACAATAAGTTCCACGTTTATCTAATTAAATGGTGATAATGAGGCTATTTTATTTTTAAAGGAGATACATTTTTTGCACTCAAGTTTCGTTAATCTAAATTTTTTGTAAAGGAAATTATTGTAGCAGCTAATTATGTAGTATTATAATAAAACATAACTTATTTTCATTTATTCACGAGGTACTCGAATGTGACATTTTACAGCTGAGCGGCTCAAATCTCCCACCCTCGAGAAAATGTTAGTCCAGATATTTTTGCATGATATTAGACTTAATGACATAATATTTAAACGACGTAACCATTCAATTATTCGGAAATAAAAAGGATTAACTCTTGCGTTAAAGCAACCTTGATGCCATCTAGAAAGATCTTGTGAGTTTTCTAAAACTCGCAGTTATACTCCTCTTTCTGAGCTTCCCAACATAATTTTCCTCCATTTATCTTATGTACATTTCAATAAAGAAATTTGTCAAATTCAGTCTATTAATATTATTCCCTGTTTTCCATGTTAAAACCTCATTACTTGTTAATTGAATTGTATTCTCGTATTACTTTTCAGGAGGTGTTTGACTTACGAACTAGAAATATTGAATCAGCATTTAATTTATTAACGTATTTATTATTTCTAGTGGAAACCTTACAAAACATAAAGAAAAAAAATCAGATTTGACACTTACTGATATTTGCACATAAAAATTCTCGTATTGAGATCGATTGCAATCCGCCCAACTAAGCAAAGTAATAAACAAATGATGGCTGTTCTAAATTCATTATAACAAATTTTAAAATATTATTGATATTTGGTGTTTAAACTATAAAGCAGGTTAATAAGAGCAAGTGATAACCAATATACTGCCCGTTACCTTTCATATGCAGAAACAATCACGTCATTTGTTTGAGTAGAAAGCTCAAACGTCTTTCTAAATAGCACCCTTAGCGTTTTAAAAATATAGATACACTGCTTGAATGTGAAATCTCTGATTGATATTGATAAATTTTGTAAAGAAATCACCTTATTTAAGGATGGTTAAATTGTGTTCTCAGTCAATTTTCTCAAAAATTACATTGCACAAGTTACTCAAGTTAGATAATAATATTTCTTCTTGTGAGAGGAATATTTTGGGGAAAATAGTTGAATGTAAGAGCAAAAAAATCTTATTTAAAATGAAGGGTAATGATTGCACATGGAAGGAAAATAGAGAAAAATACAAAATTATGCATGAAAAGTGCATAAGTGTAGAGTGGCTTGTTTTATTTGTTATGATTAGGTATAAAGTTGAGTTTATTCATAATTACTGTGGTAAACTAGGTGCATTTAAAATATTTTTTACTAAAGTGTCTTTCATATGCATTATAGTAATTATTAACATGGTCAAGATAAAATAATATTTCCAAAAATTAAAATTAACTTAATTATTAAACCTGATATGAATATTTAAAAACTGGCATTAAAGAAAAAAATGTCGTTGGTGTACATTTAGCTGTTAGTCTTGAGGAGTACAATCTTAAAGAACATTAAGAATGGATTGTGAGTACCAATCCTTGGTTACTAAGTTCGATTGAAATGTGTATCACACTGAATATTCTTATGACAATAGGCAAATATGTACCGTCAAAGAGGCTAACTTGGGACACTCTCCATGTTTGCAGTTTGACCCCGTCTATGTGAGTTGGAGGAAAAAATCTTCTTTTACTGCAAAACTTAGGTATTAATCAGTTCTTTAAGAATATGTGCTTAATTTTTCTTGAAACTGAAATATGTTGAACATAATATAATAAAAACTTGGTGTCAAAAGTTACCCTTCAATGTTAGCTAACTTGGGACACACATTTGAATTGTGTTTAAAATGACATTTATGATTAGGCAGACCAAATTTTCACATACATTTATACACTCGAGATATTGTGAAATAAGTATAACTGATTTTCAAAATTAAATGGCAAACTGAGAAATTACTGGCAAATTGCTTATTTTTGGGAACGAAGTAAATTTAAAGAAGGGTATGTTTGCAAATCAAGAAATCAATCATTAAAAATAATATACATTTATTTAATTTTATCTCATACAAAGACAATACATAAACAAATAAGAATAAATTCTGTGGTGGCAGCAGAGATCTTGTGGTAATTTATGATAAAGTTGCAAGGATAAAGAGGTATCAACCACATAACATACTATTGTGTTTGATACATCTTTATTCTTGGAACTTTAAATAAGAATAAAGAAATGTCTCGGACTGAGTAGGCATCTGACGGCCCATCAGTAGAATCTTCTAACGATTTCTTTTGTTTTTTGGAAGGACATGCAGGTTTCTTATATTTCTCGACTACTTTTTCTTCTAACCTTTGATTTAGATCATCTAGTGTCACACTTTTTCCTGGGGCAACACTCACATGATTCAGAGCTTTGCTCATCTGCCGTTGGTAAAGTTCTTGATACTTTTCCCACTTTCCTTTGCTCTCATTCATCTTTGCATTCATATTCATTAATCTGAAACTGAATTAAATATGTTTATTATTTCATTCCTATAAAACAGTGTCCCAAATTACCCGCATCTAGTCAGACGTAGGAATTTTTATCCTTAGGAAATTAGTTGGGCAGCATTGACAAAACGTGATACTGGAGATGCTGAAACAATAGTTCAGGTTGTGGAATGCAATTATACACAAAATAGAAAAACACCTTATTAAAAACTGTACAAGGAAAAATTTTTACAAAGGTTGTTTTTCAGGCTAAATCTTACGTTAACTATTTTGTTACTAAATAACACTTACCGGCAAATAAAATTTCCAAAAAATTCCATATATCTTCTTTAAACTGTTGAGCAAACTTCGGCGCTGCTTCCTACTCAAACACCTGAACACAATTGATAAGTCAACGTTTAAAAAAAGTCGCAAAACGTCCCAAGTTACACAACTGTCCCAAGTTATCCTCTTCGACGGTAGTCATTTCTGTCTTACAGCTTTTCAAAAAACAATTGAATTTTCAAAATCAAATGTCTCATATTCTAAGATTGTCTCGGTAGTTCCATGTAAAAGTGCCTGTGAAATTGGATGTGTGGTGAAATACAACAGCATTCTAATAAGATAAATTACTTGCAAATATTGGAATATGTCAGTAAAAAATACTGAATTATTTTTGGAGTGAGAGTTTTGTTGGATTACGCAATGCAAAATCACCGTCTTTCTGTCTGTTTGTGAACAACACTAACGCCTAAACTATTTGTAGGAAAATGTTTGCAAAACCGGCTCCAAATTTGTTCTTTAAACTTTTCCTACGGATGTCCTAATTGTGCGGTAATAGATGACAAAAAAACTACCGGGTGTGCATTTTATTGTTCGCCGAAGATTCAGGACGCGTCACCCGGAGAGTCAAGGATTCGCTCGCCCAACGAAGTGCTGACACAAGGGAACTATCGCTGCGCTTAACTTACCTTGAAGAAGATGCTGAAAGAGGTGCCCGGTTCGAATGCATTCTTGGGTCTTTCAAAACATATTCTGATTTACTGTTTGAAGTTTCGAGTAACTGCTGCAATTTTATCTTCAACAGAGCGCCGGAGCTCTTCCTCCGAATGCTGTATTTTTTTTGCATACACCTGATCTTTCGTGTACCCTCAAAGGCACAAGTCACAAGGAATCAGATCAAGCGATCTAGGAGGCCGTAAACCACGACTAATTATTCGATCGTCATAATACACAGTATTTAAAAAGTTCATGAATTGAACAGCAGTATGAGCAATTACCAAACCCCGATGAATGTAACCATTGAGCCTTTCTTCTGATGTCAATTGTTCGAAGAATAATGTCAATTCTTGATTTAGGTAAACATTAGCAGTAATGATAAATTTGAAAAAAAATAGGCCATTTAATTTTTGTGGAACTCAACGCACTCCACTCTCCGATATTTACATCGTAGAGTGGTTCTTCGTGAAGCAGATGAGGGTTTTGTGCACTCCTATAGCAGTTGTCTTGGCTGTTGACGTATTCACTTTGATGAAATCACGCTTCATCGGTAAAAATAATTAGAATGTGTTCCGGAGGTGCCAATGATGCATTCGACCTGAAAGATATCACTTTCAGCATCGTCTTTAAGGTATGTTAAGCGCAGCGATTGTTCCCGTGTGTCCGCACGGTAGTTGGGTCAGGGCTTCGCTGGGCGCGCGAGCCCTCGTCCCCCAGGGCTTCGCGGCTCGAATCTTCAGCGAACGATAAAATGTATACCCGGTATTTCTCTGTATTCTTTTGTTTTTCATATATAATACAAATGTATTTTTTATATACCTCTCGCTTCATTAATATTTTCATTACCGGAGATTGTATACTGTATTGCATTTGTGAGTGCAAGTGCTTAAACTGATTTTCAATTAAGTTTTTTAAGGATTTTCAGAAACACTCAAAGGATATTTTCTCAAAAGCTGCTGCAAATTTTCAAACGAAAATTTGCATACTGAACCATGTTTTACTCTTCTGGAATATTCTGAAAGGCTTATTTGGTTCTATCATTAGGAAAACTTGAGAAAATGTTTTTCGGCGCCTATGGGCAGCAGCCGGGAAGGTAAAGGGGAAATACCGAAAAACTAGCCTAGACAAAAGGGAATAGAAAACTAACTAGTACGAGAAGGTCTGTGCCATCCTGTAGCACCATTAGTTATTGTTGTTTCAATGCCTTAGCTGCTGAATTGTTAGATATGTATCGTACTATCTTTTGCATGTTCTCTGTCTCTTGAGTTTCAACATACGAAGGAATCATTGGTATATTTCTCAATTCTTTCTGCAACGAGTGAAATGTCTTCATGAAAGAACATTTTAATGCTATTGAGTTCTGTTGAGATGCAAAGTTTGTAGAATAAAATTCTTATTCATTTTAAACATTTCAATAAGTAATATTACTATTCCCATATATTTTTGAAATGTGTCTACACATATTTTTTATGTCTGAAATTATTACTATGATCTTTCTTCTTCTTCTTAGTAAGGCTGAACAACATTCTTTGCTAATTGTTTGTCTGTTTAACTACTGCCTTACATTATTTTCTGTTGTTCACTTTAGCTATCCAGTTTCTTATCGTCATTGTCTTCAGGTAATTTATTATTCTTCAATCTTGATTTTAGCCATCCCTTTGCCCTGGTGGCTATAGGGTGCCATCCAAGAATTACTTTACCAACCTACCACATTTCATTCCACAGATATGCAAGAGCCAGATTTACTTTAAAGCTCTAATCTGTTAACAATATTTTTGTTTAATTAGATTTTCTCGCATATCGAGTATAATTTTGCACTTTTAGATATCAGTTTGCTCTTAAGAGTAATTGGTTCGCAAAGTATACTCTATTACCAGTTTACTCGTTATTTAATTTCTTCTTCGATCTGATTATGATTATTGACTTTAGACCCAACGTATTTATATGAAGTAACGTCTTGATAACTAACATTATCAATGCTGATGTCAGATAGTTTTAATTCTTTCGGGCTTCTCATGTATATTGTTTTTTGATTATTTATAATTAACCCATACTTCAAGGACTATTCTTTCAAATGAAAAATTTCAACGAATGCACACTTGGATCTAGTTGTTAAAAGTAAGTCATCATATGCGATACTTTCTTTTCAGACATATGGTAATATTCCCCCTTCAAGTTTTGTTGCTTCATTATTACATCCAATATCATACTAAACAGAATAAGCGACAGTAGTTCTCCTTGTTTCACCTGTTGTGACTTGGAAATAGCTGTTTAGATCATTGTTTACATTAGTAAATAATAAATAGTAAATAATAGTGCTCTGACAATGCAGGTAATACTTTCAGAGCAAACCAAATAGTGGATTTAACTTCTGTTGCTACTATTGCACTATTTTATGTATGGAACCTGACCAATATTCTTCATTTACATTTTGAATAGTTATTTCTTTCAAATATACGTGCAGATATTCTCAGCTACAAGATCAATAGAGGCAAGTTGACAGCAAAAAACGTTTGCCATATTTTATGCAATATTATGTATGTTCCAAGAAGCAGTAAATTTTTGGTTTTCTTTTCTTGAATTGTCATCCAATGTTTTTTGTCTAATAACAATTTGACCACATCATCTGCATCCGCGTCATTTGCTTTCAGCATTTAAACATTAATGATAAGTTCTGTTCAATACGAGATTTCATTTTATTTTTTTCGTATAGTTGTAAATTTTACCCATCGATTTTATCTACTTTTGCTTGACTATAATCAATTAAAGCACTTTTAAACATATATATTATTGTTGTAGTTCTGTGAGTACTTTTCTATCGTCTCTATGAAATCAACTGGCAATCCGAATTGCAATGGTTTTAAACATTCTGACAATGACACGGAATGAGCCAAATTGTACAAGGGTTAACCTTCAATTATCACCTTCACCCCAATAGCAGAGATTACATCAGATGCTATTCTGGTGTGAATAGGGCTAGACATATCGCTCGTGAGTTGCAACAGTGGCACAACTAAAAAAGGCTAATTTTGAATTAATGCACTTTACTGAATTGCAGATTGGTCTAATTTTTCAGCAGCAACAGCAGCATATCTTACAGTACAATACTCCACCAACAAATGGCAAAAGTGGGAATGCAGGAATGATGCATTGAAATGCAGTTGAAATGTCGTGAATTGAAATGCATGGTGATAACCTCAAACTCATTTATCTCTACCCCTGATTTTTTAATAGTGCAATTTGCAGTACGCAAACGATATAAAAAAATTCTAATGACAATAGTATAATAGTGTGCAAAAGTATATTGTATACTTACGCAGGCGCGCTGAAAGTAGTGCCTCCGATTTTTTACGTGAAAACTATTAAAGCTTAAAAAACTTGACTAACATTCTACATCTTTATTATTCATGTCTACATATTTATTTCTTATCATAGTCTCTCTGGCAACGAAGACCTTTCTTCCAAAGTGAGATCAGTTTGTTGATATCGTCACTGAAGAATGTTTTACTTTGATGGGGCTACAACCTCCGCTTGCACCGCTTCATCACTATCAAAGTGAAGTCTTCGAATGTGGTCTTTACGTTTTGGAAACGAATGAAAATCGGATGGGGCCGAGTCGAGTCTGTATGGAGAATGATCGATGACAGTGTACCCAAGGTGTCAGAGTGTGCAGATGACGCCGCACTCGTTCTCATGCTGAGGGAGATGGAGCTCCATGTGTGGATGAACTCTTCGAATTCATGCTTCCAGTTTTCTGAGGATCTCGCATTACCTTGCTGTGTTTACGGTGGTGCCATTGGGCATGAATTGCAAATGAACCACTCCTTGAACGTCCCAGAACACTGTGAGCATGACTTCGCTTTTTGATGGAATGATCTTGAACATTTGGGCGCCGGTGATCCTTAGTGGCGGAACTCTGTTAATGCTCTCTTGAATTGGGATCACAACGGTGAATTCAGTTTTCATCATCTGCCACAATGTTATTAATGAACCCATCATCATCACACCAAAAGCAAACGAAGTTGTTGAAAGATGTCCAATATCCTCTGTTTCTTGTTAGGGGAGAGCTTTCAAGGCGTCCACCGTGCTCACAGTTTTCTGTCCCGCTGTTCTGCAATGATGTCCTGTCCACGCTGTAGTGATACTACTCGACTTACTTGAGCTGTGTCTATGTTGTCTGATGATTTCCTCTGATGACTTCATCACCCCGATACCGATGAGTATGCGGCCGTCCACTTCAGTTATCGTAGGCGGTAATCCAATTCGAGCTCTGTTGCAAACGTTGAGGTTAGCATCACCGTTCCTTCATTACGAGCACAAGCAAATCAACACATTACTGATGTTGATACAATCATCATCAAACAAAGCTTTCATTCTTCTATGGATTTCAATTGGAGGCACGTTTCCTGCAATTAGAAACTCGATTACAGCACGCAGTTTCTCACGAACCCACATAGTTACGTTGCACACCGCCATGCTTCGCACTACAATTCGGAGCCATCGAGAGGCAGAGTTTTGTAACTTGCGTCAGCAAAGCGGGAAAGTCGACCGGCGTATATGTATAATAGTCTCAACCAATATTGATAACACACTAAAAAATAGGAAACATTAGTTTTCAGCACGCTCTCGTACATTCCCCAGATGACGCTGCTATGTAGGTAAAAGTCATTGTTCAACGGATGAAGAGGGTTAGAATTTGGCCAGATGTCACAATAGTGCTCACAGCAAAGTTTTGACAAGGTACGGAGAGTGTAATAAGTGAAGTCTTGATCAAATTATCTGAGATGCACGCAGTGAAGTATCATATATTTCGAACAAACTTGAACGAGATCAACAACAACAAGAACCTTGTACCATTTAAATTATAAATCATCTGCGTAATGAAAGAATATGAACTCATTAATTTGTGCTGTGTAATTGGAAGCTAATAAAAATATTAGGATCCTAATTTTTACTGATTTTAAAATAACACTATACTTACTGCAAGACAAATAATTTATTCATGTGGATTGTTATCTTGGAATGTTTCGAAGTTATATAATATTCATGATATTTTCTTTGACCAAGCCCTTCCTCTATTCTATGCAAAGCCAGTTAGCGTGAAGCCAGAGTAGAGAAAATACAACTATTCATCAACGACTAAAAGCGTTTGCGACTCAGAATTACAAAGTGTTAAATAATTGAACTGCAATGTGTATTTTTGAAATTGAGAATTTGAAGGCTCTTAGAACTTTATTTAACGATTTACGGAACTTTGGATGTTGCTTTTTGAAAAATATTTGTTTCATAAACTTATTAATCGGGAACTACGTCAGGCACTTTTAAATTACCAATAATACGCACTAAAGCATTATATCAAGGAGACCATGAGGATTGTCATTGTGACATTACAGGTCTTAGAGAAGACATTTGACTATTAATTGAAGGAAGAAGTTAGTTTTGTTTCCTACCTGTAAGTAACCAACCTACATCAGGAGAAGGCCCGAAAGAGGTCGTGGTTGTGCTCTAGTTTGAGCAAATTCAATCACGTACAATGTTGTACTGACAAGAAGATATCAAACATATACCGTTGAAGGATTTCGTTCGAAAATGGAAAACTTGATTGCTACCCGCCATCCAAATATACAGTTTTTGTTGGAATCAACCGTTTAAACACAGAAACAGAGAACGTTCCTGTTTTTATTTTTATAGTCTTAGAAATAGAAGAATTTGCTCACGTTTTCTAGCACTTTGTAATCCTCATTCCTTCTCTGTTTTACTATATTTAGTTCAATGATGAACAAAGGTAGTACATACTTTTAGAAACTTTGATGACAAGAAATATTCGTTCCAATAAAAACTATTTCCATCAGCAAGCAAGCTACGCATTTTATTTGAGGGTGCTGATGACGAAATATTTAAACATCCACTAACATCCCTCAAAGCTCAAGAGAACGTGCACAGATAGTGAAGCTACATTTATTGTCATTTACTGATGATTATTAAAGCAAAGGACCATCTTATCAGTTGGTAAATGGATCAAGAGAAACGCGATGAAAACTCTGTCAGATGAGTTCAAACTATCTGATTTAGAAAAATGGACTACAGGGAGATCTACTACCAAGGGTATTGTAAATGTTGTTCAGTTTACTCCAAACCCGTTTATATCATGGAGTTCGGGTTGATTCTATTTTCGCAGACTTTTCTAAAGCCTTGAACATGATTAATCTGAGTATACTATTATTCAGTTGCAGGAAGTTCCGATTTTTCGACAGAAAAGCTCTTTCGGATTTGAAACGAAAATGTGGATATCTCTCTCCGATATGTGAATTACTTCCTCTAATACATTTTATATTATAGTCATAATCCACATGTTGTGGCTCATGGACATTGAAAAATTGATTTTCGTCAAAATATCGTTCTGTCCGTCTTCGGCCAACACAGTGTGTGAACAATATATTATTTTCCCCCAAAATTGGTATTTCCCCAATCAATCTGACTGAACTAGAGGTCTTGCAAATTAAAAAGGATATTTCTATTTTTGGGAATACTTCATGTAAATCGTCAACAACTTTTTCAAAATGGCTCCAATTTTTTTGATTATTTTTTTCTGGGATAGAGCAAACTACACTTTAAAGATGACGTAGGTTTTATTTTCGTTGAACTCTGTATTTTTGAAAATTGCCCAAGTAACCATTTTTCGGCGTCTTTCTACAACTAAAATATTTATTAAAGATATTTCTAGATTTATTTCATAGCGATATCTGTTTTTTAAGGGAATGTTGAAATAATGTCAATAAAAATGTCTGAATTTTTGCAGATTGCAAATGCATATGTTTAGGTTTGTGATTAAAGATTCGAGGAGGTTGTATTTATCTTTGAAGAAAGTGGTGTAGCGATAACATTATTGGCGAGATGATACCTGAGTTCCAATCATGTTCGTGTAATAAATATATAAAATCACTGCTAAAACTGAATTGAGAATTGGAGGTAACTTTTTTATGTTTTAATTGTATTTCAGAAAATATTATAGATTTAATTCCATATTTGCATTGACTTTTGTATTTTATGTGAAATATTGTCTACAGAATTGTTGGTGGTTATTTTGTGCAACAAAATGTCAGTAGTCTTTAATTTCACTTTTGTGCCCCAAAATGTTCAATAAACAAGGTCTTTAAAGATAACTGCATAAAAGCGCCTGTCAATGAAATATAATGCCACTCTATTTAGTTTTCAAACATATTGCGTCGAGAAATACAATTCAATATTTTTCGTTCAAAAATTTCAAAATGGATCAGAATTAAAAATTAGTTGCAAGCTAGGCATATACTTATTACACAACTTATTCGTATTATTTATGACGGTTATGTATGATACAAAATTATCCCAAACATTTAGCATGGAATATGTTTTTGGGTCAGAGATGGGTTCCTTCGTTTGGAGAATTGCCTCACTAACTGCGAGCCTTCTGTCTGGTTTTGGTTGGACTGGGATTTGAACTCGAGTGTCACAATCTCGACTGAGTAATCGCAGCGTCGGCTGAATCAGTTGGAAACAACCGCGTCTGTAAATCGGTTGGAAACAAACTTAAACTACTCCGTTGGTGAATTATGCCGTAAAATTCAGCCTAAGTTATAAAACGTTTAAATATAAATGTTTTTACTTTTTCAGAAAGCCTTTTACACTAATCAGTCCCGATTTAACTCAAAATTACTCTGAAACGAATAACATTTCGAAAAAATTGTACATGAAACAATAAAGATCTAATATTGTAGAAGAGATTTCATTTTGTAAGTAATCTCTAGTTTCAATATTTGAAGAGTGCGTTCGGACGGGCAGTGAGTCAGATGGAGAGCGGGCTAGACCGACATTTAAAAAGAAAAAAAACTTTTTGGTGTCAGGAATCCCAGGACCATCATAACCTCGACATTGAGATTTTGCAGCATCACATAACTTGTAACAAGTATTTACTATTTTACGAGGAAGTAAAAGGTACTTCATACATGTAATAAAAATTCAGTTACTTAGAAAGAAAATTGTCTCATCGTTTATTTTTTTGTACTATTTTTTTCATTTATATATTTGAAGATGGTTACTTTCAAAAAATTTCAAAATCCAGGGAATTGAAAAAAAACAGCTAAAGACAGTCAACTATGAAATACAGCATTTGTGTTGGTCATTTCTGTGCTCCATCGCCTGCAAAATTTTACACCGTAAATATCACGCCCTACTAATCAAATCACCAAAATTGTTACCAGCTGTAACACTACTATTTTTCTTTCTCTTTTGATAATTTTTTACTCACTCTATTGCTTTGTCATTACGATTCTTGGCAAGAACTACAAACAGGAATGCAGCATCAATTTGAGAGTAAAATAAGATTTTTACTTATGACATACGTTTTAAAAATTTTATGTATTGAACTGTATAAAGGTTGATACAGTGTCCAAGTACAGTATAATTGTAATAGTCAGTGAATATCTTATTTCAACGAGTAAGAATTGTTTGAAACTAAAAGACGACCTAAAATCAATATGCGACTCAGCAGTACCCTGAGCACGCTTCGCTGAAACCTCAAGGGAGCGCGGCCACGTCTTTTCCAAAGTTTGGCTGAATTCTCCTGGGCAGGAGTTTTTGTGGGTCTGGTACGAATTATCTGGAATTTGAATTACAAAATTTAGAGTGAATGAGGTCCGCTTTACAAAAGTATTAAATGATCGTTCCCTTGCAGATAAATCTCGCAAAAGCTAGGACTAGAAGTCAAGTAAGAAAGAAGAAAAGGGTTAAGCGGAAATACGGCATAAGTACATATAATTTTCTTCTCTACATGTTTCTGAGAAATATCTACAATTAAAAAAAACGAATATTCGCAAAATAATTTTCATTATTTTCCTAAAATGGGTTAATCTAAATTGTATGGTTGTTTTCAACAATGGTTATCACATGTTCAATGTCTTCACGTGTTACAAACACTTATGAGCTTTGAGAGTTCATTCTAAATCTCTGGTTACGTAATTGGCAGTTTTACGGTTCAGTACCTACGTACTATTTCGTGTTTTATTAAAGATTTTATACATAAATAATTTGTATTTGGTAAACCCCAAATGTTTTACTGTGTATGCAGTTTGCTTTAAGTCTGGGCGTTGACTTGCTCTGGAATTTTATCCTGTATCGATACCTTCCATCCTCCTTCCCCGCGGACTGAGGCACTTGCGCAAGAAATCCCCGACATACATCACTAAAAAATGACGAATACTTCAAAGGAACGACACCATATTTCATTTGTAAATGGAGCACATATCTAATACCAAATTCACGAATTATAAAATTTAATTACACATTTCAAATCTTATTAATATATTATTTTCCCCTCACATGAAATGTTAAAAATCGTTCATATTATTGTCCACATTCTTCATAACTTATTCAATTGGTATCGAAGGCTTCCGCGGCCAGAGTCATGATCTAGGCTGTCCGGGTGACGCCGCGTCGAAGGCTGAGGTGCCGACGTTTCGACCGACATGTCGTGTCGACCCATCCGTGACTTTAAATTTAAGAAGGTTCATCGCTCCGCTGTAGCTCTCACGCATGGGAAACCGGCCATGACTTTCTCTTTGATAAGACCAGGATGCTCGCCAGAGAGGACAGGTGGTGGCCTAGACGGATAAAGGAGGCCCTGGAAATTGCGAAGCATCCCCGGAACATCAACGGGGACGCGGGATTACGTCTCCATGATGCGTGGCTTGCACCTCTCCGAAGTGCGCGGCGGCCGGATGCCGCCCGCCCGGACCGTACCACGCCGTCCGATGCCTGAGCCTCCCGGACCGCCCTTCGCCGTCCGACCTCGGACCGCTCCCGTCCGTCCGCTTCCCCCCTCGCCTTTCACTCCCTCCACGTGTCGCGCCTTATTGGCCGTCACCTCGGCCTATCACTGCCTGGCCCACTTTCTACTTAAACCGAAGCGCCCAACATCCTGGCGCATTACAGCCCTGAAGAGGACCGCGACATGTCGGTCGAAATGTCGGCACCTCAGCCTTCGACGCGGCGTCACCCGGACAGCCTAGATCACAACTTATTCAATTATAAAATTGTTTTTAAAATTTATTTTGTATTATTTTTTAAATTATTCGTTGGATTGAATCATAAAAATAACAGGATATACCTTGAAAATCTTACTGGCCGGCTGGCAACAGCAGGTAACAACTGACAACCTGATTATTCTGTCAATATAAGATTGGTGGTGTCTGCGACGAGCAAAATATAATCCTTTCACTGATGAAAATGTCTGTGATCTAGAACTTTCAGTTCAAAATACGATCACTGGAAAAGGTGGGCGTTGGTAGTAATCGATAATTCCTCCGCCTTCTAAAGGAAATTTGCCTAATTTGGACCGACTTTTATTTTTCATTACTCTGCTCTCAATAAAGATTCAATTAAAAACAAATACATACCAATGCAATTTACAATATATCTAGTTTCATTATAAAATATAATATTTAATTGCAATGTTTGTGGAAAAGAGGAACGCGGAAAACTGAAAGTGTGCAATCGGTCCAAATTGGATACAGGTTACCTATTATGGACTCACTGACTCTGAGCCCATAATAGCTGGGCCTCAAAAGCTGGGCCTCAAAGCTGGACCTCAAAAGAAATGAACGAATAATAATAAATATATTTGGAAACAAGTCTTTCTATTGAAAATAACATTGATACAATATATCCTGAGAAAAATATATAGTTGAATTCATTTTAAAAAATTGAAATTTTCTTGCGAAAATGCAATCATCAATGTCATTATCTACATGTGGTACAGAATCAGATAGATTCAACACCATCACGATATTCTTCGTGATTTTGGAAACAGTTAACTTTAATTCTCCGCTAATCGGACCATTGAGTATTACGTAATAAGTTATTTTGTAAATTATCGTACCCATGTATATCAGAGTGATCCGCGAAAATGACAGTATCATCGTAATCTATTTCAATGCCATTATGGCTCATTAATAGAATCTAAAAATATTAAAAGAAGTAGAAGTCTTAGAAACCTTGTGAGACTCCTGCACTTATAGAACGTGTGCCTTGACGGGATAGATTGGATTAATTTGGGGCATTTTGAAAAATATTTGTGTTAAAATTACTCATCCCCAAATCTGTAGATGATCACGAAAATGGTGATGTTTCGAGATGAGAAACTAACGTCCACATGACAGTGACGAATCATGCAGCTGATGGATCATGCGGATGATGCAGGCTCTATTGAGCAAATTGTGAAGCGTCTCGACGATTGTAATGTGAAATAAATAGCAACAGATAATGAACATGAAGCAAGGAATAGAAACAGATGAAGAGAGTAACATTTCATCAAAAAAAAAAAATTTAGAAGTTATAGCCTATCAGATGAATACATCTTCAATATTGCAATTGAATCTTTCTCCACATACATTTACGGTTTTCTGACTGAACTGTTATGTCTTGAATGATATCGTCTAATGAACGTGTCGAAGTTGTAGAACTAAAATTAATCTGCCAAGGACTTCCCGTGCCCTCCGTCACCGGGCTATTGGTGCGCAACCGAAGAACCTTATTTTAATATTGGATAAATGTCTCTCAAAGTTACTCTTTCATGACTTACTCTTACATGAGTTACTCTTTAGGCACTTGACTTACTCTGAGCCACACTAATTTTTTGGACTACAGACGCATGTAGTTTCTGTTTTGTGTCTTGGATACCAATATCTTGGTTATTTGTGCAACCTCCCTAAACATGAATATGATAATACCAGTTTCGAAATTCATAGGTTCTCCATTAATCTCTACAATTAGTGGTGTCGTGTCGTCACTAAATTATTACTCGTTTACTTAGTACATGAACTCTCACTCCTTTTTTTATTTTTTCAATCTTTATTTACTGCCTGTCCATTTGTAATACAATTTTTTAATTTGTTCAAAATAATTAAAATAGTTTTAGACAAGGTGCCAGCAATTTGATATCTAGTAAATATGTTACCTATTTTTAAAGTGGCATATGAACCAATAAATAATATTAAAATGGTAAAGGGAATGAGTTAAAGACTAAATATTTCAACGTAAAGGTTGTTTTTAAAATCTGTAAAAACAAAAGTATGGAGGGTGAAAAACATCGTTAGGGAAACTTGAACGAATAAGTAGTGTTTCATAGTGTTGACCTAAATCAAAGTTTTTTGCAATGACACTGGGGCTCAAAATATTCCTCAACCAAAACCAAAGAGAAAAACACATAGAGATAATAAAAATATTTGAGTGACAGCGATTAATATAGTTCATGTGTTAAACATGAGTCCTAAAACAGGCTTTCTTGATGAAGTAGAGTATTTTTTGTTCAGAAAAACACTACACCTTTATGATACATTTCTCATTTCTCCGATAAACGCGTATTCGCAAAATTAGATACGACACACAATTATGAAAAATTATGTCATCAATAATATTTTATGTGATACCAGTAAAATATGTTTAAGCTACCTTCGGCCTTAGGTCAGAACCGGCCATAATTAAAAATAGACATGTTTCCCAAATATGTCATTTTCATCTCAACTTATCAGTCTGTTTTAGAAATAATCCTCTTTCGTTTGGTGTAGTAGTGAAATCTTTAATAGCATCGCAGACGTGTCTACAGCTTTAATCTATACCTGATACCTGTCAATATTTTAGTTTAGTTTTGGTCAGAACATGACGTGTACTTGTTACGTAGGGGACTATGTTGTACTTTATACATATGTTACCTTTGACCTATAGTGATTTAGGCTTTACATCCTGGGTTAGTTCAATACCACTTATATTGGTTTGTTGACGTGCCAGTAAAGAAACCAACGTGTTGACGAGAGTTGCAGAGGTTTTTGAAAAACAAAATCAAGCTACTTTTCACCTATTGAAAGTAATTGTTTTGCTTCTACTTATTTTTCTTCTTTGTTCATCCCATTTTGTTTTCATTATTCACTGATAGTAAAGCCATTTAAAGTACTCTCTTAGCTACGAGAACTTAAATTTAAATCACGTTTAAGCTTAATCTAAAAAAGGCTCATTTTTTGTGAAATATGACCAAATGAGCCTTGACGGTAAGTGTTGAAAGGTAAGGGAGGATTCTTACTCTGAGAAAGGGAGTCATTTACTAAAAAACAGAATATAGTATACTAGCCGTGGATGGAGTCCTAACACTTGGCTTCCACAGCACCAACACTTGAAACAATCAGATATAGAATTTACAAAGAAAAATCGCATCTCCAGGATTTCTGTTTGGCTTGATGATCATCCCAGCCCGAACATTGAGCATGAACCCAAGATTTATATCTGTAACACCATCATTCTGTCTTCCTCTGTTCTCCACAAGTGATGCAGTCATATCGGTGAACATCCAATACATCATCATCATCATGCACGTCATCGCGTGAGACTAAATAAAGAGCCACTTTTAGTGCTGTGTTCCCAGATAATAATAAATTCAATTCACGACGCACTGACTCTTGAGTTGTTACCTCTTACTACTTCTAAAGCAACTACATTCATTGCTTCCTTTTGCCACTTTTGCTTGATACTTCTATTGAATGAATTTCAATGGAAGGGGTGATTTTTTTAATGTTAAATGAAGATAAGATTTATGCACATTTCGATTTCTATAAACGTCTGCTGTGGCTCATTGTCAGCTTCGCTGACCGGGAGGTTCTGAGTCTCTTGTCCCCACGGTGGTGGATTTTTGACACCAAGTATAAAGCTAGATTGCATTCAACCATTGGAGGAGAAATCTAGTAGCCGGTTGTAGTTTATCCGATTAATACCAGGAGAATGTCAACCTTTTACAAACCTTTGTCACGATTTTCATAAAAACTCTACCGTGAAAGGTATATGCTAAAAATGTTTCTGATGACGCTGAAAAATTTAAAAACCTTTGCAACTTTCTATAATTCAGGTTTCGATGAAAATAGACTTGCATGCTTTTTACAAACGTACTTTTCTCGATTGGAGAAAAAAAATGAAAAATAAGGAACTTTTGAATAAAATTGAAAATAATGAGAGCTTAATATAAAGTGTCCAGAAACAATTAAAATATTTGTTCCAAATTAAAGGAACTGTAACGTTTGCCAGATCGATCGGAGAATATCAATTTCTGTGAAATTCTTATTCTTAATTGATACTGTTTCATCTTTTGCGACTTTTATTACAAGAATCTTTCTTCAGTGATAATTTCGTCTTTAAATGCTTATCGTGTGTTCACAAAACACGGAAATCATCGCCTTCATGTGTAAGCCTTTTGTGGAAACTCGGCGTTCTCTTACAGCCAGTGCTGCATATAAACTCGTTGCAATCTTACTTTAGTGTATGTAAAGGTAGATACCAATTATATAATCATCGCAACGTAGTGAATATTGAACTAGTCCTTAAAGAACAAGGACACTGCCATCTGCCTCCACGCGGAAAGAAACGAAGTTCAAGTAGTCTAAGTAGCAGTGATGCTCATAGTTCGGTTGTGGCTTACAATTGGTATGGGCGCCATTTCGAAAAACAGGAATAGCAAACTTCAACATTTTTGCACAATAAACTGAATTAGGTGGCAGAAGTTCCAGTTATGATTAAACTTTTGTATTTTCAAAAATTAAATAAAATTATATTTCCTGTGCTTTGTTTGGTGATTTTTAACAGATGACTGAGGTGATCGTAGGATATAAGTTGCAATATTATGTTAGTAACAGTTGCAAATAAGTGGAGAGAGTATGTGCTGTAGATTTTGTGAAATAACATTGCAATTCATTCTGGGGGCCTTTTCTTTTAGTATTAATGTCTAAATGCTTAATATTTTTTAGACGAGTGGAAATAGTTGTGCGTAATACTCATGTTCCACAGCATCTCAGTTTGTAATCTATATCGTCTATTATTTTTACCATGTTGAACTTTAAATAGTGTGCTTCTATATAATGGACGGTAATGTCTTTGTAGATAAAATATTGCTCTCTCTAAAATGTTGGAAATGTGACTTTCTCACCAGCAGTATTTGTATCTTTTTTCAGTTAAATTAAATGTATAAAAACTCTGACGTACATTTTCCAGGAGAAATAAATGAAGCACAGAACGTGTGAATATGCTTTGATACAAAGTCCCAACATGTTGAAAACACCATGAAGTTCACGTGAGAGACTGAGGGTCGCCTTGAAAGGACGGCGGTTCATTTACATATAATACATATGTATACTGACTCTAATCAATACACAGAGTACCAAGAGCCCGCAGCTACATCCATTTGTATGTTTATTCCATGAAAAAGTGACCAAATATCATTGTCGGAACAGAAGTAGTAAACACCCCTATGTATCTTTTTCTTGTACTTCAGAAAATTGTACTATTTCTTGTACAATCTCGTAAAATTTTACTTGTACTATTTCGATGCCTTGAAGAAGAATATTACAATGAAAATAATACGCCAATTTCTGATATCACACTCGGGATTAATAAATAATTTAAATGGAATTAAATAGTTAACTTTTAAATAAAAATGTGTCATTACTACGTTCAAGGTTTATAATTTTATCCATATCATGCTTTTTCATCGCAAACCCACGCCATTGACTTATGATAATTTTAGAACTTTTCTTATGAATGTTCGCAACATCAGAAATACCTACATTTTTATTGCAGTAAATCTGTTTAAGAATGCTTGTAAGAGTTTGCAGTACATTAAAATTTAGTTCCGGAGTTGGCTGGAGAACAGTGACAGCCAGAAAAAGTATCTTCGTACAAAAAGCAAGAGAAATAAATACGAGAGGAAAAGCCATCATGCAATCTCGGATGTATACAGCTTGCCACTTGCGACGTTATTTCGTAGAGAATTACGACACATACGGAAAAAATAAGAGGTGGTGATTTTGTTTGCAGCATGTGAATACGTGTGTCAGAGAACATAATAAAGATACCTATGAGAAAGCAAACCACGTTTGGTTAACTTCCAGTAAACTAGATCTTTTAATTTACAGTGAGAGTAAAATAAGGGTTTACAGGCAATTAGTAATTTCCCAAATATCATACAACTAAAATAATACTGATAAAATATGCCTTATAATGTATAAATGAGGCACATTATGAATTTTTAAAATTTATTTCTGCTTATTTTATACAACCTTTTACAAGGGATTTGATTTTCATTACAATATACAGAGTTTGTGAGTGGTACTTACAAGATTATTGACTGGTCCATGGCAAAAACAGTGAAAATAGTAACGAACTATGTGAAGTGCAATATGTGCACGGTTTCTTGAGCTGTAAAGCAACTCATACTTGAGCTCTAACCTACTCATATGTGAAACCTAACTTGTATACATACTATTACGCTGAATTATGAATAGAGTTACCAACGAGCGTTTCTGGCAAGAATTGATACAAAAATATTTGCTCCCATGTAATAAAAACTGTTTGCAAAGGAAAATCAGTTACAGATATAGGATATTTTCTCTGGTGCCCTATCCCTGAAGGCATCATACTGATTGGTCTGTAACTACTGGGCATACTGGGATCTTTACCAGGTTTAACAAATAGAATTATGAGGGGGTATTTCCACATTGTTGGAAAGTAAGAGATTCTAAACGCTGAATTAAGTATGAAATATGTGAATAATAACTTTAGTGTGTGAGGTTCCAAATTGAGGAATCCTGGAGATAAGCTGTTGAATTTGTTTATGAATATATTGTGTTTGGAATAAAGAAATAAATTTGCGTACCGATTGATTAGGCGATTTAAAAAGGCTTAAGGAAAGGGAGATGATGACGATGAGAGTTGTTATAGGCAGTTATTTTATGAGAGATCAATTTAAGTAAGATAATGGGAATTGATGTAAGGTAGTGATTTAGTTTGGTTAATGGCAAGATACGATCTAGTGAGTCTAGTACGGCATGATCTAGTAAATTAATAGTGTTATCAATTTTGTTACGTGTGGTAAGTTTTCTCTTAAGGGAAGTCGGATTAACATTGTTTGAAAGGAGAACCAATGATTATGTTCAGGTTAAAGAATGGTAATGACTGAATAAGATATCCCCCTCTACCTAGTATGAAAGTAAATGGACGAAGATGGGACGGTAAATCTATGTGAGATTCAATTGGAATGATTGGAGAAAAATTTAAGGAGATTTCGAAATCAATGATGACCGATAGGGATAAATGGATAACTAGTTGGAAAATCCGGAGCATGAATGTAAAAGGTGAGGTTGTTTATATCATCTAGAAGACCAATACCGACAGGATTGCTAAGATTTGCTTATTATTGAAGTCTCCGACTGAGAGAGCGTGTTGTCCTCGGGGAAAATGCGTTTATTGATTTTAGCTTGCATGAAATTTTAGGTATACAAACAGAAGTAGAGGAGACCGGGGTTGGTTGTTACAAGGATCTGGTTTGTATTGCGGTTCCTACATCGATCATGTAGTTTTCACAGGTTCTAGTTTTGTCACGTGTCCTTCACCACCTAACAAACTTCCTTTAGTATATCTTTCCTTCTTAGTATGATCAGTGCAACTATGATGGAACTGTGTTTCAAATGTGTTTTAGAGCTTGTCGAGTATTGTTTTGGTAGTTAATTCCTTTTCTTCTGTAATATAGCGAAGGAAAAATTTTAGAACTTCTTTCTCTTTTTCAGCCGAAATCTTCAATCAAGCTCTCGATTTTCGTGTATATTTTTTTAGAAGTGAGTTCTCTTGTCATCTGTACAGCTATCTTTAATCAAACATTCCATTCAGAGCTAATTGGCACTTTCAATTGGGACTGGTTGTCACTGTGTCAACCAGCCTCAACCTCTGTCTGCCAACTATCTTGACCAAATAAAACTATTTTTTGATCTTTCTATCCTCGCCTAGGGTGAAAGCACAAGTATTGTTCAGAGTTAAGAACATTTTTGTAGTTTTTCTCAAGGTTCTTGGGCCACAGTACTAAATTAGTTATATAAATTGAAGAATTAGCATACTTTTTTCTAAAGAGATCCCTAAAGTGGCAAATTTTAAGTTTGTTCAATTTTTTGTTAACTTATGTCATGTTGAATATTCAATGATTTTCAAATTTTGTAATTATCTCTTACATTTTTATTATAAATCCTGATTTTTTTTTAAAGTCAGAGGTCAGTACTCTTAGGTATTTATAATTATTTATTTTCATTTTTAAAAGATTTTCGATAAATAAATTAGTTTATACCCATAGTACATCTTTTGTTTTCAATAATTGTATTTTAAAAAGTATAACAACTGCATGAATAATAAGCTAGCAACTTTTAAAAAATAGAACATTGTCTAACATTACTGAATGCTTGGACACTGACAGGTGATAAACCATGAAAATAAAAATGAATATGGTAAAATAAGCTCACCCGCGGAAGTGGTAAAAACGAGCAATGCGTTAAAGCGGATTGGGAGCAGAGATCAACCGCATTTTCTGGGTCGCGGGTGGCACATATCCTACTGTCACGCGCGATTTCAGAAATGGAGAATGACATGTGTTCCACGGATGCCAAGTGTGATGCCGCAAATGTGTCAAGTGAGACGGCGATGACACGGAAGGCGGCCGTTCGCGCGACCTTTCCCTGGCCACGCTGTGTTAGCGGCTCTCGCATGATCACGCGCCCAGTCCCTGGAGTGCACTGTGCAACGGAAGTGGCAATCAAAGTGTTTATAATGTCATCATGCTATATAAGGAAATGTCTGTCACTTAATTCCGTCCGGATAAGATAATATCATTTACATTTGCAGTTGTCTGCGTAACTCAATAATTTGCCTATTTCATAATACAATTGCATTTCTTATCTCGCACGCCAATACCTATAGAAAGTTATGTAAGATTTCTGAAGTAAGTTGGTGTGCAGGCTCAACTGAAAATATTTTGGCTCGAAGAGACAGTGCGACACCAATTGTTTTGGATGGGCCTTTCGAACCAGATATGAGAGGACATAACATAATTGGCATTTCTATACTCAATGAAAAGTCATTCAATTAATAACACTGATTGATTTAGCATATTTTACGTATTATGTGAAAACTTTTCTCGGAAGTATACGTTATTTGTAACTTGGGGGAAGGGTTAATGCAATGCACGTCCATAAATGTACGATCAAAATCAAATCTTAATGTTACAAAATAATTTTCAATAGTTGCATCACTTAATGATAAAAAGCAGAATAAAGATAAAATGAAAAATATGTAATGTAAAATCAATAATTCATTTGAACTATAATTAGTTTACTATATTCTTTTACATGCTACGACTGTGGTTTCGTGTGGTGCTTTTACATCACATTACGATACCAGCACTAGCCACCATCAATCATCTCGAAAAATCTTGCGAAGAATGTCATGTAATGATGTTAGCAATAAATATATTATTGAATTTAGTTCTCCTGCTATATGCCGTGTATTCTAACACACTGAATTGGCTGTGTATTCAAACTTGCAATCCAAAGAAGGAGGGTATTGTCGGGTGCGGCGAGGATGGCCAGCCGCCGCAACCAAAAATAACGTATAATTTGAGATGCACCTCGAGAACACTAAAAGGACGAAAAAAATGTCGCAGTCTGTGTTAAAAACTTGTTGCGATAATGGGCGAAAGAGATTTTTCATACTTTGTTGCACCTCTCTCCTCTGCAAGTACAGGTGTGTTGCGGATTGCACGCTTACGCAACACACACTGCAATAGCAGTTTCTCTGTTCCCTTATGGAGGCCACATTATAGACAAACACACATTATAGACAAATAATATATTATTTGTCTATAATAACCATTAGAAAGCGCAGTAGAGTAGCAATTTCTCAGCGAGTGCAGCGTCTCACAAACAGAATCATGGCTGGTCTAATATGTAACTAAATTGCTGCTGCATATTATTCTGTTGAACTGAATTCGGTATTAAAGAATAACATCAACTTTAATACTTAAATAAACGCCACTCTCCAACACAAGGAACACAGTTTAAGTAAGAACTGCTTCTTTCACTCACATACTGTGGCATATGTAGCGGAGAAACATAAGACGAGTATCATTTATGCCCAAATTGAAATTTAATTTTTATGCTTTCCTACTGACCCTAGAACCTTGATATTAAGAAAGTTATATATTCGAATTGACCGATTTTTGAAGGTACCTACTTCAAGTATATTAGCAGCGCGCGGTCACCTACTGTATCATCTCTGTGATGTCCTGTGTAGAATATACGTGCTTGTTCGTCAACGTTCTATTAAAATTAGGAAGTCCCACAAAACAAGTAATGAAGAACCTTTCTGACTAATTGTCTTGTCCAATTTCTACCATACATTGACTTTGTAGCGATCATGTTGGGTAAATGTGGGGATTCCTCGATAGCATTGAGTCCTTCCGCTCAAGCTTCATCGCGGAAAACATCCCCGATGACTGTATCATTCAGCTGAATGATACAGTGAATACCACATGAATACACTCTTTATCAGTGTAGTGATTTGCCAGCTAGGAAGGTTCTATCATGTAGACTCTACCATCTCTGAGAGTTTGGACAGTTCCAAAACTCTCATATTTCGAGAAATGCAATCGTGGAGCGACACAATACTTCCCAACAACTTCTTTGATGAACACAATGTAGGATCAACTGGGATTGTTCTCTGTTCTCCCATTTTACGAAAGCTATGAAAAAAATCATTGTTGCCCTCTGCATCTTAAAGTGTCTATTGTGATTCTCACTGACCTTTGGAACACCTACCAATGCGCGATTGCAGTTGTCACGATCGGGTGGTGCATGCTGACTAGTTGACATATTTTGCATATTTAATGGAAATTATTTGGTATTTCATATTAAATTATCTTTTTAATGGTGTAATTTTGTCACAGTTACAAAGGTGTCTATGCATTACACTTAAACCAAAGATAAAATTAATAAATCTGTTAATTTTAATTTAACAATTGTATGATTGTATTGAATGTGATATTATTTATTGAATTTTAAATATTACTCAATTTCTTCATTTTTAGAACATTCTCACAATTCACTTTGAGTTAATTTTTGAAATGTTGGGAATAATGCCAAGATACCAGACTATATTTCTAATTGCCTTTTGTAGAATAAGTGTTGTTACAAATGCTCTCCCGTGGTGTATGAGTAAATTAGGGAATATTTTAAATATTAATATACTAGAATTTGTTTATTGATTTAAATCAAAATCGAAGGCAAAACTTTTGCAAGACTTTAATCGATCCGTATTGTATTGCCATATTATAAATTGGAAGATTCTACAAATACAATAAAAACTAATATTTATTTCAGTGAAAAATATTTGTGTAATCTAAGGGCTTAAAAATACACAACGCTCCCGGACACATTTCATGTAATGAAAGTGTGTGAGAGTCTCAAGAAAATGTGAAATAGTTTATTCGAATTTTTTATCAGCAACAATGACTAAAAAGTTCTGACATTCCTGTGCGTTACTTGTCTTGCCATCTTCATCCTCAAATTATTGGCACCTCAGTGGTAGTGAATTACTTAATTTCTTTTGATTTTACTTAATTTCTTGACTTCTTTTAATTTGACAGACGTTTACTTACTTTCACACAGAAGAGAGGAAACCAGAGTTGTTTAATAAAGAACTTAAATTAATGAATAAAAGATCTTGACATCCCTGACTGTTATGCTCGCTTCACGTCCAACTGGTTTCGAAGGGTTCCTTTCCACCTCCGTTGATGTCACCAACACCAACATTGTCGTCAACATTGTTTGTGTACGCCACCCTCTTTTTTTAATAAAAAACTTTAAATGACCCGGCTGGCCCATAGGGTGTGGCGCATCAATCACCTACGCTTCCCTGATATGAGTGCAGATGATTGCATAAAAAAGATCTTAAGAAAAAGAGCGTAGGCAGACAACCAGTAATGGCTTTGCCCATTTTTTGCCACTCTATTGTCTACACACATAAGGTTTTCAGTACCTGAATCTCAGGGTCTGATGGGACGTACTCGAAGTTTGCAAACTGAACAAAAAACAAGGCGTTCCTTATTCATATATTACCAAACGTTTAAACACAAAATACAACAATCTAAAAACATGAAATTCTGTAATCCCTGAAAAAAACGCGAAACAATATGCAATCGAATAACCTCAAAATTAACACTCTCTCTCAGTAACCAAATCAATCACCTCTTTGGTTAGGTAATTTTTACCTTTCGACAATTTCAGTTAACTTGCCAGAACTCATAATTTATATTTTTTTATTACTTTAAACACTGCCAAAATTCTTTAACATATGCCTGACTGATTCTCAATTAGTTAACTTTAATTATAATACTTTGTCTTTACTCATATTAAAAATTCTATTAGATCATCAAGCTATTCAAAGTTACAAATGCTCTAAAATCATTGAATTTTCTCTTTTACAGGACTCATAAAAACTCTATAATTCTCCTTGATTTTAAGACTATCTTTCATTTACTTAAATGTTCCATGCGACCGCAATGAAAACCAGAGAGATTATATTACGCAATAAGCAGCTGCGTTTTCTAACGGTTCTTTTAAGTAATTAGAATTGGTGAATTAAACATATATTAATTGCGAAATTAACCAGTCTTTCACTCAATTGTTCTGTCCTAGTTTCTTCACTGTTTATTAAATTGGGAGCAACACTCTCACTCTGGAAGGGTCGTCTGTTTCTTCGAACCACCTCTGAAGACAGTGGAGTTACGGGATCCGCACTGTAGCTCCTCCGTACTGCAAAGCGCCTCAGAATTGCCGATGAAATCCTTCGACCATATGCCCAGGATAATCGTTGCAAGTATCGACAGAAAACATCCAAATCGCCCCAGAATCTTATTCAGATCGTGGACCAAACCAGTGATGATTTCCCGAGCTCTAAATACAAAAGCTGTAAATATGAAAGCTGTACCAAAGCCTATTAGCATTGGAGAAATTTCAATAATAGGTCTTCTCTCATGCCCTCGTAAACTGTTTCACGAATAATTAAATAATTACCTCTGTGAGCTTTTCCAAATGCTTCTTTAGCTGGTATCGTTCCTGTTCCAAATCTTTTGACTTTCTCAACGTATGAATGTACTTTTTCCGTGAAGTGTTCCACGTAACGCCAGCCAAGGAAATGAGAACGAGGCAAGTGTTGCGAGGTGCTAGCTCCATGCTACCCCTACATTTCCCCACTCAACTCCATTGCGCCCCTTCACGTCAAGATTGGTGCCTCTCTTGCCTCGCGTCGGCACTGCGTCGCGCGGTGCAAACTCTGCGTTTTTTGCCGTTCGAAAGAAGGACGTTTAAACATTTCGAGGACTGTGTCGTTCCAGACGACGCGGGCTGAGCGGTCACAATACGTCAGTAATCAGTGAGCAATAATGAATTCGTAGAGTGATTTCCTCAAGGTGCAAAAGAAGTGTTATAATGGCAAGTAGAATACGGTGATAATAACAGAACACTGCCACTATTTAAAGAGGAAGAGTGTATTCATATTCATTGATAGATCGCAATCTTGAATGCGAAATACCCGTTGTAAATAGAGTATTTTTGAAGACAATGTTATATGAAAATATTGTTTTAGTACATTTGTTGATGGTGTAAATAACATGTATGCACGTATAAAATACACGTATTATTATTTTCCTTTTTTCATGAGATTGCAATTGTGGTAGTTTTAAATAATATATTCACCGAATGTTACAACTTGAATGATTCAATTTCAATTGTTTTTAATCTCTTCTTTAAAATAACAAAAACTATCTGTTAGAAAAAAATGACTTCGTATCTTTTAAGAGTGAACTCTAACAAATTGAAACATCCATCAAAATCAAGAGCGTTGAACTTTTCTACAACTACAAAAAGGCGGATTCTGTGCATTAGCTACACGTGCAGTTGGTCATTTTTTACTATCCATTAAAAACGATGGTTGCCTGCGCATCTACCTTTTCGTAGAAATGAGCGTTTCACACATGGCTGAAGCATTCTTTTTTCTTAGTTGAGACAATGTAACTGACCTTTGTGAATGTACAATTGATGGTGCTACAACACTGCAGAAAGTATCTCGTTTTACTTGGAAAGAATATGTAGACTAGTGATGTTACACCAGCATATACGTTCTCGTACCATTGATAATGATGACGTAATATTATAATATCGCAATTTTGGCATATTAACACTGAAACCATCACTTGAAAACGCCCAAACCAAGTCAAAGTATGCACGTGATGTACGTGTTCTGTAATTACGTCGGTAGCCAGCAAGAGTTGTCATTTCTTACTTGTCTAAATAACAAACATGATTAAATCACAACAGTTACAGTCTTCGCAGCACATTACTCAGTCAAATAAGTAGTAATCCACAGAATGTTGCTTGATATCATCAAAGTGAGCTCCTAACTATTGAATTATTATATCATACACATCGATCTAACTTTTTTAAATAAAATAAATCAATCATTCAAAGTCGGTGGTTGTTTCAAATATCTTTTCCAAAGTCTTCTTCAAAATGTTTGTTCACGATTCCCTGATAGCTTTCGTTTTTCGACTTCTTTGTGGACGTCTTAGACCATGTCTATCTTTGTCTGTAGAATGTGACATGATGACAAAGTGTACAATTTTAATTCCAAATCTGCTTATTCCAAAATCTTCAAATAAGTTTCCTATTTGTGCTCAATGTGTTTGTGCTTAATTGTCTAAATCAACCGTCCAAATTAACGCTCGAAATACCAACTACCGCTATGCTGCTACTTGCTCCACCAACTCCATCACGGCAATCAAGATTGAGTGTTGAGAGTTCTGAGAGAGGCGGGAGTGATAGCAGTGAATTTCTCGATGATGCGCGATGGAGCAGGCTTTGGGTTCAGGCTCTCTTAAATCTCAGCGATGATAATGAGTCAATTTCGCTGACTCGGAAGAGAAACAGGACGACTGACAATGCAACTTGGGGAGAGCGCGTTGGCGTCAAGATTCTCTTTCTTGTGAACATGCAAGGAAAGGCCGTAAGGTCATTTAAAAAAATGATAAATTTGTAATGATGTCATCAAGTTTCCCGTCCAGACGTAATATTCATTGCGCAAGGAGGATCGTGTTGATGAGTTCAGCAAAGACTTACAAACTGCACCGCGAACCTAATGCAGATATCTGAAAAGGGAAACTCTAAACACCCCAGATAGCTCACATTAAAATTTTTCTCTCCGTATAACTTCTTGCAGCAAGGTTTACATTCTAAAAGAGTTCCGAGTCACCTCTTTCTCGACCGGGTTCTCGATGCAATGGTCTCGACCGGGTTCTCGATGCTCGCTTACAAGAACGAAAGAGAATACGATCGCCTTTTCTACTACTTTTCTTCCTTTCTGTTTTCCGTCTCGTTTTCTGTCAGGTTTCTTTTATTTCTAAGGAATTTGCGGGGCCTCCTCAGAGCAGGGTCCCAGAGCAACCTCTCAGTGCTCTTAATCCTGGCCTGGTCTACGCAGTCATAGGTACGAGAAGCATTCCAGGCCCTCCATGATTTTGTTGATGGACTTCCTTTCTCTCTTCCTCATGTCTGCCCCGCGCGTTTCGACAGTCGATGGCGGTCTCTTATAGGATGGACAATAGTTTCCATGTCACAAGATGGAGCCCTACCATAAATCTCTCCTCTTGAGAAATATATCAGGCAACTCAATGTGCCCATTACTCGCAAAACCTCCTGTTAACCCATGAGATTTTCAACATCCTGCCATAACACCAAATTCGAAACGTACACTCCACACGAATGTTTTAGGAGAATGCTTAGCCTCAACATGTTCCTGTTCGTGATGAAATTCTGATTTTCTTCCTGTTAAATGTCACCTTGACCTATTTAATCCTGATCATTGTATCGTATGTAATCCTACTTCCTAAGTTGACAAATTCTTCAGCATTTTGTAAACTATATCCACTCAGGGTCAAGTCGACCATACTTGCTCGTTACGAGGATCTTATTCTTGTTAACCTTCATACAGTGGCGTATCTACGGTATGGCAGACGTGGCACGTGCCATGGGCGCCACTCACAAGGGGCGCTATTTAGAGTATTCCGGGTAAAATAAATAACAACAACAACCTTAATTTGAAGTATCCTGACAGGGGCGCAAATTCTATGCTTGCCAAGGGCGCCTGAATACCTAGATACGCCTCTGCTTTCATATCCGTCATGGAGGTGGTCTCTCAGAATGCTTCTCATAGAATTTACGCTGCTCTTAGTATCCATCTAAGAAACTACGTCATCCTCAACATTTCTCGTGTTGCCCTGTTCTCCGTTAAACCAAATTTCTGCTTCTTGTTCCAAGTTTTTCTTACTTTCTCCCCCAGTGTTCCCCAATACGTCATTAGCTAGTGCGGAGGACAGTGGCGCATCTGTCTTCCCTCTTGTCTAACTTCGCATTCTGATGATGTTCACCGATTCTGACGACCGTCACTTAATCCTTGTACAGACACTAGATGAACCTTCTAGGTAGATCAATCTATGGCTCCATTCGTCGTATGACAATGAATTCTATTAATTTGCACGCATGTTACACTAAATTGATGATGCGGATTTGTATGCAATATCATGCCAAGACTTTTCTGAGCAGTGGGGTAATTTTCTCCTTCTCGAAGTCCAGAGGGCGTGAGGATGTCCCGTAGAACACATCCAACGTACAACGAATTTCTCATTTTGTCTCAGCTGTCTTAATCAACTCAGCAAGCACTTTTACTCCTGTCAATTTTTGTTTTTCATTGGCTTCATCGCTTAGTCGAATTTGTACCGCAGTTCCCTATCAAATTCAGGCAAAAGATTCAGGTACGTATCTTTTCTTCTAGATTCTGATTTTCATTGTTTCTCCGGCATCTAATTTTTCCAAATAATTCTTCCATATGCTGCAAAAGCAAATGAATTTGACCGTCATATCTTTTTAATCGTACGTATGCTATACTGGTTTGTACCTGGGCGGCGATTCCACCTAGCGAACCTGTTTCCGGTCCTATTTGCTAGTGAACTGGGGGAATATTCTGGGTGAAGAAGGGCAGATTAGTGGTAGCTCAGAAAAATATAGTTGACCTTTACAGGTTTTAATATGCTTAGGCAATTCAAAACAATACTACAAGAGACAATAAATATACATGTAGTAATGGCTCTTCCCAGACTTACTAGATGGAGATTAATGGTTGCTAATGGCTAGTGAAAGACAATTGAATATCTTGATTGACATGTAAAGCAATAGAGAACAAGTAATTGACAATCAAATTACTTAATTAGTATTTGAATCAATGAAAGCTAGTCATCAAGAATGTTCAGCAGTGATTTCCTTTCTGCATTAGTGATTGAATGACTTATTATGCAAACTTTGTCAAATCACAACATCGGCAATAAATTTTGTAGATATGATTACTTTGACACTGTCAACACGTGAGTTGCTATTAGTAATTCAGTAATCAGTTTAGTATTTGCATATCATTTAATAAACTGAGGAATATGGCTTTGATTATTGTTACTCATCTATAGGCAGTTCGGATGATGGGAGATGCTCGTAACGCTGGACGTCTTGGAGTGGCGATTGTAGTAGTCGAACGCCAGGAATGGCATCCACAGCAGTCAGGAGTTCTGGCAGATCTGCGTATAAAACTAAAATTTCTACGTCATACTCTGGATGATCGCCGTAGAACTTTGGAAGTCCTGAGTAGTTATTTGACGTTGGTCGTTTATTGAAGTTGGTAGTTGCATTAGTTGAGATCATTACATGAGTGGGCGGACACAATTTGGCATAACAGATGATTACATGATTACGCACAGCATAGTTTCTACCTGCAGTATGGTAGCTGCAAGTAAGTAGACAGGTACGTAGTCATGTAATACTCGTACATAAACATCCATGCAGCTGCAAGTAAACAGTTAGTTAGTTAGTTAATGCCTTATTTTACGTGGCAAGACTCGGGCCATCAGGCCCGCTCTTCCGTCTGACCACGCAAATTTCACTACGCTCCTTTCACCAACTAGCGGAGAAGAAGGTATTATCTCGGGCGACGAAACAGGCGATTTGAATTTAGCTCAGAGGCGTCATTTAGGCTTGAGGATCTTTCACATGCAAGTAAATGTACTAACATGGGACAGCCGGCTTTACTTCTCCTCCGAAGGAAGGCGTACGAAGGTTTTTTTTCGCCCACGGCTTCGATCGGGTTTGAACCTGCAAACTTGGGCATGACAATCCGGTACGCTAACCGTTACACCATCGAATCCGCATAAGTTGAGAAAACACACGGATCGCGTCCACACCTTGCAGCGATCAGGGGGCTATTTTTCTTTTAGATGTGCAAGTGCGCAGTGCGCGGGCGCGGGGCTCCGCGAGTTGAGGGAACGAAGTGTCCCCGAAGGTAAAGTGTGGCTGAGATTCGTCGCTGTGGCTCGCAGAAATATAGCGTGCTGTTTTACAAGATTGACCGTATACATTTATCATCCCTCGTAAGGCCGTTGCCTTCCACTCTGTTTCAGAAGAAATCATTCATTCTCTTTTAGGTCATTTCTAAATTTCCTCCCCTCATCGGGTATACAACCTCTAAAAATATTTCTCTTAGCTCTCTCTGTTCTCTTAACTGCATTTTTAACTTTTATAAGTTGACTTCTCTCTTTCCTTTCCTCAATTCAACTATCCCCTACGTTCTGTAAATGAATAAGTTCATGGGTCGCACACTCTTTTCTCTGAGATTTCTGGGACCCTAGCGTCACGTCAGCGGCCTTGATCACTTACACCCCTTTACACTTCCAATAATAACGCAAGACCTGTTCTAGACACATTTTCACATGATGTTTCTATTCGAAGAACGTTGATGTTATGATGTGCACTTATTCACAATCAAAGAACGCTCTCATGATTCTCATGAAAAATAAAGAACACGAATTATGATTTACTACAAATGGGTGAAAAGTTACTTTACATGATAATAGCATGTTCCCATTCCAGATAAGAATTTCTGGTTATGTATTATAATGTTGTTGATGTGTCATGTATTTTCATTATATATTATGCATTCTTACACATTACACATTGTTGTGTTGCATGTTCAAGATGTTCATCGATCAAGCACGTCCCTCCCATGTTCATCGCATGTGTGTCACTCCATGTTCGAAGCTCAGGTTGATGCGCCGCCACTTATCCTCTCCAGCATAACAGCGGTTTCTTCATTACAGCGGCAGTCTTTTCGAATGCTACGCGAACGTATCCTTGCAGTTGATCACTGTTCGTGTATCGTCATTTACGATCCTATTCTTCTGTTATGCCCCAAAGAACATTATCAATTGTGGTGAGGTCTGACATTCTTGGAGACCAAGGGAACGGTGCGGGAAAGTAGCGTGATCCGTGACTACTTCGGCGATTCGGGAACGAATTATCCAGCCTTGTGCAGACACTTGCAGCAAAATGTGGTGGAGCTCCAGCTTGTTGAAGTTATCTGCTAATCATCTTGCTATTAATTCCGGGAGCAACATCTTCAGGTAACAGTGCTAGTTGACAGAATTATCAAAAAAATTGGTCTTAGCAGATGGTCTATCGTTAGCCCTATCCAGTTCATAACAAGCAGCGGATTGCTCTCTATTTCCTCATGAAAGTGCAGATTGTCTTTCGTCCGAAAGAAGAAATTGCGATTTCGCGAGCTGCGATAAATCGTACAATTAACACCCATAAGTTCACTTCACATGCATGGACATGTGGTTGCAAACCATGATCACTCAAGTCATTCACTGAGGATGGTCAAAACCGTGAAACGTGCAAATCCTTCTGCATGTGGTGTCGCACAGTCGATCGTGGGAGCCTTAACTCTGCCCAACGTTTAGGTTTTGTTGGTCGGTGATCGTTCATTTGCTTCGGCAACGACGTCACATGTCTCGATGTGAGCCGTCCGCTTCGAGGTACATCACGAATACTTCCCGTCGCTATGGTTTTCTTCTCCCGTGTCAATAATGTTGGTTGTGACGGTGACGGTTTTCCTAAATGCACATCGAATTCCTTTGAAATGTCTTCGGGTTGTGACATTTGTGAACCCAGACAGCTGCCGCGAAACGCTCAACACTAAAATTAATTGTATCCACGATTTTTATCTCTCGACTAAACGGAGTGGACCACGTGTTCCCTTCCGACAGTACCATTTCCCCTTGAGAATGGGAAATTAAAAAATAGAGTAAACATATAAACAATATTTATTTCAACTTCTCGGGCAATGAAAATAAAGGTTTGACCAAATTTCTATAAATCAACTGATACAATACACATAACTAGTGGAATAGTCTTACAGAGTGACAATCTACTATTCGGGCTGACTCCGCTGGTTACGGTGTGCGCAGACGCAACGTTCTTCTGAGGCTTATTGCTCGCTCTGAGCCCCCTTTGCGGACTGCCGACTCCAGCGAGGCTCGTAGCTTAAATAGACCCCGAGGTGATGTCGCCAATCGCCCAGTCTCGCGGTCCGCTGTCCTCTGATGGTCACGCTGTCATCATGGGTGAGCGCGCCCGGCGACTTCGGCCCGCGCCCGAATTTGGCTGGAGGGGAGACGGCCTGCGCGGCGGCTAATGACCCACCCCTTGTGGCGGGCTAGGGACTTCCTCATTCTGTCTCACTGTCCCCGTTTGGGCTGTGTGCTCGAGGCGGACTGCGCTCGCTGCCGCGCTGCGATCAGCGATTCGTGCGCGCCTCGAGTCCGAATATAACGTGTAACACACCAACAGAAAGATTATTACATTAAAAGTAAATCTGATGTAAAAGTAAGAACATTCTAATTACATGTAAAGGGACTTATCGCTCAACCATACGATTTTGGTAATAAGTTTTTATTGACCATGATAATCACTTTTTAATACACTTAATACATTTATTGAGAAAATAAGAAAACAGTATATATATATATATATATATATATATATATATATATATATATATATATATATTGAAACGAGTCGTGGACAGACTCTGCATAAGATTTGTAAAAAATAAAAAGAATGAAAGAAAGAAAGAAAGGGGACAGGGATTCTTGTCCGGGAATGGGCTCCGGCAAATCACGCGCACACTGGAAATGGTGGTTAACAAGAACTTTTTATTACAGAAATAATTGTTTTACAAATTTGCTTGCCTTTGGCGCTTATACTAGCATTCATTCTGTTCTTTCCCCTGTGTTGAACTATAACCCCTTTCGCTATTCTCCGCCCTCCCGGGGCTTCACTTCCTATAATGATTCCAATATTTGGGGGGCCTAAACACGAAATCACTGTTCTCCACGGGCTACTTACACTCCCTCCCCAACCTTCCAGCCGCTTTTACTAGTGATACTCCAACCTGGCTTTCGTTACTGCCTGCTCGCTCCTCCACCGTCGAGCCGGCGCTGAGCGCCGCACCGTCCGCGTCCGGGCCTCTTCGTGCCGCGGTGAACCGGCGCGGGGAAGGGGGTCTTGCGATGCCGCCCCGGTCGCTTATTCCATGCGCGGCCTGCCGACGTGTCTGGTCCGCCGCCTCGCCCTTCGGGTATGTTCGTTGTGTTCGGCTGCGCTCGGAAGACCGGAGGACGCTACGTCGCCGTTAGCCGCTCCCCATCCCACTCGTGGCCGCTGTGGTGCTTCTAAACGTTCCCACAGCGTTTCGACTGCATCCGCATGTGGACTTCAACCCAGGCAGCAATAGTCGTCGACCGTTCACCCAGTTTACCCCCCAATGAAGTCGAATGCTGGCGTACACCGTTCCACCACTCCGCCCAGTTCCGTCCTCTCCACGTGGATATCATTCATTGCTGATGACGCTCCACCACGATCCCATGTCCGTCTCGTCTCGTTTCGTTTCCCAACAAGCACTTCCACTCTCGTCACTCACTTTCCTTGACACCACGCCTTTCCAGTTCCACGGCACCACGTTTACTTTCACTACTCTCTCCGTTTAACAGTCCGCACCATTCCGCACGTCCTCCTCTCATGACATTCTCTCCGCTGCTGTCTCGCGCCTCGTGGCCTTCGGTTTCTCGCCCCGAAACGACTCCGGTTCCTCGCACCCGACTCCGTGGTGTGCCGGCCGCTGCCGCGCAGTTTAAATTCTTAATATGCGCCAGAACGCATTGTTATCACGTGAGTGATAACAATTCGTTTCAATATATATATATATATATATATATATATATATATATTCTAACCTTTACCCCCTTCTAAATCCAAACTGGGCCAGGGCTTTTGATTTACTCCCAGGGAAGAGGATTCTTGCGGCAGATAGTAGGGAATTCAAGGAAAATGGGTACACACATACACAAATTCAGTAACAAGTACAGATATATTCTTAAATGATTCAATTTTAAGAGAAAAAAATAATACAATTTCTTTGCTTGCTCTGAAAGAAAAAACAAACAATGCAACAAACAAAAAAAAATGGCAAGAATATTTTTTCTAGTGATCGAAATATATGCTTGAAACACTTGTAAATCTTCCAACCTCTTTAAACAAATCAATTGACTATGATAATTGTACAAAAATTTAAATCAGTGACTCACTCGACTGGCACTTTCAATTTCTGCCTTTCGTTAATGTTTTTGTTTGAAATTAAACACTTAATTATTCTAACTCACAATTCACACAGAAAAAAGAAAAATTACTATTTACAATGACCAATTGAATTCACACTTAATTACTCTGATTCTCTCACACTTTTTTACACATTGTTCAAAATTTTTCTTAGCTAAGCAGTGACTTTCTTTACAATTAACTTCAAAGGGCAATGTTCTTTTCATTCATAAGGCATTCCAGACAATATTATGAAAAATTCTAGGTGCAACAAATTACGCGAGTTATTCACGAATTCTGTAAAGCGTAATATTCGCCCTCTTTACTAAGAAACCGTCTGTCCAGCTGCTCGCGCGTTCGGGGCCTCTCTAACACCTCCCCCTCTCCCTTACCGTTACCTCGGCGCTTGCGGCTCAGCGTTCGACCTTGGCTCCGCGCTTCGCCGACACCAGAGACTGCGTTGTTGGAATTCGCCGCTCTAGCAGCGATGCTGGGTCTCGTCTGCTTCTCTCTTCTTATTTTCCTGGTACTCTTCGTTCTTCCTCGCCTCTTCTTCTTCTCCTACGGTCCTTCTTCTTCCCGTACGGTGGCCCTCTTCTTCGTCTCCTTCCGGAATTGTTCTTCAGCGCGATTGTTAAGTTTTCGCCCACGTGCTTATTGTCCTCGCACGATCACAGCCGGGTGGACGCTTTTAGCTCTGTCCAGGGCGTCGCGCACTTGGATATTTGAATAGCTGATTCTTTATGGCACAGCGTAATTGTTCCTGACTGATTCCACGTACTCAATCAGCGTGTAAATCACTTAAATTCTGGCTACTCGATCCACCAGAACAAAGTGAATAACGCCGTTCTAGTCTTTTGCCCTGAATTCTAATGCGTTGTCTTTTACTGCACTCTCCTCCAACACAACTTCAATTAAACTCTCTACTAGAATTACAAGCGAACTAAACACTGACTACTGTACGGAATTCGCACGTCTTCGTTTCACCAAAAGACACTCGGCGACAGCTGAAGCAAATAAGGGGCTTCCGATCTGGCTATCAGCGTATTTATGAGGAAGTTCGTAGGGGTGAGTTGGCCTCGCCTCCCCTCCACCGCTAACCACTCCTCCGCCCTACACCGCTCTGAACTACTCTGTGCGCCGCGCTATCTCGCCGCCATCCATTACATTACTGCGCGCCGCTGACTTCCGCGCGTCTTTCAAAACATTCGGCCGTGCTCAACAATATATTCATTGTTGTAACAAAGCAATCGTTAGAAAATATATATATATATACATATATATATATATGGGGGACACTTTATATATATGGGGGGACACTAGCCGATGCTCTGGAAGGACATCAATTATCTGAGGGACGTAACATCCAAAACACATAAATCAAATAAATATTGCTCGTGTATTCAAGCAATAAACAAAGAATACATTTTAAGGAAGTGGATAATTACATCTGTCTGCATCAACGGACGACTCCCTCTTAAACTAAGATTCAATTCGGAATAATATCCTCTTTGAAATAAGAATGCTCTTGTTTAATTATGCACCGTGCACTGTTATTACTGCGTTACTGCTTAACATCGACTTTCATTTGCAATAAATTCAGCTCAACTTATAAACACCATATGAATAACATCACACATAATCATCTATGAAAAATTGTGCGTAAAATGTTATAAAAATTAAATAATTTATTTGAATTCCAGGTCTTTATGTCTTTTCAACCTCCCTGTACTTTAGGTTGTTGAAAATTTTCTTCAAATTTCCTTAATATTACATTCACATTGTTTTAAAATCATTTAACTGATCACGTATTCGTCTTGAACGCTAGCCATCTGCGGTCGTCGACCTCCAGACGTATGGTTGGCTCCGCAGTCCCATTAACAAGTAGTGACCTTGGCTGGTGGATACCGTGATTCGACATTGGCCGTCCTCCCGGCGTCACCTCGCGGCCTGGCCTCGCCGACATGCGCGGCAGAGCACTCGGGCCGCGCTCCTCTCCTCCTAACTGGCTTGCTCTGTCTCCACAGCGCGCAGTGATCTCCAAAACTTTCCGAGTGCAGCACCCTCGTAATGTCCATTCTCGTTCCGTCTGCTTCTTGCTTCTCGTACTCGACCCATTCAACACCGACATGCACGTACTGTCCCTTATTCCTCGGCTAAAGATTCTAGCGTTATTTACGTTCTGTAGTCTGCCTACAACAACTTGATCGTTTTACAGCCGCTCGCATGAATTGAGTTCTTTCGAACGGCTTCTAACATGCGAACTATTTCCTGGAATTCTCCGGCAATTCAATGGACTTGAACAAAGTTCCAACTTCTCGCTCTAATCTGTGTTTTTAATTCCTATTTAGCTAACAGTTTCTTTACGTTTCTAATGCCATTTTATAAAATGTCCGCTCCATCCCAAAGTTCCCGTGCAAACATCACAATTCATAGCACTATGTATCCTTCTACAAAACTAGCCCCTACACAGCGTCTCCCTATAGAAAATCTTACGTCTCGGCGTCTTGTACGAGTAGGGTCCCACTTCGTTCTCCTCGCTACTTATGCAACAGATTTCTCCATAGTTAGTGGAAGTCTGACGTCATGTACCTCCCGGGACGGAATCGCCAGGCTTTCCTACTTTCGAAAGGTGGTCGTAATCTTGTGGTTAGCTGATAACAAATTGCCCTTTCACTCACCGCTGTCACGCGCATTGCGAACCCCAACTCATATATATATATATATATATATATATATATATATCTATGAGTTGGAGGGGTCTCGAATGGAGTCCTGTGCTATTCCATCCCATGCAGCTTGTACCTGAATACGCAGTTCTTGCAGACTGGTGGGTAGGGTTGGGATCCTGATCACACACTCCATAGCATGTCAAACATTCTCGATCGAGGAGAGGACTGGTGATGTGGCTGGCCATGGCAGAGTATCCACGGCTGCAAGGCATTCTCGGGAGATGGCTGCGATATGGGACGCGTGTTGTCCTATTGAAATAGGACGTGGGCGTTCACGAATGCAGAGCCACCGGTCGCAGAATATTTTGAATGTACCGTGCAGCTGTCACGGTGCTTCCGCGGAACACTAACGGTGAACGGGCACCATGGGATATCGCTCCCCCACAACATCATCAGGCTTGCGGAACGTGTGATGTAATACCCCAAACCGTTCGGTGTGGCGTTCCCCACTATGCCTCCACACACGGCGCCGGTGGTCGTCGCCATCAAGGCAGAAGCGGGACTCGTCGCTGAAGATGATTCGCTGTCAGTCTGCATGGCCCCAGGTCCGTCGTTCCCGACACCAGGCGAGTCTGTTGCGACGTAGCTGAGGCGTGAGTGGCAGGCGTCGGCAGGCAACGGTCGGTGTTCGACGATCCCTGCGTTGTGCAATCACCTGCCAATGGTACTGGCACTTACAGGATGTGACAGTACAGGCTCCACAGCCCACTGAATAGCACCTATCATTGCCGTTTGAACTGTTCGCACGTGGCGGACAATCCCTTGGTCCTCCCTCCTCGTGGTGCGTGGCGGACGTCCAGATCCTGCATTTCGTATGTGTGTGCCTTCCTCAATCCATTGCCTCCAACAGGGGATGATGGTGGTGTGCGTACGACCGGTGTGGCGCGCAATATGGTAACAGAACCAAGCAGCCTCCCGCACACCCACAATGTGGCCCCTCTCGAAGCGTATAACTAGACAACTGGCTGTCGAAAGCGTCCCTAGGAATAGTGTATATGCAGGTGAAGCTCTAGCGGCGCTACCCGATGTCGCAATGGCTGGCGCGGCCGTTTGAATTACTCTTATCTTGACCGGTGGGCACGACGTCACGCACCTACCACCGACCCCCCCCCCAGTGCGCGGCCGACTGTGAAAACGGAATCATAGGCATAGCGAATGGTGTGCAAAGTACCCACCGAGTTTGCAGCGGATCAGTAGGGTCCTTCGGGGTGCAGCTTTTTTTATGACGATGAGTATATATATATATATATATATACATATCAGTATATATATATATATATATATATATATGGAGAGAGAGAGAGACGATTACCGGGGACATGGCTGTGCATCCTGCCACAGGGTGAGGCCCATCGTCTTGTCTGCGATCGTCAGCGCGGTCCGACCAATCCAAGCGTAGGTCTTCACCCACAGAGAGGATCCGTTTGCTAAGACCATAGACGGTAGCCTGCTAACGGGAAAGACAGTTCTATCAACGTCACCTCATCATCCTAGGTCCGCCACTGTCAACTGCTACGCTACCGCAGCGAGTGTGTTTGTCTGCGGACGGATCTGCGTCAAGCCTAGGGTGAAGAAAAAATACCAAAATCAGGGTGAAAATAAATGCAAAAGTGCTAAAAGAACAAACTGTCCTCCACGAAGCGAACGCCTAACAGTAAGGGAAGATATAAGGCCTCATTCACAATGCAAACTTAAACGTAAACGTAACGTAGCCGCAAAACCTAGAATTGTGTTATTAAGCGAGACCATTCACTATGCCTTGACGTAACCGTTGACATAAGACCGTAAACTTAAGAGTTCGCAAGCTCCAAGCTTTTGCGTTAAGTTTACATCGGAATTCTACCAAAGACCAATCAGAGAGCAGCATGGAGGTTCTATTTCAGATTGTGTTCAGGTAGTTTGTGGTTACGTCATTGTTATTGTAATGTAGAGAACTAGTTTACGAAAGCTTTTGATGCGTGTAGTGATTTCAATGTAAGAATTTGGAGAATTTTTATTGTGACTTTAACCTGAGATGGCGAATAAACTAATTATGTCTGACGAATTACTCATGAATTTGGTTCATGATAATCCTTGTTAATAAGATGTTGGAAATGTGAGCACTACTGCAACATCTACTCGCATGTATATAAAGACAAATCGATAGGAATATCGAAGAAAAATCTAGAAACCATGGTGCAAAGATCTTTTACCATGTTGTAGACGAATCGATCAAGTTTCAGTACATTGAATTCTGATTGGTTCAGACGAAACTTACGTTCGTCATTGTGAATTCTTGTTTTTACGTGTAAATTTTGCGGCTAGGTTTACAGCATTACGTTACGTTTAAGTTTGCATTGTGACTGAGACCTAAACAAGCGAATAAGAACAGTGCGTGCAAGATTTTTGGACAGAGACACGAGTCGAGCGATGCAGTGCGCGTGCGATGCTCTGGAGAACGCTCTGCGCTGCGAAGCACTGATTATCGTGCATTGGCGGTGGTGCGCGTGCCAGCTGTGGAGTTTGTCGTTTGCTGCCTAAAGGGAACCAAGCCATTGTGGTGTCTGATCTGGCCTGTTACGTCAGAAGCTGGTGCGTCGTCGTTGAAACGGGAGGGCAGGTAATATTGTTTTCTCGTAGTATGTTGGAGATTAACCTTTATTTTTAATTATATTATGAGGTGGAGATGTTCCTATGGAATGGGAGACATATTCCAAACATATATGAAAAGGAGATCGTAAAGAATGTACAAATAATAGACCAATTAATGTGACAAATAATGTTTTTACAATATATGGGTAAATTATAAAGACCAGATTGGGAAAATCAATCAAAAATGTTGGTGAACAAAATGGGTTTTGAGCAAGAAGTTAGTGCATTGATGGAATATTTTGCTTTGGTCAAATAATAGATAAAAGCCTTCTAGGTAATCTAGAAACACATATGGACTTTATAGATCTCACAAAAGCCCACGACAACGCTCCATTGGAAACATTTTGGGAAGTTTTCAGACATCAAAACAATTCGACAATTCACAACAGAAATTGAAAACCTGTACATTGATATGACACGCTGTTTCAAAAGTAGAAGAAAGGTAACGAATCCATTTGAAATTTCTAAAGGGCTGAGAGAAGGATGCTGTATGCTTCCTGCTATCTTCAAAATATATTTAAACCTGCACTTGAAAATTAAAGACATAAGTGTCGATATATTGGTTTATTGTCGATATATTGGGTTTGAAGTTATCGATGATATTTTTTTACCCTTCACTTTGCTGATATCCATGTGATTCTTACCGAGGATGAAGAAGATATAGATTATATGCTGAAAATACCAAACGAATAATACATGTTTTGGGGTTTAAGTATAAATCCATTGAAAACTGAATATGTTCAGGGATGGGCAGTATTTAATTACTTGTATTTGAAATATGTATTTAAATACATTTTGTCTTTGAGAAATTGTATTTTTGAATTTTTTGGACATGTTTTTAGAGATGTATTTAAATATATAAAGTAGGTGTATTTAAAAAATGAAATACTACTTTAAATACAGAAGGAATAGAAGATAGTTTAGAATGAGGATAGTTAGTATTTGTTTGAATGCACCTCATGCACCTCATTGAAACAAAAAATAGAGCTCCTTTCCTCTATTGAATTTGGATTCTCTTCACTTTAAATGATAAATCCAAGTCATTAAAAATATTGGAAAATTATCCGGTAATAAAAAAGCGTTTATTAGTTACAGCACTAGTTTACGTACATCCACGCCAGTGGAATGAATGTTTCCTTTGCAGATTTTGTACATTCGCCAACCAGGGGTTTATTGTCCGATGATTTGTTTATAAAATTAGTCTTTTAATGGAAATTACAGTTCTTTGTGTTACACATATTTTGACATAATTTTATATTTGAAAATTTGTTTCTGCATATGGTTACAATACATTTTGGTTACATACAATAATATGCATATGGTTACATATGGTTACATACAATAATAATTTTTCAGAAATTTTAATGACTCTCTATTTCTAACTTACAGTAATTGTCAATTACAAAATATTGTTGGAATAAACATATATAATACAACATTATTATCTATTAACAGTATTTGAGTACTTGAAGTATTTTAAAAACTAAATTTAGCACATCATGTCCTAATGTGTTTTGTGAATGTATTTAAATACTCATTCATGAATATGTTAGTAAAGTATTTAAATATTAAATTTAAAGTATTTTGCCCAACGCTGAGTATGTTGTTGCTGGATCTCAAGGAACCAACCCAATAATTTAAAACAGTTGTATTAATATAACAGCTGATAAGTATATTGATGTAAGCATATCAAAGAAAGGTGGATGTACGGAAAAAGTAAAATACAGGATCTGTTTTATACTGGGCAGCTGATTCTGCCCAGCGGGCCTGATTGCAGGCGGATGAGCGAATGGATACTGGTAGCTCAGAAATAGATTGAAATCTGTTCACTAGTTTAATTGAATTAAAATTCAAAACAATACAATAACAAAATGTACAGGCAACTTAAAATTAGATGAGGATGAATAAAGAGTATCAATTGATAATCTACAATGTATCAATAACTGTTATGTCGCGCTTATCACGTCACGCATAACACTTGGATTTGGCGCGCGAGCATAAAAACAGCGCGCTCTGGCGGGAATCGGCGGCGGCAGCGGCAAGCCGTGGGCACGGTCCGGCAGGCTCGAGGCTTGGAGCGAGTCTCGCCGCCTAGCATCGGCCCTTTATAGGGAGCCGGCCGACACCCCGCGGCCAGTCTGGAGAGGTCCCCGAGAGAGTCACGAGTGGCGGTACGCGTTCAGTCCAGAGAACCAGCAGCCAGATGTCCATCGTCGTGGGGCGACGATCTCAGCGAGCGTCAGCGGGAAACGTCCAGGAGCCGGACGTGTAGAGAAGCAGGGTATTGGAGATTGCCCGGGACTGGCAATATGGCTGGCTACTTTTGTAATGAATGAATTAATAAATTGTTGTTGAGTTAGTGTGCGATTTTCATTTATGGACATAACAATAACAAATAAAGATAGCTGCGATTTAGGTATTTTATTTGCATCAATGAAGTCGTTTGTTGATAGAGTTCTGTTTGGTTATGGTGCGATTATTACTTGAACGATATTAGGTATTTGAAATTTGCATTCCAAATTATACTGCTGTGAGAAATTCAGTTATTGAACGTTCACGAGATGTTCAGTTAAAGAATGTTGTTTTTTATTACTCACCTATGCAGTCAGGATATCAGCAGTCGTTCCTTACTTGAAGGTCATGAGCGTCAATGCCTGGAGTGGCATTCACAGCAAATCCCGAATGAAGTGTAAACAGTTCTACGTCAACACTAGACGAGTGGGTAGCACTTTGCAGATACTAGAGGTGTAGAAGTTATACGAAGATACTCGAAGATCTGGTAATTGCCAATAGTTGTACAGCACTCCATAGTTCAGATTGTTATACATCCCAATGCTGTTGATTGTCATTTACGCACGTTCGCAACTAGTTTATAGAATATTGCACGTGTAAGAACGTCGCAATTAATTAAGTAGAAATTGCACGTATATAAACATCACAATTAATTCAGTATTCACAGCAGCTCACGAGACGTGCGTCCGCTCACAACACCGATCCGGCGTCCACGATAGTTTTGAGGCGAGTGGTGGTCGCTTGAGTGAAAACGGGGCTGGCGAGGCTGGCAAAAACTATCATAATATTTGTGTCTGTGGGTGGTCTGTGTGAGTGGAGGTGCGTTTCCATGGGAACTGTTGAGCCATTGACAAGTGTGTCTTCGCGACTAGAAATAAACCGTTGTTTCAGATTGACCAGGATCTCTCAAGGAAGGGTAGTGACAAGACAATTTAGTAATTTTTTGTACATCTAAAAAATAACAAGAAAGGCAAAGATAATATATAAATAGCTAGCTGAAAGCATAAGTACATATGATTCAGAAGTTTGTATTGTTAAAGCAAAAAGCAAAAATTAAAGTCAATGAAAATTAACTATTTTAAACGCAGTTGTGGCCGTACGTTAAGGGATACAATACCCAATATTGACATAAAAATCAAATGGGTTTTATTATTGATATAATGGATGTAGTTGATGCGAAAAAAGATTGAACTGGTATGGTTATATCCAAAGGACGACGAAAAGTCGATGGTCTTCGAAAATATAGTGGTTACCTCAGAGAAACAAGAACCGTGGCAGACCAAGAAAAAATTAGAAAATAAGATGGAAAAGGTGATGAAGCAACGAGGTCTTCAACAGGATTTTGAAGATCAAAAGTTGTGGCGAATGGGAATGAGCGACGAGAAGCGGTATCAGCTGTAAAGGACTTTACTACTACTACTATTACTAGTACTACTACTACTTCTACAGTCGACTCCGGTTATAGTGAACTTTTGGGAACTACAATTTTTGGTTCATTATAACAGAGGTTCACTATCTCCGATGATGTCAAAACAGCACGAACTGAAAATTTCAATATCTTTATTTGTTCCTAAAAACAATTATTTTCAATTGTTTGCTTGTACATGTTTCATTAGCAATTTTTCTAGATCCTTCTCCAGAGTTCGTGCTCTCTCCATACTTGATTCTGCATTGTCCACTGTCCCTAAGTATTGTAATGCAGTGTTGACACCATTCAATGCCTCTTCCACTATTGGAACACTGTCGCACTCTCCGAAGGCCGTTTTAATCGCCTAATAACACACGAGATCCTTTCGGTAGTGGGATGGCGCCAGCGGTTAATGAAACTGATCGCTTTTCCGTGCGGCGCAGAGGTGTCGCCACGCTGTGGGGCTGTGGCAGTCGGGCGATTCCTGTCGCCTACCTAGAGCACAACGCGCTTTGTCCTGAGGGATATAACTCCCAGCTTGAACCTGAAACAAGCAATCGTGCGTCGCCGTTGCCAGTTGCAGCCCACGCAAGGCACGGCCCTTGTTTTCGCAGTGAAATTGAGTGGCATAAGGTTATCAATAAGGTCCCCATTTCAGGTGCGCTACATTCACCTCAGGGGAGACTTTTTCGATTATGACATTTTGCCGACGATATTTTTGTCAAGCTGCCTGGAGTTGGAAACTCTGGTGATGAGGCGATATGTTCTTTTCCAGGAGGAAATTAATTTCCAGAATGTTGTATTTCCTACGTTCACTTTAGCGGAGGTTCAGGTTCACTATAACCGAATATTCTTACCCTCATTTGTAATGTACGTGAAACGAGACCAGTGACTTAGGTTCACTATAACCGATTGTTTTTATTTCCGAGTTCACTATAAACAGAGTCGACAGTATCACGTTGGAGATTTCTTCTGCAAGAAAACATACATTAAGTACGCTACTTGAGATGAAAAATTGAAAATAGGAATGTAAAAAGAATTAGAAGAGTGGAGGAAGAGGAGACAAAATGGTCTGAGCCTTGCCAGTAATAAAGACGATTTGAATGAAAAGGATGAGAGAAATCATTACGCATGGTGTGATTAGCGTTTCCCGGGGTTTTACAAAACGGGGACTGGATTACCTTCAGAATAGTCCAGTGGCCGGGCTTACCGCAACGTTTGAGACGAACGAAGGCTGCATCGCCGTGCAAGGTGACGCCAAACTTTGTAGACGCTTTCGGTCACCGTCTGGAACTTGTGAAACGGATTAGTCATTTGCTCTGTGATAGACAAACGTCTTGCACAGACGAGAAGCTGACGTCAGCACTTTTCTCTGAGAGCTCGGATGAAGGTAGTGTTTGCACGTAGTTTTGAACTCCTGTTAACGATGTTTCTGTTGCAAATGGTGCAATTGGTAGGGGATGAGAGCAAGGGGTGATTGGGCGGAAGGTGTGAAAGGGGGAGGAGAGGAAAGTTAGGTGGGTGAGGTAGGTGGAAGAAGCAGAAGGCAAATAACAAAAAGCATAAGTATATGTAACAAAAGCATAGGTATATATGTATTTGTTGGCGATACGTGAATGTTACCGTGCGCGGAGGGTGGCTGCAATGAGTTTGCCTTGCTCGATTCTAGTCGGATAAGGATAGCGTCATCGTTGTCGACGTCATTTATCATAACATTATGGTCAGATGGATGTCGGTCGGGTGAGAGTCCCGGCGGATAAAAGGAATTGTACTGAAAAATGTTGTCCATAACGTTGCATGATTGACAGTGGCCATGAAGGTGGATTCAGTAGGTCTGCCTCTGATAACGTTACTGGAGAAGGGATAGCATCGTTATCGTCATGGTCTACTAGTACGATTACACTTGTACGGTCCTGTCTGGGTGCGACCGTCTGAAAGAAATCGGTCACGGGTTCTTCGATAATTATAATTACTACATAGGGAGGGATTTTTAATTATTGTTTTTCAGTGGAACTGAGCTCTAAATTTCGATTTGTTTGTAGTTTGTCTTCGGTGCCCTTACACTTTAAACCATGCTTCTCCACTTCTTATGAACTGGCATTGTACTTATACTTAATAGTATTTGAATCTATTTCCTTAGCTTTTCTACTACTTCTAACATTTCTCCTCAGTTCTCAGTGAGCTCGCATTGTGGTTATTCTTAATATTTGGAGGAGCAAGCATCCTTTGAGCAGTGGACTGTTTTGGGTACCTGGGGTTGGTGCTCACGCCACCACTTACCGCAATAGCTTTCGAAGGACCAGTATATTTGTAATTGAACATTCACACCGTCATACATCTGACATAATGTATAATAGTATTATGGTAGGAACTATCACATAGGGAGATTTCGAGAATGTAGAGTTAATTTGAGAAGTGTAATTAAACTAAATGAGCGATTACACTACTTTCAAGGATTAATTGAATATTCGTAGGTTAAAGTTTGAGTTATTGTAGAAAATGAGTTGAAATTAGCTGATTTAGAACAGCTGTTGGCATGGTCAGTGAGACAAGTGCCTTGTGCATGTTGAAATATACCGCAAGTGTTTTTAAAACTAAGAGTGACATTAATATGCGATGACTTGATACATGTTCAAGGGTATGGCATTAGGATGGCATTATTGAAATGAATTTACAACACATAACTACGGCACTGCGCATATACAATATGCTGAAAGAGGAACACAACACTGATATTGCTAGAGAGACTTGAGACTACGGAGAATCCCACACGCGTGATAACACACGCGGCAAGTGGACTTGCGATGACGGCAGGCACTAGGCCAGCTATTCCGGGCGACCTTTCAGGGCCGTGCATGATCTTCGTGGGCGCCGCAGCTTACGAGAAAAAGAGCGAGCAGTTCGGGATTTCACTGTGCAGTAGAAAACTTAACACTTGTCCTCCTGTGACAGTCAATGTGGCGAGCAATGCATTGCTCATATTACAGTATGTAGCATCACTGTTATGGGTAATTAGCAGGTTGCATCACTGCAAGTGGCAAAATTTGCAGTTACACACATGCTTCGCAGTCCGGACAACTACATGTTGCAGATTATACTGAAGCACTTCTTGAGCTCCAATAATGTAATTGAATAAAAGAAAACTAAAACGTTCTTTGCCCAGGGGCCTCAACTTTTGGGGAAATGAAAAAAAACTCATTTACTTCAAAATGTATTATGTTTTATTCACACCAAAATAAATGATGTTTATTCATACATTCTTACGGTAATCCTTATGGTATTTTTGGTTTAGAGTTTATGAATATATCGTCATGTTAATTAAAGTGTTGCGGACTTCGAACCTTTTAGTATGCCATTGGGATTTCAATATCGAAGTACGCATATATTAAAGAATTGCTTATGCTTTTCGACAAAAATCAAATAAAAGTAATTAAATGGAAAAGAAAAATATTCTTAAAAGTGTTGGCAATGTTTCTATTATATGAAAATTAATTATAATTTACAAAGAAAAGTTATCTTCCTCTCCACTTCAAACTCTTCCACGTTCTGACAACCACAGTCCGGAGCTGCATCTAGTGCAGGAACAAACTGCCCTTTATAGTTTACATATTCTGCTCCCTTAATTCTAGCCATCGTGGTTTTATTCTTTTTCCACTCACATTCAATTTTCTCTTCCGACCTGAAACCTATTCTTCTTCCATTCTCTTACTGTTGAAATACCACACAAAAATGGATAAACTTCAACTTGATTGCGAACTGAAATTTCGAAAATACGCACTTTAAACCCAACCTGCTTCACAACGAAAGGAGACAAGGAAAATGACACAACAATGAAGTCGACACAACAATCAAATGAAGGCAGATAAATAAAAGGGAAAATGAACGTAAAAGATAATATCAGAACGTTGTTATCTGCGAAAACTCCACCAACCGAGCAAACGAAAAGGTTCTAAGTCTCCGACATCCAACGTTCTTTCTTGCCACTAAGAGTAGAAGGTCTCCTTACAGACATCACAGAGGTCAAAACAACGAATATTTATGCATAAAATGATGTATTTGTGTATTAAGAATCGGTTCCCACCAATAACTCAAAACCCTAAAAAAATGTGACAACGAACCTGTTTGTTTGCTCCGATTCAATTACGAGATATGCAACAAGTGCAAGTAAAGTTCAAACACAGTCACTTTAACAGTCTGTTGCAAATGATGCATTCACTACTGTTTTTATGTAGATGTGTGTTGCTCTATGCACAGGTTTAACAAATATTGTCCACACATATTTTATAAGTTATTGCGGTAAATTGGCACAATTTATGAGTTGAATCCAGCGCAGTGGTCATGAGTCCGCTTCCCACGAGTGCAACTACTGAAGTGAGATGTTAGTCACAGAGGCCGGAAGTGGAAGCCGAACGGCATTCACGGAAGCTGTTGTGCTCAGCCAATGAACGATCAACTTTTGATTTGTTATAATTGAAGGTATTAAATGATACTGAATTATAACTAAGCAAGAGAGTATGTGACAAATTAAAAGTTGAGAATTTTGGTAAGGTTTGCAAAGCTAATATTTTGACTGCTCGTTACGCTGTAGTTCCAAGAACTTCGCAACGAGTCATCATTCAACGAGTTCAACAAGCGCATCATACACCACACGGAGTAGGCCTATTCATGGAACCTTCCGGCGAGCGACGGGTACCGCGGATGTACGTGTAACATTGTGAAACATGCACTTGAGAGAATGATTAAACGTTGAAATACAAGTAGCGTTATAATTGTGCAAGGCTAGATTGCTGTTGCATACAAGACGTGCATGTCGTAATATAAAATGACACATAATAGTACATTATGAAACGATGATGTATTAATACCCATTACATCGAGTTTCATTCGGTACTTTTTCTACGACTTATGGTAACTTTTATAAGTTAAACGTCTCCACTGAATCATTTCGTGGCAGTCGACATGCAAGATTCAGCCAAGGTCACCTAGCGGACACCTCTCTTCCCTACACCTGCAGCTGGCTTTGTTTTACCACAGCGCCTGCGAGGAACTACAAAAGTTGCGGCAATAATAGTCCGACGTCACCATTTTCGCATTTTCTCTCATTTATGGAAACGTCAACACCACCAGAAAGAACTACCATTCACTAAATATTTTAAACTAAAGAATTGGACTGTTTTTTTAAGGACAACCACACGGCAGCAGCAAATAACACAAAATGACTTGCGTTCAGATCTTAACGTCGCTCAAATGTTCTCTGTAATAACTACCATTGCGCTAGTCAAATAGGATCAAAGTGAAATTACGATCCAATTATTTTAAATATTATTTCACGTAAAAATTACTACTAATAAAAAAAATTAAATTGTGAAGCATACTATAATATTAAATGCAACTTTAATATACACACTCCAACGAAACATTTACTGCAACGATTCTCAATGATTAATGAAGTGCTAATACTTGGTGTGTAAAGCGTCTCTGTGGTTGGTCAAGAACCTGTATCGTAATGAAAACTGTATCGAAATGGCTATCATTATGCAACTGGTTGCAGCCATTCAATGACAGCATTATACAACGGGAGTAGAAAAAGGATTAAATATGGCTAGGAGGCTTGTTCCAACAATATCATATAAATATTATTCCTAGAGTAATTCCTTTTGTACGCCTGGTAACATTACAGTCCTTTCTCCTCAGTTTCCAATGAACTAACATTGTACTCGTTCTTAATATGGAGGTGTTATTTTAATAGTGGTACAACTCCACTCTTGAGAAATTGAGTTAACTCCATTTCAGGTCCCACAAGGGACCTGATTCTGACCTTATTCTAAAAGTGATAGAACTCCAAGTTCTTTCTGTGGACGATATAGCGCATCATAATAAAAATGAATCACAGAAGATTGCAACCTATTTATTTTGATAGTGGTACAACTCCAGTGGTACAACTCCAGTGTGTGGTATGTGGTTTTCTTTAAGTCTCGTGATGAGTGATTTTCGAGATATTTGTAGTGTAGACACCGATATGAAGAGCTTGAACCAGATTTGTTAATAGGAACAACAAAAATAATATAATTATATCGCACATTTTATTTAACACAGAAATTAAACGTAATGGTCTATATGTGTTAAAAGACCTTCAAAAGTCTGTAACAAGAAGGAAGAAAACTAAAAAAATGGTATCTGTAAATGGCTAAAAATTAGGCGTATTAGATTTGTCAAACAGAAGTCTTTTATCATTATGTTGAACCTTAAATCAAGAAAAGTAAACCTTAAATCAAGACCTTAGTTCCTACCCAGTTAACTTTCAAATCTCTAAAGGATGAGGAAGAACTAAGATTTTCAAAACTTAAATATCTCGCTTCTACTTCCACAGCAAAGAAAAGGTTTATGAGAAGAAACAGGTTGTGCTTGATTTGTTTCCATTCATTTCAAGCATTCATAATGCTTATTTCACTGATCTGCAGGTAGGAACGCGACGATTTCAGAAAGATGAAGAAAACTGAATGTGTCTCAACACTAACGTTAAATTAATATTTAATCTGTTTTAATAAATCGACATTGTCTTCATTTCCAACATTTCTTAAAACATCTACCAATTTGGGCTCACCCAACCTCATTTTTACCGGTGGCATGACTCCTTTACACTCCCAACATTCCGCAAAACACACAGTATGCTTATTCATATCTTCAGACAAACAAGTAAATATACACACAATTTTTTTCCGTATTACCGACTTCATCCCCCGATTTTTATAATCATTTAATTGTAGAGCTCAATATTTCAAAACTAGTGTCAATGAAAGTTGTACCACCCACTATTTAAATGAGGCATTCAATGTAAAGTAATTCCTTACCTTGTCTCCCACCGAAGACAGATTACACTTAGGTGACAAAAGTCATGGGATACCCTCCTAATATCGTGTCGGAACCTCATTTTTTCCGGCAAAGTTCAGCAACTCGACGTGGCATTGACTCAACAAGTCGTTGGAAGTTTCCTGCAGAAATATTGAGTCATGCTGCTTATATAGCCGTCCATTATTGCGAAAGTGTTGCCAGTGCAGGATTTTGTGCAAGATCTGACCTCTGGAGTATATCCTATAATGTTTCAATGGGATTCATGTCGGAAAATCTGGGTGGCCCATACTTTTGCGTGAATTCTCCAGAACGTTTTTCAAACCAATCGTGAACAATTGTGGCCCGGTGACATAGCTCATTGTCATCCATAAAAAGCCATCCTTGTTTGGTAACATGAAGTCCATGAATGCTGCAAGTGGTCTCCAAGTTGCTCCAAGACTGCAAGTTGCTCCAATAACCATTTTCAGTCATTGATCGTCTCAGTTAGACCAGAGGACCCAGTCCATTCCACGTAAAAAACAAAACCACACCATCATGGAGCCACCACCAGCTTGCATAGTGCCTTGTTGATAACTTGAGTCCATAGCTTCGTGGGGTCTGCGCCACAACTCGAATTCTACCATCAGCTCTTACCAACTGAAATGGGCACTAATGTGACCAAGCCATTGTTTTCCAGTCATTTAGGATCCAATTGATAAACATCAGCTGAGGCGCTAAGAACGGTGTCATGCTGCTAGCAAAGGCACTCGAGTCGGTCTTCTGCTGTCATAGCCCATTTAGTTAAATATCATCGCAATTGTCCTAACGGATACGTTCGTAGTACGTCGTACATTGATTTCCCTGGTTATTTCATGGAGTATTGCTTGTCTGTTAGCACTGGCAATTCTACGCAAACGCCACTGCTCCTTGGTCACGAAGTGAAGGCCGTCGGTCACTACATTGTCCGCGGTGAGTGGTTATGCCTGAAATTAAGCATCCTCGGCACCATCTTGATACTGTAGATCTCTGAATATTGAATCCCTAACGATTTCCGAAATATAATGCTTTATGCGTCTATCTACAATTGCACATTGAAAGTCTGTTAATTGCCATCGTGCGGCGATAATCACGTCAGAAACCTTTTTACATGAATAATTTGGGTAGAAATAACAGCTCTGCGAATTCACTGCATTTTGATTCCTTTTGTACGCGATGCTACTATCGTTTGTATATTTGCATATTGCTATTCCATGACTTTTTGTTACCTCAGTATATTGTAACGCTGGGGGCTATTTCCAATGAACTGGCATGGAACGTATTAGAAATACACTTTAGAACTTATAGAAGCAATAGGCATAGAACTTATTAGAAGTGCAATTCTCAAATGCTCTTCTATCACTGTTAAGAAAGTCAACTTCTAATGAACTGGATTTATACTTATTGTAGCTATAATATTTCTTATGTGTTGCAACTTCTATATTGATATGTACACTATTATGATTTAGACATTGCTGGACGTTGAACCTGAATTTCTTGATATCGTGTCCGGTTTCGTCGGTCGTAAATTCCGTATATTGTGTCTCTACGAAAGATAAAGCGGAATCTATCATGATACGTCCTTTTTGATGTCAGTGACTTTTCTCAGTAACGGTCGCAGCGTTACAGAGGTTTACTGGTTACACTGGTTTTCAGACCATTGCACCTTGGTGGAAGGATTGCTATGACTCTGCCAACGGTCCCGGCGCGTACGTAGGTGTGTAGGTATGTAGGTAAAATTTTGGAGCTAAAGAAATCATAGGAAATACTAAAACGTTATTCCCTGAAACCAGCGTATACAGACAGGTATGCGTCCCTTTTTCCATACACCTCAGTTGTTTCCAGTTTACTGAAAATGACTGATGGAAACTCTATGCAAACGAAAATCAATGGATGTGAAGGAATAGTCTCAAGTTCTACACGTATTGATTGGATTTCGTTTCCCGTAGTGCAAGATTTCGAATCATTCAAGAGAATTGTAACGTACGTCTCATGCAATCACTTACGAGAATTATAACGTACGTGGCATTGATAATATACTCCCCCTTGGTACTAAATGAATCGCTTATTGTAAAAACCCCATAACTAACACTTTTGAAAAACTGATTTTATGATACAGAAACATTCGTTGGGCATGGACGAATGATTATCTGTAAAAAACACACATCTACCATGACTAAAACCTAGTGAAACTTGAGGTCAAATATCTGGTTCGATGTAAAAACATCTCAACTTCTGTACCAGCCAAATACTAGCCAGTGCATTAGACAAACTGACTGTTCACATGGTTCAAAGGCATGATGTGCTAAATTTCAAAGACTGGTGGCCTTTATTCTACAAACTCAGTTGTTTGTATATTCATCATATGGTATAAAAATATCAAATAATAGGAAGGTACATTTCAACATTTCAAAGTTTTGTGAATTTATACATAACACCCAAAACAAGGGAAAGTTTTTATGTAAAAATAGTAAAGGAGGCTTGTTACCCTCAGAAAACTTCACCATACGAATACCTCAAAAACGTATTCACCAAGGAAGAAAACTGTGTTTGCCTTCAAATGCCACATATAGAAACAAAGTTCCTATCAATGTAAAATAATCGATGATCTCAAGAGTATATATTTATATAAATTCCTGATGCGTATAAAACCTTTTATACAGAAATATTAGTATGGGATACAACGGAGGAAGAAGTCTGTACTGATGTAGAATAAAAAAATATTGTATTTTTCTTATTTTATTGCAGAAGTCAGTAGAATGTGGCAGATACAAAAGTCTATTATGCTCTTAAACTACACTATTATGATCTAACAAAAACGTAGCACCTTATTTTCTTTATTTCCAGTAAAATATTACGAATAACTGTGCATTAATCGCTTTATATGGTAAAAACACCACAAGTGATAGGTCTATTTTTTGCGATAACTTTGGTACTTTTCAAACAAAATGAGTCCAAATAAGTGTGTGTATACAAGTTATTTTGTATACAACATATTTATGTAATATATTCCATCATATTAAAGAACTGTAAGTGATAAATGTTTTTTGTTTCATCTAGAAAATGTCAATTTTGGTACTTGAGAGGTTTTCACAGTAATCGATTCAAATATACAATCGAGATTGCCGGAATCAAGGCAGACACATATTGAAGATGGGATATGACATGATATTAGGCGTCTGGAATCCATCTCTCAACGTGACTATATTGAAGCAAGTGACTTGATACCTGGCTTGCGAGAAATCATAGGGCTGAAGGATTCTGTGGGCTTCTACTGTGCAATAACTTGAAATACTCAGTGTACTCTTCGTCTAGCAATCGAAATCGTAGTGACGAACACTATAGTTTTTCATGTCTGGGTTGTGGGATTTTCTCCAAACGGAATTAATGTTGCATGAAGCAAAGTCGCGGTAGGCTTGCTTGCCGTTCTCTCATTTTCTCTGACTCACAGTTCATATTTGGCTCCATCATTCATATTAGAATCGCGATCATTATCCACCTATTAAATAATTCAGGCAAGGTCACTCACGCTATGATGCTGAAATCGTAGACATCATTATAAAGTACGCTCCTTTTTGCATTCCAGAAACACTGTTCTCGTCATATCTCTAGTTGTTTGTTTAAAAGATATATCTCTACTTATTTGTTTACTTTTTACTTTTTCTTACTTAGCAATGGTCTTGGGGTACCGGACAATTGATAAAAAAATTATCGAAATTTATGTATAAATAGTCAAAAAGCACTGAAGAAATACATTTCTCAGGTCTTACATGGATCTACATTTACTATAAGCAAACGTTTTGATTTTTTGAATTACGCCTTTTCGGCTCAGAAGAGCAGTACATGTGATCTATTATATGCACATCAGTTTTTATGGCAACATTTTTTAACGAATTGTTGAAGTGACTTTTGTATTAACGTTTAATTAATAACCGATTTCTTCATATTGTGCATCTCGTTGTAGGTGGTGATCTCGAGCTACCAATAATGGACGTACGCATGCTTCGAGCACGTGAAGAATCCTAGGAAACATTTCAACGAGTGCACATAAATACCTGGACAGCGACACGTTGAATTCTTAGGTAGCTTGGTTAGTCGAGGCACGCAACATCCAGAGACTCAACGTCGAATGAACCGTCTTTATGTTTACAGGTATGTGATTGATGAACAAGTTGCATAGTGTGAATGTTTCAGAATCGAAAACGCGTTTCTCATCAAATGTTTTTTGTTCTAGGCATCATGCCACAGGTACAAGTCTTGCAGAGCGTATGGACTAGAGAGATAGAGCAAAAATGAAACAGCAAAATTTCTAGGAAGAAAATTCGAAGGAATTTCAAGCTAGGAATATCATCTAGCTCTACTGACAAATAATCCATCGTACGCACACTGAAACGATCTATTGAGTATCAGCGTCAGTCTATTCAGTATCTTACTTTTTCAATACTTTAAAATCATTGCAAATCATGAATCAGTTGCTACTAATGTTCACAAGAACATGTACGCAACAGTGCATATTCATTTTTACAAATCTTTTTACTTAGCATATTAAACTCTCCAAAGAAATAAAAGAAATACGTTTAAAAAAATTGTTTAATTATACATTTACGTCAATAAAGCTACCTATTTTCAGAAGAAATTTAACGCATAAATAAGTTCAAAATCACTATTGTAGTGAGAAAAACTCTTACCTAAAGAATACCTGAGGTGATTAATAAAAACATAAACATTTTAGAGGAATGCCAGAAACACGTTTCCGCGTTCTTGCTATAGTGAGGGATCTCATCTGCAATATTGCTACAGATGTATGTATTTAACTAAATTATCTCACAAATTTTCAAATTTTTATGAACTCTATATATTTTAGTATATTCTACTCTACTAGGAGTACTACACTATATAGTTGCGTCCTAGTATGTACGAATCACTCCCAACATCATCTGTAACATTTCAACAATCAAAATAGCATATTCATTCAGACGACTTTTGAGGTATCTTTCACATTTTCATAATACGTCCAGCGACGAAATGAAGTAGGTTTTCTTAAACGCGTCAAAATTCAATTTTGATTTTCAATAATAATTTGATATTTCTAATTTTATGATGTTAATTTTTCTTGAGAATCATTAAATTTTCTCGAAAATGAAAAAAATCGTTGTGATTAATACATTTTATGACCTCTGTCCGGAGTACCTACGACAATTGTAACGGTTAAGGTACAATGCAGTACTCATTTTACCTTCTTCTATTTAAATGTAATGATGAATGGAATTTTTTGAGGCAAAGCCGCAGTACGAAAACATGCAACCGCATTGAGTTTTTCATCAAGAAATATACCTTTTATGATCATCTTCAAGTTGAAGACTGCTGTTTCCGTAGTCAGAGACATATATCCGGGATCCTTTGATCTAGAAATAAAATCTCTTCAAGAAGAATGTTCAAGCGTTCAAGTTTCCCTCATGCTTCAGATTTCGAACTAGTCTGATCCGTAAGCAGTAGCTCCTCCGTCAATGATGCCTGCATACTGCAAATTGTACAAATAAGCTGGTTAATTGATGCTGGCGTGTATGGAGCAAAGCAATGTGGCAGTGTATGTGCAAAACAATGTGATCCTATAAATTCTTTGCATTGGAATTTTGATAAAAACTATCTCCGCCCTATAATTTGATACTGTTTGGAAACTAAAATGGTTATTGGCTACGCAGCTTGAAGTCAATATAATGATATTATCTAATATAATGATATTTTACCCTGTACATAATATATTCATGCAGCTTAATGGTATCATGTATATTTCAATTTTAAACGTGTATTCAAACAAATTCCAGTAACAAATATTGTAAATTTGCTAATATGTGTGCGTTATATTCAGTAAATGAAATTAGTATTTGACAATAGTATTTGTTATTTAATTATGGTGGATAATCAAATATTATGAATTATAAACTTCGAAATTTGTGAGGTGCATTTCACACCAGGTACGCATTACGTTTCGTTACATCGATTGAATATGAAGTAGCCATATACTTCCTGATTGGATGTTTCAGCGACGTAGGGACCACGTAACTAGGAAGTGATATTGATGCGATTGCAATTGTTTGAAACGAAAACAATAATTCCATTTGGACATACCATTTAATCGAAACAAAACAAAAAAGTAAATACAGCTGGTTGTTGCGCAATACACCTTCAACTTGAAGGAATTAAAACTTCCAACATCCGCTAGTAGCACAAAGACTAATAAATATTTATATTATTTACAATTTTCTTTCACATTTTACTGGGGTTCAGCTTTCCAGCTATTCCCCCCTCCCACAAAAATTAAATGTTTTGCTAAAGTTTGCTTTTTGAATCGAAAAATTGAATGGGAGTGTACTTACAATGTTTTGTACCTCTATCCTGACGTCTGCTATTGCTGTCACGTGGCGACTACTGTCTCATCCATCTTTTGAATAACTTCAAATGTTATACGATGTGGTTGTGGGATTGTATCCTTTCGTTCAGTTTTTCTGCATTTTGAGGGAAAGTGTATCCGCCCTGACGTCTTATACATCCATAATCGTGACACTCCAAATATCCCGTAACCCGACAACCAGTTTGTATGCGATCATAAGAGGATAACACCTTCACTGCTACGCACCAATTCTCAGTAGTGAATGCAACTCGTTCACCTCCCTGTTACGAGGATGGAAAGAGGGAGAGAAGTGAGGATGTTATGGAAGATAAATAGTAAGGATACAAGGAATAGTCAGAAAAATAAGAGACCTTTCTTTCTTTCTTTCTTTGTGAAGAACATAGAATCACTTCTTCGCGTTTAATAATGACTCACAAATAGAAAACTGGAATTACGAGTGCGGATAATACAAGTAGCACATAAACAAATACAGAAAAATATTAGAAAGATGCTCAAAATGGTTTTCTATTGCACTCTTAGAAACGTCTTCCGCCATGTGCAGAGAGTAACTTGTCTTCAAACTTGTTTATTTTATTATTATTATTATTCCATTACATCACGACTAAAGATCTTATGAGTCGGCTGAATATAAAATCTACTCCAGGTTGCAACCAGCTGCCTAAGGAGCAGATTCGGTGACTATCAGTGCCTCTACAATACTTTACGCAAATGTGGGCTGTTCCAAATAAAGCAATTTCTTGCACTTCCCAGTCTTTTGAATTACCTGGGAGTTTAGACAAGTTCTTACTCAAATTTTGCGGAACAAATCCCAGAGCTCCGATAAACTATCGGGACGACCTGTGCTTTTACGCCCCACATTCGGCTGATCTCGATTTCCAAACTCTTGTATTTAAGACGTTTCTCTGCCTCCTTCGTAACGACGTTTTGATCGCAAGGTACAGCAACATCGATAAGTAAACACGATTTTTTGGCCAAATCCCGGATAACTATATCCGGTTTGTTTGCCGCTATCGTGCGATCAGTTTTGAATTTGTTGGTCGTACAATATCGTACACAATCCAACAGACGTCACCGGTTTCGGTGAGTGTTCGTACCACTTGGGGCATGTGTTTGGAACTTCGAGGGCGGTACAGATCTGCCAGTGGAGGTAGCTACACACCCTGTCATGTCTTTCAGGGTATTCGGTCTTTGCTAGGATTGGACAAGCTGAGACAATATGATCAATGGTTTCTACTTGCTCCAGGCAAATGCGGCATTTATCATCTTGGGAAATTTTGAGAACCGCTTTATCATAATGTCGTGTTCTCAAGGCCTGATCTTGGGCAGCTATTACAAGTGCTTCCGATTCTGGCTTCATCCTTCCCCTTTTAAGCCACATAAATGATTGATCTTTATTGATCTGCACCTTGTCCATTCTTTTTAGGTATTGACCGTGGAGTGGTTTGTCTCTCCACGATTTCTTTAACATTTTTTGTGTCTCACACTTCATGTTTAGCAGCATCAGAAGTTCAGTGTCTGTGTTATTCGACGTGTCTTGCCTAGTTTTCTTCGCAATGTTTCTTGCTACACTAACAATGCCTCTGTTTCCCATTCTTCGGTCAGATTTCATGACCTGCCTCATTAGAGGGTCGTCTTGATGGCTGACTACATACTTACCCAACCCGACTATTGCGTTGTGCCAGGAGGCCTCAATTTGTCTGAGGCCTCTTCCTCCTTCCTTACGTGCCACATAAAGTCTATGTATATCAGCTCGAGGGTGGGAAACATGATGCATTGTCAGCAGTTTTCTGGTTTTTCGATCCATGGTGCGAATTTCTTGCTCAGTCCAGTCCACTAGTCCAAAACTGTATTCGGCTACAGGTACCGCCAAACTACCTATTGCAGATATTTTATTCCTGGAATTCAGAGCGGACTGCAGGGACCAGTCTCACTCTTCTATAATACTCCCTACGAATTCTCTCTTTCATTCTGTCATTCGAGATGGTTTCACATTCTTCAATGCCCAGATATTTGTAAGTTTTTTAT
>JAHLJT010008446.1:141113572-141198820 GCA_031308135.1 Acheta domesticus | reverse complement strand
TCAGGAATGGGCGACTTGTTCCACTTCACGCGAGTCAATCCAATTCATGGCGGGACCTATCCACTTGTGACGTATCTGTGGGTCACTTTGAAGACAAACGTGAACGCAAATAATTCAAAAACATTAGAAGACTTGAAGGACAATATCCGAAATGAAGTAGTAAAATAGATGACATAGAGTTGTCAAAAGTATATGATCACAAGTTAAGGCGTTCACATGAATGCATTCAGACACAAGAAGGATATTTTCACCACATATTATAAAAGACATTGACATAACTACATTAAAATGTTAATGTCGTATTGGTAAAAACCACTGCATTTCCTTCTTTCTTTTATGTATTTGTTACCTGTATTTGCATCCGCTGTTGGCGGACCAGTTTCTCATGTGCTAAGGAGACCAATAGCTATGAGAGAGGTGCTGCAGAAGAGCCTCTCTGGAGGGCGCAGGTGATTAGACCGCAACGCATTAGGACCGTCGTCGTGCAGGTCCGAGGGTCACGGGTATGGAACCCACTTAGGACGTGGATCATTTGCCATTCTGTCGCGTGTGTTGTGTCGAGAAGCCCTTCGCATTCTGTTGAACCCGGATCCGACGAGACTGAAAAGCTGTTAGTGTGTAATGTACCGTTCCATATCGAGACTGCAAGTGCATTTGTGAGTAATGGACGGTTCGATATCGAGACTGCAAGTGCGTTAATGTGTAATGTACGGTATGGGTTTTGTCTGTAATTTTGTCTGTTAATGTGTAATGTACGGTCCCATTTTGTCTTCAGAGTAACTGGTCATGGAAATTGGACATAACATGGAATGAATTTTCAGGTTTATTTGAATGCAAAATTTAATTCTCATATATTTTAAACTTCCAAGAATGAGATATCTGCAGTTTATTTCTTTTAGAGTAGTGCAAGTATGTTGGAATTTAGAGGCAAAACTAACTCACGTACCTTGGACATTTCTCGTACACGAATGTCGGATATTCTTGTGAGATGTCTTTTGAATATGGAATATTGGTCAAGTCACCATGCAATCGATTCTCTTGATTTCATTGGCCATTGGTGACAGGACCTTCACACATTCTTGTAAAAGTTTTTAACTGTAATTTTTGTACGCTTATCATGTCAAAGAACAGATAAGCTGTTTATTACAATGATTTCCTCCATCCTAATGACATTGGTTAATCAATAATTCTGCTAAAATGTAAGGAAAACTGGTTAAAAGATCTCGCGAAATGAAACAACTATGTAACGCCGATGATATTAAAATTGTAGCTAGGAAGATTGCAACAGATTCCCAGAGCTACGATAAACTATCAAATGACTTTGAACAGCGAAAGATATTTATGATTTTATGTGGATCATTACAAGTACTCACCTGGGATCAACGCCTTTAGCAAGCAAACAACAGATCCATTAAAGTCCATCCAATCTACACAACGAGAACGCTAATGAGCATGCCAATTATACGCGAAGCGCAGCCGTTGGAGGTCGTTTCAAACTAAGATGAAGTTCAAAGCCAATCATGGAAACACTATCAGCACGCAATCTACAATAATCTTTGCATAACAATGCAAGTAGATAACTGTAACAATCTTTCAATAGTACTGAACACCGCTATATATATTGATATTTGCGTGATGCTATGATAAGGGGGACCCACTCTTGCAAAACAATCCGAAGAAATTTTAAAAGGTTACTTCACGATTAATACAGAGATTACAACTGATACACTTAAGATGCTATGCGGGTAAGTTACGGTTCCAAGTGCGGGCATGTGACTGCTGCTAGTACAGATGTAACGGCATAAAGGGGGACCTCTCTCCACCCGCTTTAATGAAAATCAGACTTACATGATTTGTATCAGCGTACGTTGCCATATTTAACATTGAAACAAAAAGAATTGGAGCCATATTTGAAAAAACTTCCAAAATGTCCTAGTGGTATCAAACAAACTTGTTATGTTACAATAGAACGTAAAATTTCTAAACTTCTAAATTTCTGGCATTCATTTACAACAGTTATATAACAATTAGTAATGTTAAGTAATGTTAAAATACTTCTTAAACCCGCAGAAGTGTTTTCAACAGTAAACAATTTTTCCCCATTCAAACTCAGTTTCAGCAAACAGTTAATATAACCACTACTCCAATCGCTAGAGTTGGCATAATAACCTCCCACTTGAAAGATAATGTTTGAAGAATGCAGATATTAATAAAAATTGGAGGAGTTTGAAAGACAAAAATAAAGTAACAAATAATTTTTGTAAAAAAAGTAACTTTTGAAGAATTAAAAAAATCTTGTTTACGTAATATTTAAAAGTATTCATCATTTCACTCAAAATTACGTGCAAAGTACTCAAATTTTCAAAAAGTGTACATGTCATTATTTAAGGATTTAATTTGGAAGAACATATTCATTAAGAAACAGTTTTTATAAGAGATGTTGTAGGAAGACGCCGAAAATATGTTAAACATTTGTAATTCTCAAAAAGTTTGAGAATTAAAAAAAATAGAATTTTCCTAATTTTTATATGAGTTCTTTGCTCTATGTAGATAAAAAAATTATCTAAAAACTCAGAGTCATTTTCAGGTAATTTTGAAAATGTTGAGGCTTCATGTAAAGTACTCCCAAATACTAAAAGATTAGTTTCATATTCGTAGGTTCTTAAGTTCGGCATAATGAGAAGTAATGAGAAGCAGAGCTATCAGCCAGATCGATTGATGAATACTAATTTCGGTGAAACTCCTCTGTACATTTTAGTCGCTGTTTACAAATCGAGGGCCTGACGCATATTTTGAGAAAAATAAATTATCCACTTAAACATGGATTCTGACTACACTACGTCCTGTGTGAGGATTTGACGCTATTTTTGCATTTATTTGGACAAACAGAGGTCTTTGGAAAATGTTCTTTTTGTTATTTGAATCCCATTTACGTCAAAAAGTCACATGATTTCTTTTGCAGCATTACATAACTTTCTCTTTACAGTGTCTCAGGGCAATTGTTATAAACCCCCAGAGCATGTAGTGGGATCAAAATTAATATTTTTTGCCAAAGAACGTGTCGTGGGAAATTTCATATAACGGAGGAAAATTTCATAAACCTTTTCTCTCTAATGTTTAGGCAACTTCTTATACACGTATGTTCGGCAGGGTACGTTCTGGTGCAGTCAAGGAGGTTTCATGTACCTGCCGAACATATGTGTTTACAGGGTTGCATAACAATCATGGGCAAATGTCTCAATTACGAGACTGTAATACGTAATATTCCCAATAAACGTTATACCGTAGCTTTGAGTTGGAAAAGAGGTTCTATGTGATATGATACGCATGATCTTTTAGTGCGTTGCCGCGTAAAGGCTGAATGGCTGTTAAAAAAGATTGATCAAAACTGTGGTTTCTAAGTTGAAATTCAATTTTGCTTTGAATATATATTTATACCTATTATTTACTATAAAATTCAAGTAGAAATAAAAAAACATATGCTCCGCAGAGAAACTGTGTTACAATGTTATATAATTTTTGGGGGTGAAATCATAAGGAAGAAAGCAATTTGAGAAGACGTCAACAGAAATATTTTTTGGAAAACATTTTTTGAAAATTAGTTGCTACCCCACACTACGAGGACTAGCCGTAAATATGAGTTATTTTGCGTCCAGGAACACCAATGTTCACAGAATCTACTTAAAGGGTCACAAGCGGAGAAATTTTAGGTCTGGTTCTTGTCCAAGCAACATACCAGAAATATGTGTATAACAAATTTCCCCAGCATTCAACGTGTTAATTCGTGCAGCTGATGAGATATTGTCAACGACGCGTCGCTCATAAAGGAACTCGGAAACAAGTGACGTGTTGTCCTCCTTCACAAGAGTAAGATTAGTAATAATAATAATAATAATAATAATAATAATAACAATAACAACAACAACAACAAAATCTACTGCTACCCCACTTAGGTAAATTCAAACCACAACGTTAATGCTGCCTCTGAGCTACACGAATCAAATGGGTACTCCTTAAGATCAAGTATACAATGACAGAGTGAATATGAAATTTTATAAGTGTTGTTAATTTTTACTCATAACATTAACGACAAAACTCCGTGTGTTAAATGCACGATTATTTTAACAATGAATGTTCTAAATGTTAACTCACAAAATGTGTTTTCACTGTTGCTGATTTCTTTGTTATGATTTGTTTTTTCAAAATTATTTTCAGTAGTAGGAGTTCAAGTAGTAGTTTAAGAGCAGTTAAAATTATTTTTGAAAGTAAACATGAATTTCTGGATATCGATTTATATGCCGAAATGACAATTTTTATTAAAATATGTTGATTTGTATTGGTAATATAATAAGAGATGAATCTGAGACGTTCAAGTATTTTTATATACTTGTATATTTAGATATATAATTGCTGTTCAGCTATATATCGTTACCGGGATTTCTGTAAAAATATTTATTCATATTATAGATCCAGTGGCATTGTCTAAACATCAAAATCAATTCATAATTTGAAATAATTTCATAATTTCTAAATAACATCATTAGCACTGGCAAGAATCCATGTGTGCAGAAGGGACACATGATGCTTTGAACGTATTGAAGAGAGCTTCGTCGAAACGATCGATTTTCGCATTGTAGTATATTACTGCAACTTGCTTTCAAGGTTTGTAGAGAGGATTAAAATCATTGGTAGTGCATGGCTATTTTCTGATTCTACAGTGCTTCAAACATGAGTGCATTTTAATCTGTTGAGAGCAGAATGACAGCCGCAATTCCCTAGCGCAAGGGCGTTTACCAAGCTTCACAATGGATTGCTCTTGATCATATTCTCATTCAGAAGTACATGTTATGTGATCAGCGGATAGTAGGAGGAATGTCAAGTAGCGAGACATAGCAGCATACATGAACATTATTGTTTCTAATTTTTCAGAAAACATTTTCTCACAAAATCCTTTTCAACTTTGTATCCGTTTACTTTGGAAATATTAATAATGAATGCGGAGGACATGTTCGATACGAAGTTGAATATATGTAATTTATGAACATTCAGAGACTTTACTAAAAATCTTAATTTTACCAAACTTAAATATCTAATTTTTTCGAGAAACAACTAAATAAAACATTTGGGACAATTTTTGATGAAGTCTTGATAATGTTATAACGACTCCTTGTGAAATACTTCTCAAACTGAAAATATTTCAAATATCTTTAGAACGACAGTTATATGCACTATTCCCGAGGTGTTTACTAAGTTATAGTTCTAAAGCTTTTAATCTGCTCCAGTTATATGTAACACACATCTATTCGTCCATTCATCCAACCACAGATGAATATATCTAAATGTCATGGTAAATATTCTTTTTTAGAGTTAGTCATGGTAAAATTTATCTCTAACAAATTCTGAAAACAAGATTTTGCCATCGACAACTGGAACCCAAACTATTTCTCTATAGTACAAATAATTGAGAAACAATGAATAATACCAAAAATATGCATAATATGGAATTACGCTTAAAATGATTTATTTAACGAAATTTAAAAATATAAATTGCTGAACATACTGGATATATACTGAGGTGACAAAAGTCGTGGGATACCTCCTAATAACGCGTCAGACCTCCTATAGCCAGGTGAAGTAAAGCAACTCGACGTGGCACGGACACAAGAAGTCGTTGGAAGTCCCCTGCCGGAATATTGAGCCATGCTAACTCTACTCCTGTCTATAATTGCGAATGTGTTGCCGGTGCAGGATTTTGTGCACGAACTGACCTCTCCAAGTGGATGTTGGTATATATAAGAGCTAAAATCCGACACAGTGAAACCAATCTCCATGAAAGTTGGCACTTCTACGTGTTTTTCACCGATAATGTTTATGTGCTGTTAATTCTGTTGTAACTTCACGACATGGCGCTGTAGAACAAAACTACAGACGTGTTCAAATTATTAGACTAAAGAACGTGTTTTTAATTTTTCTAGTTTCAATGATTCAAAAATAGAAGATAAATGCTTAATATCTGATTGTTTTTACTGGTTACCTCATCCTTGATTGTTTTTAAGAAATTTATCTTTCATGGAACTCCCAATTCAATTTATTTTTCACTGGCAACATTTGTCAGTTGTCAGTCAACATTTTTCATTGGCAACATTTGTCAGTTTCCATCCTAAGTGTGTTAGTGTAAGCTTGCGGTACATGTGCTTTGCAATTCTGTCTACAGTGTGATTGGAAGTTCCTATAGTGACATTCGGCTGGGTTTTCGTTTTCTATACCTCTTGCTACATTCTGCTGATATTATAAAGCCTGAGAACTTGATTATAATTAATATAGGGAGAAATATTGAAGAGTGCGGTGTAAAGTAAGGTTGTGGGAAAGAAAAAGGACATTTCATCCCAGAAAACTGCTGTTGTGGTGGCACTTATTGCTGAAAACTGTGATACACAGCAGGAAATAGCTAACAGAATGAAGATATTGCAGAAACCTGTTTGCAGAATCAGAATCTCAAAGCAGGAATGTAGTGAATGCAAGTGAAAGAGAGCAGGAAAATGTGGACGTAAGAGAAAAGTCAGCCCTAGAACAACGAGAAAATTGATGATGATGGCAATATTGAACCGTAAACTAACGTCTAATGACTTGAGTCATCAGCTGGAGGGTTGGTTTTGGAGGTGCTGTGTCTTCTGTGACAGTGGGAAGGAGGTTGTGTGAATAAGGTTTAAAAGCATGCCGACCAAAGAAAAAACAGAAAATCACTCTATCAATGAAACACAAGAGACTACAATGGGCCAAACAACTTCTAAAGTGGAAAAGTGAGGACTGGGAAAGGTATATACAGTTCCATGACAAAATTCTAGGGGAAATGTATTGCAAAATAAAATTTTGTGATGCTTTATTGGTATGCAAAAAATTCACATTTTAATTTTCGAGTTGTTGAGGTCTGTGCCAGGTCAGAATTTTTTGCAAAAAAAATTATTCACAGCTTTATTTAATTTAGAATTCTTTGAGATCTTTCGGGTATACTTCAGTGACGAATCTGGATTCACCGTGGTGGCAAAAAGGAGTCAGTGTTTGTAGGAGACCAGGAGAACCTTTAAAGTCTGAATGCGTGCAACAATTTATAAAGCATCCAACATCCATTATGGTATGGAGTGTGATGTCTGTGAAAGGTGCTGTCAGATTGCACATTGTCGAAGAGACAATGAGGCAAGATCAGTACAAAAAAATCCTTGAAAGGGAACTATTTACCCAAATTAGAAAGTGGTTCCCCAAAGAAGATGACATTTTTATGCATGATGGAGCACCGTGCCACAAAGCCAAAAGGGTCTCAAAATATTTGGAAGGAAAGCAGTTGAAAGTGTTACCCTGGCGAGAAAATAGCCCTGACATCACCCCCTTACAAAATTGATGGGGTACTATCAACCAAAGGATAAAGAAATATAAATGACTATCTAACAAGAACTCGTCAACAAACTAGAGGAAATTTGGTACCGCGACAATTAAATTAAAAACTCATGTGAAAGTTGGTAAAAAACATGCCAAACAGGATAAAGTTGTTGATTAAGAATAAAGGCATGCACACCAAGTATTAAACGTATCAATGTAACATGTACGCAGATGTAATCTTGCAATAAATACAAATATTTTGCAGAAAATGTCTTTAGTCTAATAATTTGAACACGTCTGTAAATATGTACGTCAAATGCAACCCGCAACACTTTCAGTACGATTTTGAATCTATATCGTTAAATAACTCCTAAATAATGCATTCTATTCTCTAATGTTTATCACACCGTAATCTACAGGATGAAACTTTCTTGAACATTCTATTACATTTTCGCTGGTCCGGCGCTTCCCGATATTACATCATCTTCTCAGAGATGGGCAGAATCTGCAATTAAATGTGAATGAGAGGGACAAAGAGTGGCAGAGACAGGGACAGGGCGAGGGAGGGAGGGAGAAACAGTGAGAAAGGGGAAAGAGGGAGATGAAGGGCAGAACGTTTGCCGGGTTTTCCTAGTGTCCTATAAATATTCGATGGGATTCATTTCGAACAATCTGGGTGGTCAGATCATTCCCTCAAATTGTTCAGAATGTTCTTTGAACCAATCGTGAACAATTGTAGTCTGATGCATTGTCACCCACAAAAAATCATCGTTGTTTGGGAACATGAAGTCCATGAATTTCTGCAAATGGTCTCGAAGTAGCTGAACATAACCATTTACAGTCAATGATCGGTTCAGTTGGACCAAAGGACCCAGTCCATTCCAAGTAAAAAGAGACCACACCATTATGAAGCCATCACCAGCTTGCGCAGTCCTTGTTGACAACATGGACCCAAAGCTTTGTAGGGTCTGCGCAACACTCGAACACTATCATTAGCTCTTACCATGGGTTTCCAGCCGTCTAGGGCCCAATTGATGGTCACGAGCACAGCAGAGGAGCGATATCGTGCTGTTAGGAAAGGCAGTCGGCCTTCTGCTTCAATAGCCCTTTTAGCGTAATTTCGCAGCACTTCCCTAACGGATACGTTCGTCGCACGTCGCACATTGATTTCTGTTATTATTTCAAACAGTGTTCCTGCTCTGTTAGCACTGGCAACTATTCCAAAGCCACTGCTCTTGGTCATTGTGTGAAGGCCGTTGGCCGCTGCATTGTCCGTAGTGAGATGTTATGCCTGCAATTAAGTATTTACGGCGCACACTTGAGACTCTGGATCTCGGAATATTGAATTCCCTAACGATTTTCGAAATGGAATGTCCGTGCGTGTAGGTCCAACTACAATTCCACATTCAAAGTCTGTAAATTCGCGTCGTGAGGCGATAGTCACGTCCGAAACTTTTTGACATGAATCATTTGAGTACAAATAACAGCTCAACCAATTCACCTTTTATATCTTTTTTACGCGATACTACAGTATTTTGTGTTTGTGTATTTCCTTGTTACTATCTTATGACTTTTTGTCACAGTGTATATTTATTTGACAATTTATGTTTAGCGTCCTGTGAACTTTGAATTCAACGAGAGAATCGTACACTCGTGTGAACTCGATGACCAGCAAACAATTCATGTTGCATTGGTATCGAAGACCTACATAGCTGCGGCAGCAAATATTTTTAGAAATTTGGAGTTAAAGATCAAGAAACGCGACGTCATTGATACTTTGCACATTTACAGGCGATTTTCCCAGGAACCTATGATATTAATCGGTGTCTCATCCTTCTTGCGACCTAAATAATAGGTGGGGATGGACGTTTTCTGTGACTGCGAATATAAAAAGAGAAAAAATGTATTATACAAGAATCCAGAGATACAAGAATTTAGTGATAAATGTAGTATGAATCCTTGTAGTGCTTTTGTCATGGCGGACGCTTTGTTTCGGATTTGGTCCATTCCAAAGCGACTTTCTGAAGATGCGCACTTTTTAAGTCAGGAGGAAGAAGATTGTCGCAATATCCAGGAGGTCAATTCTATTGTGATTTCTACAGAAGAAGTGAAAATATGGGTAAGCAGAACATACCGGATGTTTTATAAGTAAATTCTTTACGCAATATTTTTCTGGAAACATTGTTGATGCGCATATACAATTTTGGTGACTGTATTTGAAATTTTTTTGCAAGCAATATGATTGCTGAGAGCAACAGACATGTTACCTGAAGGCGGAAATACATCAAACTCTAAGAATAAGTCTATTGCATTTCTAGTCACAAAGTGTATAAAATTCGTACCTCCATTCTCGCCACGAAACGTGTCAAGAACCTGAAAGAAAAGAAGCTGCTTCTGCCATAACAGTGGAACAAGTTGCTTGAAGGAAGGGATCTTCAGAATGTAAAGAATAATTTATTATATTGTATCCCAAAAAAACGAGGAAATCGCGAGTGACCATTCTAGGGTAGCTAGGCTAGCTGCAAAACCCAGACAACCACAGAAGAAAAGTGTAATAAAGACAGTAAGTACTTAACGTTTAAAACGAAGAATGCAACACTCAATACACATTTCATCAAGGTGCGGTGACTAACCGATGACCATTCAGCGTAACTAGCTAAAAAGGCTTCGCAGGGCGAATGCGAAGACTCTCCGATGCATTTGGAAACCAACGTAACGATGGTAATGATAACAGAGGGAGAGGGCTTATGGGACCGCACCAGCCACGGTAAAGTTCACCGAACAAGTTCACGAGCGTTCCAGAGCAGATCAACAGGGGCGTGGTTTTCCACACGTCCTCTGCGCCTAAGACCAGGTGACACGTCGTTCGGTTCTCGTGGGCTGATGTTGGCCGATGTCTATTTTCCAAATCCAAACTGGAGTGTGTGATAGTGGCAAACATTTTCGATGTATTCCTTGCGTGCAATTAGTTCTAGTGGCTGATTACGGGTGTTGTAATGTGTAGTGACTACAACAATTACATGAATTTGTGTATTTTTTGTAAATAACTTTGTGTTCGTGGAGAGAGTATTAGAGAACAAGAATCGATGGCAATGTTGTAGTCTATGACTTTCTGAAAGCCATTCTATTCATTCGGTTGCCGTTTCAACAAATACTTGAAATGCTGAAGGCAGCTAGCCTTCAGCTACCACTTCCGTTTTTCAAAATCAAACAAAGGGAAGAACACAACGTGTATTACCAGGATTAGTTCTATTACTACAATACAAACAAGTGGTTAACTATCATCCAGAATCAATAATAATTGTGTTACGAGAATGTTTAATTTTCGCTTGGAGGAAGCAAAGCAAATTATTGTTTACATTCTGCCCACTATAAAGTTCTTTGTATGCTTTTTTCAATTTCATGTTGAGCAGATTGAAAAAAATTATAATTTTAATTTCACATAAATACCATGCTGGTAATTTAAATATTTATACACAACGTAGAATTTGTGGAAATACATCACAAAGGGGCCTATTATGGGCACCGGTCGGTATCTGTGCATCGTCACAAATTGTACTACATCATCGGCCTGTCATTTGAGAAACGGCAGTCCCAATAACAGTTACTAAAGCCTTCAAATATGCAAAGTAAATGAAGTTTTCTTCAGAGTAGGCGGTACACATTTGGAGCACATTGATTCGTCAGTTTTTTCTGTGGGGATTTGTCGAATACAAATTCATAAAATTATTTATTCATATACTTTTCAATTATAAATATAAACTCCAAGCTGCAAGCACTCTAATCAAAACACAATAGCGGTTCCAAGAAGACCAAAGCCAACTTCAGCGAAACCTTAGAATCTTATAAAGTACTGGATAGTAAAGAAGCTCCACGGTAGCTTTGAATTTACCGTATGAATATGAAGATATCAACAGACTGGCTAAGAACCGCTTTAACAAGACGAAAGCCGAGTTTTACAAGCAACACAAGGGTTTGTGTTGACTAACGAAGATCAGATAGTTACCATAAAGGCGATTCTGTATTAGAGACCATCGGGGGACAAGTGTCGCGTGTTTAAGAAGACAACAATGTATTCAACACATCTGTAGTAGATATTCCGTGTTGTCACAAACAGATTATTTATAACACAAGGCAGCCAAATTATTCACCAAGCTTTTGCCTGAAAGTATGTCATGGTAAAAGAAGAACCGCGTTACTAAAAAAATCTATCGGAGTTTGTAGGCAAATTTAAAGGTAAAAATATTATGGGATACCTTCATTGTTTAATCAGAACAAAGGAAAAAATGAGCTTGATATTGTCGTGTTCGACGAAGCAGCTTCTTCCGCAAATATGTCGTGATTCAGTATCTCATAACCTGTGAACATTTGCAGAGAAGAAAATTTCTATGACTTTTAATAGAACTGAACTGATATGCGTTGTAATGAAACGCGCTTAAAACACACGTTGGACTCTAAATGTAATGGAACGTACCGGGAGAACACGTTGATGAAACTCAGAGGTTGCACGAGCTACATTTTTCGGGGAACCGTGAGCGATACAAACCTGCTTTTTTAGGCGCCGTCTTTTGAGAATCTCGGAGGTAGACAGCTCTGGATCGGGGAGAGTTGGAAGTTTTTTTACTAATTCTTCTTTCAATGAAACTTGACACAACAAAAGACGGTTGCGAGTTTATTTGAATAAGTTAAACAAAGTCAGCAATAAACAGAAATAACAGATGTAGTGAAATGCAGTCCATCGTAATATTCCTCTGTCCGGTAAATTCTATTGTTTTTGAACGGACAAGGCTAATTATAACTGATGCGGTGCATTCCTTTGACTGGTGATTACTTCGCCTCGTCAATTGCACGCCTGATGGATTCTTTCGGAGGCTTGGCTGCTTCCTGGCTGTCACATGGCGCCCTAATGCTGCACCTATTACGGTGATGGGCCACGCCCGTCCGGGTTAGGTGGCCGACTCGCGTTCCCCAGTTGTTGGATGCAACCGCCGGGACCAATTAAATGATAAGTCGAGCGGCGAGGCCCCATTTCGTGTGGTGGTTGAAATGCGGATGCTTCTCTTATGTCGAGAAAGGCCGTCACACGTCACCTTCTCCCATTATATTACCCTTCTCGTGTTTGGCAGTCATTCCGATTATTAAAATATTCCTGTGTTGTGCCTGTAAACTTTGTCGAAAAGGTTAGCCGAAAACTTAGCCGAAAAGGTTAAAACTTGCGTCCGCGTTCTACAGAGTTGTGTCCAGGAAGTGAAAAAGAATTTGCGTCCGTGCGCCACGGTGGTTAGGTGCCGTTTCATCGTCGCATCTATCTGCTTCCTCGCCAAATATCCCCTCTCCTCGTTGGCGCGCGATCGTCTGATCACGTGTGGCCATCCTGATCTGCTATTCGACAGATTTGGATATTCCAGAAAGTGCTAAAATTTTTAGGATGATCATTGGCTTAGAGAACACTCAATGACCCGTTTTACAGAATTTTCTCGATATTGTTTCCTTAGAAGGAACCGTTGAAGGAAAGTCGTTGCAGCAGCAGCTGCGTAGACTCCTGTGATTAATATACGATACATTCTAAGGGATTAGGGAGGCTCAAAGCTACATACTTGTAATAATTCGGCGCCACACGGTGCCACTAAATATCTGTCGCCTAGATATACCAGTATGTTAACTACCACGCATGTAGAGTTTCAGCTCTCTCAAGGAGCACTCAAGGGTGGCCTGTATCGCCGTTTTCGAGGGTGAGATGCTGCAATGGAAAGCTGTCGACTTGGGCGAGTATTTATGGCCCCCTACACTTTCAGTCAAGAACTCCGTCTCGTGCGAAAGGAACAGCTGCGGTGTGGATGATTCAAGGAGTCGGAGGCGGGGTGCGCGGGGTTGGGCCAAAATAGCGCAGGCGAGCGCCCGCAATGAGCGTGCAGTATCAACTTCAAGTAGATACTTCAGCGGAATCATTGCAGTATCAACTTCAAGTAGATACTGCATACGTGGTTATTCCATATAATGGTCCTGTTGCTGAGGCTTGGGAAATAGGGAAGGAGAAGCTTCAGCTGCGTGAATGGTTCATCAGGACCATGCAGAAGGGCGTGCACTTGGCAACTATTTATATCGTTCGTATGGCTGCCATTGAAAGGGAATGTGGGTGCACTGGTGCAAGCTGCTCTTACCTGTCTCGTTAAATGTGCTGGAGCTCTATCATTGGGTTTTGTGTGGAATTTCCGGATGGGTTTGGAACTTAGAAATTGTTGATGGAGGTGATAAAAATAATGATAATAATAATTACAAAAATAAAAATAAAATATTATCATCGATTTGGTAACAAGAGCAGCCGCAGAAGCACTAAAGCAGTTCTGTAGAGGCAGCGCCTCTGTCCCTTGAGCCAGGATATGAACGGTCGACTCAAGTCTCTCCCTCTCGCAAAGGCACTTGCACTTGCTCTGGCCCTTGTACTTGCATTCGTATTGACACTTGAACTAGCAGTTTAAGGCTTCGGCTTCAGCGGTCCACCGCCTCGCATCTGCAACGCGTCAGCTCAGTCACCTCCCACGGCATCTGACATGGTATCTCAACGTAACAGCGTTCGGCGCATATCCACAGTAGCGGACTTGCTTCCCGCCACGCAACACTACGCTTTTTGAATATCCCCAACATTGGCGATAAGTTTGGGGATATTGAAAAGAGATTGTTTTTTGAAACATCAATTATATTTACTCAATGTACCGAAATCGAACATAGTTGCTACTCTAGATTCTTCTTACAATAGCCTTCTAAATGGAACGCTGAGTGCTCGTGGACCTAGCGTGACTCCGGGTGGAACGTAGCATCGCGGCGTAGCATTGCTTGGCGGGACAGTTTAATACTTATAGTGGAGTAGAAGGTCTTAAGCACAGTGTTGTACCCACAGGTTGTCTTTTATAGCTAGTGTTTCTTCAATTTTCATTGTAAACCTCACGGGCAGAAAGCCAATAACACAATGTAAATGATTTGAGAAAAAAGAGTGACTCTCTTGGAACATACTGTTAAATCTGCATGTTTAGATGCCAGTCCGCCAGGAGCTATATGCATCCTGAAATGGGCTGTAGAAACGTTGTGATGCAGTCAGGCAGCTCGTGAAATTTTCTTCTGTGTTCAACTAGCTCATACTTATAATTTCAGTGTTGGCAGATATCTGTTGCTCATTTTTAGTTTTCCATGTTTTCTCCGATTAATACTACGTGAATGTCAAAACAGTGCCCTAACAAACGGCTTACGGACTGCACACGATCTTCCCTTCCTCATCCTTCAACATACTCTCCATTTATACAAACACAAGCACTACACCACCACAAATGTCTGGAGACCTGTCGGGAGCTTACAACTTCTCCTCGCTGGAATGGTGTCTCACTGGAGAAGATACCTAGAAGAGGAAAATGGAATTTAAAATACATAAATGGAATTTTAAGGAAATATTTAAAGTGAGTGGCAGAGTAGTTTCTACTGTAAGTGCCTGCGCTGCATGGGGCAGCCTGCCCGAGCTACTGAAATCTAAGAAGTACAGTCCACATTACCCCACTCTACCTTGGAGGAAAACCTGGTAGTCAGGGGAAAACACTGAAACAATATACCTCTAAATAAAATAGAAAGCTAAGGTAATCGAAAATATATAGTCTTGAGAATGCACTCTTTACTTTTTTATTCATGCTGCACTATTCATGCTGTACAATTTTCTTACATCATCTGCACCTGGGGCATGCATACAATTCCAGCAGAATCAAGCAGTTTGCAAACATGTGCAAATATAAACTAAACTACAATTGTGTTATTTCTGAAACACAATTGAATAACCAGTTTGTGACATTATTAAGATAGAAGAGCAATAAACAAAGTTCTTATTTACATAACATCGAAGGTTTTGACAGCCGGGGTCAACATTAGTAAAAGTTTCCGGCCTGATAGGCCCTGGTCCAATTGGCGGTAAAAGGCCAAACGTTTCACCCACAGCTGTGATGGACATATTCAGTTACGGCGGGCGCTTGGGCGAAGTGGCCAGGTCGGCGGCTGGCTGGAGACTGACGCAGCGCTGCTTTGGCCGCGTCTTTTGTAGTCCTCGGGAGGGGGCAGCGGAGGCGGCAGTTTCGTGTGCTGGCTTCCGATTGCTTGTCGGTTCGCGGGTTGGCTTGTGACAGTCTATGGACCGAGCTGTGATTGGTTGGTATAAAACCGGCAACTCTGACCTTATATGGCTTGATTTTGGTGTTGTGAAGTACGGAATGCCAGACTGAATTTATTTTGTCTCTCTCTTCTTTCCTGTTGAAATTGTTTGGATGTTTGGAAATGTGGATGGCTTCTCGTTGTAACTGGGCTTGGTAGATAATATTTCGGTGTCTTCAAATAAAATGTTAGGTTCTCTTTCCGAGAGGGAATGTTCAACTACCGCAGATCTATCAGTGAAGGCAAACCAGCAGTTTAGTTTATGCTTGGTGAGGCGAGTATTGACGGTGCGCTATGTTGTACCAATGTGAACGGAGTCACAAGTAAAGGGATCCTGTAGATGTCTACTGTTATAAGCGGGCCTCTCTGGTCCTTTGCTGATCAAAAATGATTGGGGTGTGTGGTAGACGAGAAAATGATTTTTTATTTTCTATTGCTTCAGTATCTTGCCAATCCGGTCCGTGATGTTTTCAAGATAAGGTAGTGTGATCTTGAGAGTTTCTTCTTCACCAGAAAGTGCGCGTGCCCAGTTATTAGAGAGTAGAGCTCTTTATACTTTTCTGAGACGAGTAGCCTTTGGCTTGAAGAACATAATGTAGATGACAGAGTTCTTGGTGAATGTGGTTGTCTTCGCATATGTGTCTAGCAGGGTTGACGAGTGTCCTCATCATAGCCTTCTTCTGGCTTGGATGGTGATTTGACATTTTGTTCAAATAATGACCCGTGTGAGTGGCTTTCCGAAGTACTTTATGACCGAGGTATCCGTCTTCCCTCTTGTTTACAAGCACATCTAGGAAAGGTAGTTATTCATTATGTTCTTTCTCGATAGAAAACTGTATGCGAAGGTGGATGTTGTCGAAACTCATCCAGTGTTTCTTCCCCGTGGTTCCAAATGATGGTGTCTTCGTCGTAGTGCAACCAACTGGATTTGCGTGACAAGGTATTTAGCGCTGTGACCTCAACGCTCTCCATGTGTCAGGTTGGCCACAACTGAGCTCAACGGGTTATCCATGCCTACCCCATTTTTCGGCTCGTAGAATTCACCATTCACTACAAAATATGTTTTAGTGAGCACATGGTAGTACTCATATGAGAGTTGTGAGTGTTATTCCCTGATGACATTAGAACTTTTCCACTGTGGACGAAACATTTGGCTTTTCAATGCGAATTGGATCACGGCCTATCAGCCCGGGAACTTTTAAGTACGTATTTGTTTACCGGTAGCCTACATTTGCACACATTGTTTTCTGTAACATATCCCTTTTTGAGAAAGGCATTCTGATGCTTCACAAAAGCATCAGAATCAGCAGCAACAACAATTACAATCCTATCTGACATGCATGCTCTAACTAGCAAGCAAATCCCGTGAATTGTCGTACCATTTTGAACCCATGGTTGATCCTCAAATCCTTTTCATTATATAATTTATGTGATAAAATCATAACATTTAGTTCGAATATGACTTTTTTCACATCGTATAGGGCATACAAATGCTGTCTTGTTCATGTCATTATGATGCTATTGGGACCTCTACGATCACATCAGTGATGAAAACAGGATGTAAATTAGACATACCTTTACATTTAAAAAGAGTCGGGTCATTATGATGTTATTGTGATACTATTGAGATTTCCAGGATGCAAATGATATTACTACATTTTAGCTGAAAAGATTTTATCACGCATTGAATGAAACACTATTAGTAATTTATTGTTCAGAACGATGAAGAGACATTTATTTCGACATTCCTACCTAATTATACTACTTTATCATTATAGAAGAAAAACCACTGTACTACACGACGAAGCCCTAATAGCGTTAGAAATAACCATAGCATTCACTGGAAACCAAGAGGGCTAACTCAAAATTTCACAATAATAAGCAATGCCAACGGACGCCGTTTCCTCGTTGAAATTGTTTAATCAACACAGTATATTCATGATGTCGTTATCTCAACCGACCGACTAGAGCGAACAGACTGCAAAGATTTATAGGAATTATGATGTCATTTCACATGATTCTGTTTCCCAATGCTAGCGCGACATTAAAAAGATATATTTTATACATTATTCCGGGATGTACATAAATGATTCCAAAATTAACCTTTTGAAGACGTCCCAAATTGTAATGAGATATTATTATGATATTCCTTTTCGACCTCGGTTCTCAAAATGATCAGAACGAGGTATGCAAGCGCTCTACGAACAGCGTTGTTCACATACCACTGCAAGTCTGGAACACTGATGAAGTTTAGGAGATACGCAAGCATGAAAATAAATGAAATTCTGATCGCCAGTTTGTTTACATAATAATAAAAATAGTAATAAGAATAATAATAACAATAATAATAATAAACCCATTGATCCCAATGTTGGGCAAGGGCCCCCACTTAAATGGCGGTGTGGTTCAAAATTATAACCGCTATCAGGTGAACTAGTCCTGTAAAGCGTTTACATACATGACCCTACCAATCTTACCGGAGGGAACGAAAGAACGGAAAGCTTAAACCGAATGGCTGCTCAAAGGCTAAAGCCGATGTTTCAGAAATAATAGTTCCCTATCTATTAATTTAAAATAATCTGTATATGAATTTGAAAATCAATGAAAGGAATAAATTCCGTGTATTAATACAAAGCAAAAACTGACCCAGAAACTACTCCTAGTTATCAGCCCCCCCCCCCCCAAATTTTCACATTGAGGCGGTTAGAACCAGTGAAGCCCCTCCCTCCCAAATTGAACCTGAGATAACGTGAGTTAGCACACTGTGACACCTCCTACCAGAACTACAATGGACCACTCTGTGTTTTGGGAGTACGGCTTGACAAAAACTCGTAAAAATGGGAGTTGGCTCACTCTAGTTCCAACCGCTATGGACCTTTGATATGGATCATCGTTAGTTCAAATATGCGGCGGAACCAGTACTTCCTAACATTGGCATCAGTTTTGATGATTTTAAAATTACTTGAGGAGTCAGTTTAGAAGATTTTTTCATGTATAAGAACAGACTATAAAAGTTCTCAACAATAACGTCAAGATTTAATTTAAGTTATATTAACGTGAAAATAATATTAAAGCTAATTCTGTTCTTTTGGAAATATGTTTTCCATGTTTTGTGTACTTAGTTTTTGTAGTGGAAATGTAATTAATTTAATGTTTTATATCAAATTTTGTAAAAAATGTATATATTTCTGTAAGATGCATCAATAAAGTCAAAGTATTTCCTCCTATTTTTCAAACTAGTTGCAGCTCTTATTTCTCATAGAGTCATCATCCAAGTCGAGTCCGTGGACAACAAGAAAGGTAAGAAATGTATAATTATGTCAAGTGACGGCAAATTTCAATTCTATACAGAAATGTCAGGAGAGAAGAAATATGAAGAAAGGCTTTCCGATCTATGGTTTTCATAAATTTGTTTACAAGAATCGTTGAAACCACATTAAATGGATTTGGTCTTGGCACACATTCAATTATTTGAGGATTTATCATTTTAGGTGACCAGTATTTTAATTATTATATTTTGTACAATATTGAACCAAATTTCGATCTTGTCTTGAAATATTATTATAAAAAACAGAATATCACATATAAAGACATTTTTATTGTGATAAAAACAAAATCAAATTTTATAAAATTAAATTTTCTTTTTCCTTACCAATGAAAATAATTTTCTGTAGTCCTGGTCATGCGTGCCATATACATACTATGTAGATGAATATTTTATAGAATCACTAAAAGTTCAAAGATATGCAATGGCCACTTAAATTCCAACTCCCAAAGAAATTATTCAATATTTTAATTAATATATTTTTAAAAACCTATCAGTTAAAATTAATTTCATTCTCCTAAGCACTGATTAGGGGATTGATTTTTTTATGACCGTAGATGAAAATTGCATTTTCTTATGTAGTAACACTGATCAAACCGTTATCTTAAAACGGAAAATATTAGATAAAAGATATCTCAGCAAGCTAGTTTAACTTCTTCAACGTCGTATTTCATTCTTTAAGCTATCCTGGTGGGGGGAAGTTCAGTACAGAAAATTTTGATTAATTTTAAAATATATATTTTCGTTAGAGAAGAATTTTTATTCTAAAAATTATGTGTATGTTTTTATTTTTTAATGATATTTTGAATGAAAAATATTTCAGTTATCAACATTTTTAGTTTGAAACGAACTTCTCCAAAGGAGATACAATAAAATTACATGGAGGTACAAAGGAGGTACAATAAAATTTTATATATCATTTGGAAAAAAATGAAGTTTTTGAGTATAGATAACTAGACGCTTTAATAGGCTTTAAATGAATGTGCTTCATTACAAATTCATTATTTTGATTATTTAATAAATTGTTAAAACTCTGTGAGACAATTTGCCTAATAAAAATAATATTACTACGAGAACAATATGTGTAAGTTATTCTTCACGTTTTTCTCGAATCCAATATAAAAACATTTTTAAAGACTTTCACAACAAAAGAGTTCTCGCAAGAACCTCAAAACCGACCGTTTATGCAGGTATCTGTTTGTGACGATACCCACGACAGGCATGTACACACTCTCTTAGAGGCACATCATTCCTTCTCGCTTGCTGTCGGGTTGAAACTACTATCATAAGCGTCTCCGATTCCCAACACGGATGGGCCTGAGAAGAACTTCCTGAAACAGCTCAAGAAAATTCATTGGAATTAGATAAAAATTGCAAAAGTATTTAACATATTTCAAAATTTTGCAATTTTCACAGTAAACTTGTTTGGGCCAAAACCGTGAATTTCATTAAAAATATGCATTCACATAAACAGTAGAATTAATAATCTTACATGGCTACCTCTATAAAACCAACATAAAAATGATTATCATAAATTAAGATTCCTAGAAATTAGTAAAGAGTGGCTTTAGGTAGAAACTTTATTCCAGTGATTCTTTTCTAACCAAGCTTGGCTTTGTGTTTCCGCACGTATCTATCGAGATTCCCAGTGATACTAGTGAATACATTTTCAATATTAATACATCTAATTTCAAAGACAACAGAACACTCCACATTTTATTTTACTAGTTGATCACTAGTTTACCGAACCAAAAGGCATAATCGTAACCTTCTCATGAACAACAATATACATATTATTGGAGGGAAAGTGTAATAATAACGCACTACTCAGCCAAACATGTTCGGAGACCAGTTGGGAACTTGACATTGACGTATTCAATACCATATTAATAAGAAAAGTCCTGAGCAGACATACATAGTAACAAGAATTGTTACAGGTTCACCAAAATCTAGATATTAACAGTTACGGGAGCCTTGCTGTGGCTGGTGTGGTTTATCTTATTACCTCTCCAAACCCTTGTTGTACACGTGTCAAAAATTGCAAGGGCCCTTTCCCAACACAAAAAAGAAAAAAACCCTTCAAAATGACATAGATTTGAGACCCCTCCATTTCAGAATTACACAATCATATTGCTAATAGTACACTTGAATTTGTTAAAAGAGGTCAAGTCCAGAAAACTACATTTTACAGGAGGAACAAAAAACTGTTTTTTTTATTCTAACACGTTTTGAAAGAATCTGATGCATTCAAAATCAATCTGTTTACCCAAGTTACATTTCTCAGCATCATACTTAAAATATAATAAAAAATTACTGTCCTAGAAGTAGTTGAAAGTGGCTCCTTTAACAAATAATGTTTTTCTTTGAGGTAATGAATTTGTATTTTGACACGAAACAATAATTTTTTAAACAGGTTTTATTTAAACCTATTTTATTCATTGCCAGTCCTTACTGGTCCTTATCACTCTTATGGCCACGTTTCAAGCTTTTGAAAAAACAACCTTATGAGCGTCATCCATGTAAGGAATTACCTTCACTATAATCACAAACATTTTGCTTTTTTAGACTAATTCTTCGTCCTGGATAGTCAATTTCATTTGCCATTTGAGCCGATGTGCGTGTATCATGACGTAAGACCTGTGAGATCTCACTCCGTTGATAAATGACAAAGCTGTGACGACTTCTGGAGACCTTTCGTCATAAATAAAATGATAAAAAGGTATTGACAGAAAAATAGATCTATTGATTGGCAGTCTCTACAGACACTGAATTTTTTTGTAGTATTAATACCACCAGATTTTAAAATTGTAAATTGATATAAATTCAGGATTCACTTCCACAACAATAAATTTAAAAGAAGAACTGCTGTGATGGATTATTTCTGTCAACTGTCGTATGCTGTAAAGTCTATTATGCTTGCGAAGACCTCTTTTCAAATATTTATGGAACGTATTCAAATATGCATGGAGATACTCTATTTGTTTTCCACTATAATGACTATATATTACTAGAAAGGAGTCTATATGATCATGAACATTGATTTTACTCTCAGATGAAAGAGAGAAGCTTGAAAAAATCGGCTGCATCGCTCAATAAACTACCTCCACCGGTTGCAGGATCTTCTGAACGTACTGTGCGGCTGTCACGGTACCTCTGAGGAACACTATCGGTGAACGGGGACCATGGGATATCGCGCCCCACATCATCACAGCTGACTGGTGGGACTTGTGATGGGATACCATAACCACTCGTCGTGGCGCTCCCCACTGCACCCCCAGATAAACAGGCCTGCAGGCAGGTGGAGGGTACCACGCAGAGAAAAAGATTACACTTTCACATTTGTAGGACCATTTATTGCGCTACACGGCCACAGACGGTACATGCTAGTATGGCGTTCGGCCACCATTTTAGCGAACACACGCGTTCAGACGTTGCGGCATGGAGTTGTACAGAACTCGATACACGTTCAGTGTCAACCAAACTTTGCAAATAAATATCTTGTTCATTTTTACCTGAGTAGCTCTTGTTCAACTGGGTGAAGACTCCAGTCTATTCTCTTCTGAAATATATTCTTGAGAGAGTTCTTCCGACACTTGCAATCAGCACCTAAGCGTATAGATCTCACCGTTATCCCATCATACTTTTCGTGCTCCTTTATCATAGCCTTTTTAATTACATTTCGTTTATAATTACCTCGATTTCGTCGTCTCTTGCCTTTTTCCTAACACCATCATCTGCAGAATCTATTTCAGTAACTGAATTCGTGATAAATTATACTGGGTTTCAGTATAACTTTACTTCCAACACCACGCATCCAAATATGACTACGCCACATTGCCATATCAGCTATAAAATCGGGACAAACATGGGTCAGACTCTCGAAGAACATAAACTTTATTTTGTTATAAGGGCTGATGTCCTGGACTTCAAACGTTTTAACAAATAAAGCAAAATAAAAGTCCGTTTTGTTGTCCAACGCAAAGAGAAAAATTAGGTTCTTTTAACAAAAATCGATGCACCTATGTTTAAAGAATATACACTCAACGTCATAAAAAAAGCTTCACACAGAAGAACAAAGCGAATTGCGATCTTTGTTGGCTGGCAGGTAGAGGGTATCACGCATACAAAATGATTACATTTGTAAGACCAATATTTATAGCACTACACGGCCACAGACAGTACATGTTAGTATGGCGTGGGGCCGCCATTTTGGCAAACACACACGTTCGGACATTGTGGCATGGAGTTGTACAGGTCCCGAATGATGTACTGTGCCTGTCCACCCCATGCAACTTGCACCTGAGTGCGCGGTTCTTGCAGATTGGCGGGTAGGGTGGGATCCTGATCACACACTGCATAGCACTCCAAACATTCTCGATCAGAGACAGGTCTGGCAATGCTGCTGGCCATAGCAGAGTACCCACGGCTGCAAGGCATGCTTGGGAGATGGCTACGGTATGCGGACGCGCATTGTCCGGTTGAAATAGGGCATGTGCGTGGGGGTTCACGAACGGTAGAGCCACCGGTTGTATGATGTCCTGAACGTACCACGGTACCTCCGAGGAACAGTATCGGTGAACGGACACCATGGGATATCGCGTCCCACATCATATCAACAGACTGACGGGACGTGTGATGGAATAACACAAACCGTTCGTCGTGGTGCTCCCCACTGCACCCCCAGATACGGACCCGGTGGTCGTCACCATCAAAGCAGAAGAGGGACTTTTCGCTGAAGATCACCGGCTGCCAGTCTGCATGGCCCCAGGTCCATCGTTCCCGCCACCAGGCGAGTCTGTAGTTACGATGCTAGGGTGTGAGTGGAAGGCGTCGTAACGGTCGCCGTGCGACGAACCTTGCGTTGTGCTACCGCCTGCCAAAGGTACTGGCACTTACAGGATGTTTCGCGAGGCGGAACATCCGTCGGTTCTCCGTCCTCATGGTGCATGGTGGACGTTCAGATCCTGTATTTCGTGTGTGCATGTCTTCCTCAATCCCTTACCGTCAACAGCGGGCGGTGGTGGTGTCCGTATGACTGGTGTGATGCCCAACACGGCCACAGAACCAACCAGCCTCCCGCACACTAACGATACAGCCCCTCTCGAACGCGTATAACTGAACAACCGGCTGTCGAAAGCGTCGCCGCATAGTGCACGTGAGATGACGCTACCAGATGTCACAACGGCCGGTTAAAGGCCGGTTGAGAGCCGTTTGATGCCCTCTTATCTAGACCAGTGGGCATGATGTCACGCACCTACCACCTACCCCCAGTTCCCGGCCGACCGTGAAAACGATATCAATGGCTTAGAATATGGTGTGCAAAATACCCACCGAGTTTGCTGCAGATCAGTAAGGTCTTTCGGGGTGAAGCTTTTTTTATGACGATGAGTATATTTCGGTAAGAAAACTCTTTTCAAAAATGTGACATATTCCCTTTTAACAAATAGCTATTCACTTGTTGGAATATATTACCCATTTTGTTAGTTAAAATGCATGCTTAAAAATTGTTACAAACACTCTTTGAAGTGATACATTAAGCAACAATGTGCATCAAAATAAGAAATGACAACGTTTACCAAAATTGTTCAAAATGGCATCTTTCTATGCATCATCTTAGTCTGCTTTTTATTTTTTGGCGCACCATGTTGAAAACTCCTAGGTTCCGTATTTGTTTAAATATATTTTGTATGCGTTTTCTGGGAACGTTAATATTGGATCCAACGATAGATCAAAAGATGATAACAATTCATCGTGCCGGAAAGTGTTAATCCAAATGCTCGCAATTTATCCCGCTAAAGAGCTGGAGCAGCACTGTGCACAATCACATCCGTTGGATGACGTTCAAAGGTAAATCATAAAACTAGTGATGAAACCTATTTCTGACAAACTCTGGATAAGCGTGTACATTTTGATGCAGAGGGAAATTGGGAACCAACATGGGAAGGAAAGAGGGAAAAGGGAACCAACATGGCGGTCGTGAATGCCACCTCGAACATTTAGAATAAGCCTCTGTTGATATTTATCTTCTTGCTCTAAATTAGGGTTTTGCTGATACCAGATGTGATTGTTCTAGTGGCTGAAGATACCATCACGTGTAAATCCAACCTCTGTAGAACAATTCATAATCTAAAAATTGAATAAACAACACATTGAGCTAAAAGCGTCGGCAGAAAGTTTTTGTGGGCTGAAAATCACTGTCACTTAACCCTTGCACCCGTTGCTGATTTTCGCAAAGTGTTCAAAGACATGAGACTAAATCCTTTGCTTCGTGTGATTCTTTATGTAGCCCCTGATATGATTGCATGCTCATTATGAAGAACGTGTTCCTCAAGCTTACACTCTTTCGTGCCCTTCCACCATCCGAAGCCCTCTTCTCAACTGTAACAATCGGTTGCAAGTTTTGACGGAGTTGTACAGGTATGAAATAGAGTACTCTGATAATCCACATGGAGCATGTTGCATCTGAGTGCGCAGTTCTTGTAGCTTGGTTGGTAGGGGTGCAGTCCTGGTCGTGCGCTCAATAGCACTCAATTTTGAACTGAGTGAGGTTTAGTGAGGTGGCTGGCGACGTCAGGATATGCACAGCTGCAAGGCACGATGTACAGGAATGAGGACAAGCGTTGCCTTGATGAAATAGGGTGGGGGAAGTTGAAGGGTTTGGGAGGTGGAAGTTCAACAAAGCAAGCATGGCCAACTGTCTGAGAAGGTGCACAGCACTATCACAGAATGGGTACCATAGGATATCGCTCCCCAAACATAATGCCAGGGTGGTAGTTCTAATCCTCTAAAATGGAATTTCACTGTCAAGTCGCTAGTGGAACCAGCGGGCATTTGAAATGTGCCATCATGTAAAAATGCCTTCTATTTGGTTGACTGAAAAACCTTTGAAATTTTGATATTAGTTTTCTGTTACACGCATATAAATTTTGATACAATTTTCTGAACAAGACTCAGGGGCGTAATAACACCAATATTTGAGGGTGCCAAAAAGTTCATCTAGTGATTTCAATTAAAACTTGTCTGACCAACGAAAGCTTGCATTTGCTTACAGATTTACATCGAGCTTTGTCAGGATAGAAAGCGTTGCAACCTTCAACGCCAGTCACATTACCCTCACTTTCCGTATACTTATTTCTAGTACAAAAAATAAATACACTAAAATCTTAAAATGAAAGCTTTGACAGAAGATATTGTCAATCATTAATACAAGAAGAAAGGCCAATGCGCGGCCAACGCTGTTTTAAAGAATTACTTCAATTCCTTTCTTTGCTAATCAAGAGTCCTTTCAGTAAAAAAATGTCTGAGGGGCGATGCGGAGGCCGTTGACTGGCTCCACTCACTTCACCGTTAAGTTGTGGCGAAGGCAGCTCCGACTGCGAAGAATTCACTCTCTTCGGTCAACGCCCTCACTCGCTCGGGAAGGGTCGCTCGAACAGCCGTCTGCGGGGGTCGGTTGTGTCCTTCCACCCCGTCCAGGCGTGACGTCAGGAAACCACGACAGCTCAGCACGGCTTCCGCCGACAGGTGTGCGATTCGCGCGATAGTGATCGGGTAGTTATTTTCCCGATAGGATGGAGATCACGTCACGTTACGAGCAGATGGGCGAAATACTGCCACGCATCGTACTACGAAGTGCGAGTAAGCGGGGAGAATTTCGTAACGGAATACTTTGCGTCCAACAGAGCTCCGGGAGCATTCGCCGCATCTAATTACGGTGGGCACTCATCCCGTCTCTCTGACTACTTCCTTCTGTCTTGCTGTAATATCTTCTGCCACGGCGAGCAGCCGCCCCGTCTCCCTGACTACTTCTCTCTATATGCCTAATTGCTTCTGCCCGCGGCGGGCCTTCGCGAGCTCGCACTAAGCCTCTCTCCTCCCTTTCAGTCGCTCAAAAGTTCCAGAATGTTCTCTTGAAATTTACAAAGGATTGTGCTATTGGCCGAAGATCCCGGCGTCGTAAGAAATTCTCCTTCTATCACCCAGAGCGTTTGTTGACTGATTTTAGTGGAAATTTCCGTAATCGGCGCTCTCTTGCGCCAAATGTAAAAAGGACGCCTGGGTGGCTGATGTGTTCAAATTATCAAAGACAGTACTCAACTTAACAATACTTTATTGACATCACCATAACCATTGTTGAACACATTTACAATCGTATAATATTGGAATTGCTCTTCTGCTGATGATGGGTGAGACAGACACGACCCTTTCCTGCGTTTCGCTAGACTCGACACCCGTCCTGCGCGTCTCCACGGCGCGGCTCTCTCCTCCAGGCGAAGTGTTCGCCATGCACGACTTCTCTCGTGTCGCTGGGCCCGACACCTGTTCCGCGCGTCTCCACGGCGCGGCTCTCTCCTCTAGGCGAAGTGTGCGTCACGCACGACTTTTTCTCTCGTGTCGCTGGGCCCAACACCTGTTCCGCGCGTCTCCACGGCGCGGCTGCTCCACGAGCCTCTACTGACACGTTGCCCCTCCGTGCGTGACTGGCACGGCGGCTGGTCGCACGGCCTCCTGCGTGCGAAGTCGACGGGTGGGCTGGGCTCCCGATCCTCGCTCCCGTTGACTGGGTCGGCGCTGTCTCTCCTGTCTCGGCTCTCACTGTCCAGAAGGGGCGCTGCGCCCCGCTTATCATGCGCCGCTCCGAAGGGGAGGGCGTCGCTAGCCCCTCCCTGGCGGCGAGGGGAGTCGCTCCCGGGTCGCCTGAACCGCCCGAGCGAAACGCTCGGGCTCGCTGTTACGTGGCCAGCGGCTGCCGCTGGCACTCACTCTGGCAGCCGCTCGTACCACGCGCGCGGCACGTCACATTGCCCATGCCCCTAGCTGCTGATTGACGGGCAATGGGACGGGCGCGGCACGTCCCATTGCCCCTAGCTGCTGATTGTGGTGTGTCCACGGACACCACAGTGACCCCTGGCGCCAGGCAGACGCTGTATTCCTAGAAATTCCCTGGGGGGTTGACCCCGAGGGTGCGTTTGCTAAACAAACCATCCCTCCGGCCGACGCCGGAGCGCGGGCGGCTGGGGGCATCGCACAGCTGCACGGAACAAATTGACCCTTGCCCGGCCGACGACGTGGCATCGCATAGGCACGCGCGGGCTGAAATTCTAAGACGCAGATTTCGGAAGGGTATTCTTTTTTTTAATAACGAATATTCGGTATCGTCACAATATATGCTGCTATATGGCGTTGACTAGAAAGACTTCACATGTAGAATATGCACATGCTGGATATCTCGGCCAACACAGTTTCCTGAAGAGCACTCCTCATCACTAGGAGAATTTTCAAGATTGTTTGTCGGAACACTATTTACACTATTTCAGTTTGTGGAAAAGGTGATGCAGTTTTGTAGAGAGTGACCAGGCATGAACAGCGCGCGAACAGCCGAGTGGCCCTAATGGTCGGACAGTGGTTCGAAAACGTATGATTATTCATGAAGAACACAGTTCCTCTTCTGGTGCCTTTGAGAGTCGATTTTGGCTTATTTGGAGCCTGGCGAAGAAAAAATTTTTGGCAGACCATACTTTCTCCACGTCTTGCACACTCTTCTCGTCAGAGGTAATTGTATTCCCACTGGGTCTAACGTGAGAAACGGCGTATCTAGCTTTAATATAGGATGTCTACTCAAGAACTGTGGCGTTTGGAGTTATTTAAACCTTCGGGTAAAAGAACCTTGCATCCACGGATACTGGTTCACGCTGCACTTCGTATCTTATCGCAGTGAAGAGATAAAGGCTTCTCTCTGCACTTGTGACTTCCATCAAACACATCCTGACTCTCATTTATTAACATTTACCGCGTAATTGTTTTAAATATATCTTAATAATGTCCCTCAATCTCTGTTATTAAATGCGGATTGTTTTTGTATTATCTATTTTTCAACAAAATCAACAAATAAACGCCACAGGTACATCGGACAGGTACATGGCCGTTTAGAGACCACTACTAATTACCACACCATGTTATGGTTTCTACTAGCAATTCGATCTTGGAAAAACCAACATATAAGGACGTTTCGTTTGAAAGTGAATTGTGTATACACTAAAATTCCTTCAAAAGTCAGAAGCAAGGTGCATATTGTATTACTCATTCAAACATATCCATTTTAATTCCTTGTTCACTACGATGGGAAGAGGAAGTTTTAAAATTCTGCATCAAAAGGGAAAAACGGGACACTTCTGCGACGAAGAGAAACAAAACTGTTCCACAGGAACGACGCGCATTGCCGAGTCAGGGGCATCGCTCGAGGTCACCTTTGGACAGACAGGTCTACATCACCTGAGAGGTAACAACGAATCCTTGAGTAGACCCTATGCATCTTCGCGATATGGTGACATCCATACGATTCACTTGTCGAGCTTGGAGCTGCTTCCCGGAAGTGCAAGATGGAACTCCCTTTCAAACTTCACTTGTCTGGTCAATTAAAAGTGATTTACAAGGGATAGGGACCTGTTAAATGCTATTATTTTTCTTATACACAATGCACAGACACACCCACATAAAAAGACGGAACCTTATGCATTAGACAATTTTGCTCAAGCACCACTGCCATTAATAACAATCCTCTAGATGGCAGTCCAATGTGACAAGTTTTCGTTTGCCATGAAGGAAACGCATTCGGTCAAAAATTGGTCTGATCTAAGAATCGGGCCACCACGAGCGCAAGACGTTCTAATTTCTCGAAGTTACAGCGCTCGAGGTTGAAACGCTCCAAACGAGCCAGCAAAGGGCTTGCAACTCTTCAGCATGTGCCACCTGATGACGAATAAGAATGCATTCTGTGTATCTCAGAATAAATATTACTAACGTCTAGGACATACATAGATGATCAGTTTTTACCAATGAATGTGGACTACTTCATATAACGAATTTACACATGTGGTATTTGCTCCTGATCAGCAGGCAAAGCATCATACATTTGTGTTCGGCAGGTACTCGGAGTATTGTTCATTGTGTCAGAATATGCCAAAAACCCAAGCAGGATGGTAATCTACCAATCTGGGAGAAAATATCACGTATAGAATGACGTCGTTAAGAAATTTTTCACCATATGTTTATTGGCCAAAGGAATCATCTTCGACCCCTTTACATTCCTTACACGTTAGTAACATTTGTTCCACATAATGTTTGCACTAAAACGTATTGATAACTCGAAGTCGCTGCTTACTTTAACGAATATTGCACACAATCCTTATCGAACACTGAACCGTGCTTGGGTACAACTTGAAACTCGTGTATTTGTCGGAGTGACTAACACTAATTACCGCAATGCCGTGCCGGTGCACGCTCTCCGCAGCACACACTTATCGCTGAGGTTACTGGATATTTGTCATAGCGAAGCAATCAATATTTTCCATGCATTTGAGATATATTGCAACGCATTGTTAGTACAGAAAAAAATGGACACATTTACATATTCGAGTTCTGCAACATCTTTCTTGTATTTGGAGAATGCCATAGCAAAGCCGGTGCAGCAGTCCGGGGGCGTATGCTTAGTAATACCCGAATAACCTACAACACATACGCCAAGTATTTCTGCACCTGAACTATCGAATACGCACAACGAGGAATGTATTACCATGTTGAAGTGTTGACGCCGATGCCATATTGCCCTGAACGTCAATGAACATGGGTATCTGTGTCATTGATCGGATCTCTCGAGATTGTCGGACTGCGCATGTGCTGAACTTGTACTACATACAGTTCACACTAATTTAAACGCTGTATTAAATCATGTGCAGGGGAGCATTGCGGCATTTTCTCTCAAGTTGACAGGTCGTGAGGGCCATTTTGATTAATATTCTTAATTTACAAGCTATTTACTTTTCGAAATCCAGACTTATCGCTAGAACGATGAATCTCAGTGCCCGCGACCGGCAGTACACACGGAAGTAAAAGAAAAGACAAACATTTCCTCACAGCTCAGCCTTCGATAAATATGCTTTGAATTTCCAAACGCTCTAAAGGTTTCGAGCCCAGTAAGGCGGAACAAATGACGAATGTCTGCCTCTTGCAAACTGTATTTACGCGACTTTACATCAAATCTTATAAATGGAGAATTGCAAAAAGTATGTAACTCGTAATCTACAATGTCAAATTGCATAATATTTGGTGACGTTGATGTTTAGGTCATCAAAATTCGTAGTTTCCATTTGGTGTGGGTAAGTATGGGTATGGGATGGGGTAAGGGATGGGAGAAGGTTGAAATGTGATAAATAGTAGTTGAGAAAGCCTCACCGTGACACAACACATAAGCATTCATGCATGCCAGAGTCGGGTTGTAGTCCCGCGGCCCTTCGAACCGAGACTTCTGAGACACGTGTGGATTATGAGTCACAGGCACCAGGTTGCTAGAAATATTATTCACTTCTTCCACTACAATGCGATTTTTCTAACTCTGCCTCTGAAGCCCCTATGGCCACAATGGAATGTCACACGGCATTTCTCGTCTTTCTCAGTCGTGCCGCTAGAAGTCGCATGATCGCAAGCACTGCTTGATACGGTCGCGATCTAGCTATATCTAGCGGCAAGACTGAGAAAGACGAGAAATACCATATACTGACATATTCAATCATGAAGACTGGCCTTCAGAGGCAAATTTAGAAAAATCGCAGTATAGCCACGGCTTAAGCAAACATTTGCCCCATCGATAGACCAAGACATAGAATGCATGGAAGGAATCGGGGTTAAGTCCGTGAAGTCATGACCGGACGGCAAGTTGAACATCCATGTAAATTTTCGATTGCCTACCACCTACGTGCTTTCTAAATGTTCACTTCCTCAATAGGCAATTCAAAATCGATCTGGATGTTAAACATGCTGTCCGGACGTGGCTTCACGCAACTAACTCCGATTTCTTCTATTTCATCGGACAAATATTTATACAAGTAGTGATTAACTTAGAAACTAATGAGTACTAGTTATGAGTCCTAGTATGTATTAATGAACACGCTTACGGAATAAATGGTGTTCATGAGAGGTCATGCAACCTTACAGTTTGACCCATGCTCAAATTAAGTCTTACATGCAACGATGTGGAACAGACCTGCCAAGTTAGCCTCCGTTCCCATCATTCCTTCTGGTTACGATATTTTTGCCTTAAGCATTACCATGATAATTGTCAAATAACATAACTTATTGCTAGTTCTGTGAATGTACTAGTGTTTTTAGTGCAACACGAAAGTCTGTAGGGGCGAAATTTTCCCGATATGGCACCTCTGGGTGGGTGTGGAGATCAACATTTGCAGCAGTAGTATTATGGTATTATTTTAGGCAAGTTGACAATGCAATGAAAATCATTCATTCTAATCATTTGAAAATAATGGAGGAAATATTTGCGACACATAAATTAAAAATGCATCTTTTTTAATAGGATGTAAGTGGCATATTTTCGGGAACAGATGAGTGCATGAACTTCGATCTTAGCAACAGTCAATCAGAAAAGGGTAGGTGATGGTCGTATAACCCCATAAAAAACTTATTGAAATGAATCAATATTATTTTCCAGGAGGAAAAAATACACGTCAATTAGAAATAGATTATTTTACCTAGATCAATTCGCGCAAGCTTCATACTCGTATCATATGTCTTGCATTAACTCATTAGTAATATTTTTTGTTTATCATGGTTATCATGAAGAGAATTTGCAGATTAAATTTGCAGGCAAAATGTCAAGAATTACTGGTTAAATACTCCGTACCAAGCCACCCTTATGAGAACGCAAGCTAATATTAATACATTGAACTACGAAGAGCGAGTGGCCATCCCTTTTCCCGCCAATCGGCTCCTGGATATGGCAGGAAGACATGCGTCAAATACCGACTGCCTCGTGGTTCAAGGCTCTCCATGTACGTCATGCGACAAGCACGAACGACTTAACATGCTTTACAAAGAAAATTAAATCCTCTTTACCGTCTTAAGCGAATTTGTAGCTTCAGTCAAACATTCCATCTCTATTATTTACAACATTTCATCACCCGATTGATTTTTTGTGTCGATCAATCATAAATTACTTCTTTCGTCAAGCTGTGCTCGCACGTGATGAGAAAGATTAAAACAACTTAAAATGTACTAAAAATGTACTAATCATATGGAGCCTCAATAAACGAGAAAAAATATTTCATCAGTTTCAGACACCAGTAGACTAGAGTAGCGCGCTTCGTAATCGGACAATGGTGAAGAAACACTCGTTCCAAGTGTGCCACTATGTCTTTACCACCTTTAATGGCAGGAAATAGCGTACGTAGTTCCAGGAAATGCAGATCAGTTGATTTCGTGGTAGCACGAGCGATGAAAATCGAGTTTGTCAGTGGTGCAAAAAAATATTGACCTTTCCTGAAAGACAGCAGTGGGTCCGAACCGAGCGGTAGATACACGGATACATTCACTCTAATTGTTAACCCAAGAGAGGTGGCGCGGGGTCTCTTGTGAACCCACGTATCTTTGCTTAGCTGTAGTTGTCTAATTTGCGAGTCAGAAGCTTTACATTTCACATACCTTTCACCATATTCTTTAGCTTTTGTATGAAAGATTTACAAAATTTTATACGTAATAATTCATTTATAAATATTTGTGAAACGAATACAAACTGCTTAAATTTCGTACTTTTTCTAAGTTGTGGTGATTGACTTTGACGCATTTTCAATAAATTGTTTGTTTTTATGTGAGACAATGTTAGAAAATGAAACTTACTGAATTTTCTGATACCTTTGACGTTGAAATATTCAGGAAAATGTAAAGGGAGTCACTACACATAATGGAAAATAAATTATTATTTTGCCCTTTTATTTGTTTCAATTCCTCATTTGCATGTTTGTTTATAATAGTGCGTTAAGTTAATACGACCTGATAAATGATTGATCATTATTAAAATAACTAATTTCGCACTTATTTCTTGCTAAATATAATTTTATAAAGAAATAACTCAAAGGGGTCAGAAATGACCCCGCGCCACCTCTAACGGAACTCCGGCAACCGCCACCTCTCCAGGGTTAAGAATATTAATAACACTGTTAAACATTTTTCTCTAAACATACACAACCATTATATCAAAATATAAAGGTGAAAGTTTAAAAAAATGAATTACGTAATACAAATACACGAGTTCTCTTAAAATGTAGAAAAGCACTAGCCGAAGGTTGCGACTGAAACGTTAGTCTACACTGCTGCAGAATAAAGATTGTTTGCATTAAAGTTATTCCTATTCTTATTTGTAAATAGTAAACTTATACTTTCTCCTGAATGTAACGAGTATATACTACGAAGTAGAGAGAAAGATGTGTAATACTGCAAAACATATTTGTAGAAACTTTGATGAAAATACAAGTCGTAAGGGACCCCGATCCCCAAACATTTTTTAAATGACCGTCATTTCACATGTTCGTCATTCTGTTTGTCCATTGGTTTGTGTGAACAACACTAGCGACTAAACTGTAGATAATCATTCCCCCAGAATATGTATTGCCTGATCAATCTACTCGATTTCGAAGTCCTGAGATTTTTAAACGGATCTTTTACTTTTTTGGGGCATTTTACGCGATGCCCGTAAGGGCATTTCCAGAATTTCCTCAACAATGGATTCAATGTTTTCGTTCATTGTTTTGCTCGAATAGAGCAAAATTGAGTGTATAGGGCGCCCAATATATCTTTCAGGGAAGTGGACGAAGCAGCGTCTCGGCGAGGCGGGTCCACGCCGCCCGGGGAACGCGCAACCTCGCGCCCGTACCTCGCGGCAGGCGTGCTCATTTGAGAAGCGGTCATCCTTGTAACCAATACCCCGAGAGCGAACGAACAGTGCACGAATAAAATTCTCTTTTGAGAAGACAATCTTTATAAGGAAATTTTTCGATGGAAGTCTGCCTATAAGGACCGTAAGAGGTTTATTACTAAATTTCTTGGCACCTACATTCTAACATAGGCCGATTATATTAAAGCTTGTGAAGATAACCTGTTACTGAGGGAATTAACGTAAATCAAAATTCGACCTCGTTTTTCAAGTATTAGACACCAAATCAAACATGGTAATGCTATTTTCAACCATATTCGACAACTATTTACATTGCAGTTCAATTCATTAATTTTTTACTTTGTCGCCCTCACTTCATAAGGAAAACGATTGTAATCGTGCGCCGGGAAACGGCAACATTTCTACAGAATATCTCTTAATTGATGGCCCTGGCGACGAAAAAGTCTATAAATCTTGTTTCTAAACGTAGTAAACTTCTTTCTTCAACACGTTAAGATCCTTAACATCGAAAAATCGATTGATGGGAGAAGTCTGTCCGTCTGACCGTTTGTCTATGATCCACGCTAGCGCCAAACCATTCAGCCGATTTTGTCCAAAATTGATCTTCCTGGATCGATTTGAAGGAAATAACAGTTCTGCTAGATAAATAGATATTTTTATTTCTGGGGATGATTACCTGAAGTCTAAACTGAATTTTCAAAATTTTCTCAAAATGGCTCCAATTTTTTATTAGGGTCATTCCATATTAAATCAACAGAGACATTTTACATCACCATCTCAGATTCAGATGAAATTTGACACATAGGTAGTATAAATGAAGAATAAGAAAGCTACAAATTTTGAGTAAAATATTTTCCATTAAACTTTGTTTTCGAAAATTTAAAATGTGCTTAAAAGAATGGACGAAGTCTTATTTTCGTTGAAATGCCTGATTTTTCGAAAATTGCAAAAAATTAACTTGTTTTCGGCATCTGCCTACAACCTTAAAATTAAAGATAAATATATTTTCTTAATAAAACCTGTTGTTACAAGAAAGATCTGAAATAACGTCATGTACAAATTTTTCAAAATATGAGTCGTTTTTTCGTTATTTTGCGAGAAATGTAGTCAATTTTTAAAAAAGTATATCCTCAAAAACGGCTCCAAGTTTTTACTTTTCGTCCTTACGAATGTAAGAAGAGAAAGTATTGTAACCGAGGCCGGAACACGGCAAATTATCGACCGAAAAACTTTTATTTTCTTTAAATTTTCTCCTCTATGTATCAAAGAACGAAAAAAAGCGCTAGACCCATTACCGGTGAAGTTTTCATTTTGGAAAATTGCAAGAAGTTAACATTGCAAAGTTACAACTTAAAAATAGAGATTTTTGTCTTAAATACAATATTTAAAAAAAGAGCTTAAAAAAGTCATGCAAAGTTTTTTGAAAAAAAAGTAGTATTACTTCAATTTCTGCCTAAAGTTAATACAAAATATATAAAAAACATTTTATTTCAAAAACCGTTCAAAAGTTTTTCTTTTAGTTTTTTTCCAATAGAATACGAGGCCCTTGAATAGAACAAGTGTCACAAGAATAGCGCAAGCCTCGTTTTCACTGTATTTTATGAATTTTCAAAAATTTCAAAAGTTTGAAATAAGATGAGAAATTATATGCTGTTGTTGCACCACTGCATACAGTGAATATCGCTTAGTTGTGGGTCAAGTCCTCTCAGATCACATGATCCCTTGAAATTTTTCTTGATAACACATGGTACCTTGCTCTCTTTATACTTTGCCCTTTTTCTTGATAAATGTACAAATTCTTGAAAAATCAGTCGTACGCACGAAACCCTCATTCGGGGGAAGAGCTCCGATATTCTTTTATGGATAAATAAGCCAATGATCCGCTTATTTTTCTCCAAAGAGTAAATAATAATAGGTTCTAAAAGTGCCTGTTGGGCATCAGTTTTGGCATCCTGTGAAGGCGGCTTCGGAGGAGGTTCGCATTTCAGAGATATGAGTCCGCGCTTTGACGGCCATCGATGCTCGGGTCGCCGAGCGACGCTTCCTGGTTTTCCAGTGACCGATAAATTGTCCGTAAATGCGTCAGATTTTCATTAAAATATCTGAAAGTTTCAAAATTGCAAACTTTTTTTTCAGTCTTTCCTACACATTAATATTAAAGCTAGATATTTCTTTCTTAGTGCTATCTATTTCGGCATATTTAAAGAAAATTAGGGAAAGTTTGGTTTTGAAAACATTACAATTTTTGCGTGTTTGTTGTTTATCGTGACAATTTTCGAAAAATCCATTAACCAGATTTCCTCAACAACGGTTCCGATTTTTGCCTTCATATTTTTTGTGCAAATATCCAACAGTACACTAAACCACTTCTAAGTTTTCGTAAGTTATTCGTGTGGTTTTTAAACAACCCTCATGTTTACATTTTCATTAAAGGTGAATTTTATAATTTAATTAATTTTTTGTGGATACAAAAGCTTGAAATGATTACGTTGTTTCTCAAAAGCTGAAATGTTTTCAAATGTAAGTATTTCCTGTCTTTCAAATAGGTAAGGCATGCTCTGCCCAAGCTCCAAGACGACCATACAGTTTGTTTAAATATTTTTGTAATGCACTGAATTCAATTACTGGAAGGGCATTTTCATTAAAACTGTTGAATGTTTAGAAATTAAAAATGTATATTATTTTCGAATCTTTCACATGCTTCTTGAGTGTTTTTCAAGAGTTGGATTAAGTATTCCTAGGATGCAAGTTGCAATATTTATAATATGTTACAAATAATATGGGAAAGTATGAGCGTTTCTAGCACCACTAGTTGCAATTTTTAAACTAATTTGATAGTGTGTTATTTGTTATGACCAAATGTTGCTTATATTTATATTGATGAATTTGAGTCGTATTACGTCATGTGACGCTTATTACGTCATATAAATGTGCAGCGTTCAGAGTAGCTTCAGCACCAAGCACCGAACTCAGACAACCATGAAAAAACAGTAAAGTGTACATTTTTAGAGTGATCGAGAAACTCCTTGCATTGTTTAGAAACCCTCGTTGATTTCGTTTTTAATACATTTTCGGGTTGTTTTGTTAGAAAAATTATATTTCATGTAATATCACTTCTCAGGTGTATTTCAATTTTTTGCAAAATGCATGTAAGGACTGAAACTGAAAGTAAAATTTGGAAATGCTTAGGAAATTGTTTCAATAATAAGAATTGGAGGATGTCAGTTAAGATCCACTTTAAGTTAAGGTAACTTGATTCTCGATGCACGGGCGTTTTCATTACTACTACATCACTGCTGATTTGGAAGTAACTGGAAATCAGCGTACCTCTCAGGCATGTAATTACAATCGCGCAGTCGCGATTAACCGGCCGCGGTGGGTGAGCTGACTTCGGATTCGGTTGACGCCGAGTTTGGGTAGCGTCGAGAGCGGATTTGGGGTGTCAGCTAATTAGAAGGTCGAGTGGAACCCCAATTGGTTAGTGAATTCTAGAGGGTGGGTGTCCTGCACGAGGTTTTCGAAGTTTCTCATGTTATCACAGACGAATATTTCGCCAGCACCTCCTCCTGCCCAAGGGGTATCTAAATAAACGCGAGCAACAAATTGGTCATTACATATCACAATTTATCTCGTTAGTTGAATTTATCTTGAAATCTTATGTTAGCGGGGCTAGATACTCTGTGATCTCATAATTTGAAATGTAGTGCTTGTTTTATATGTAATTACTGAGTGGTCTACAGTAGAAAAAATGTTTGAAAAGATTTATGTGAATAATATTTACATTTGGCTGCTGCGTTCTGCAACAATATTTTGAAAATGCCTTGACCTGCCGTTTATTTTCAAGGTAATATTTACCTAACCATGCCTCCAGAAGCATTTACAACTATACCATTGACATTACTAATAATTGTATTAGCCATACCAATAAAATAATCATGACTTAATAATCAGTACATTTCATCCTAATGAATAGGATTATATGTCAATACTTCGCTGAAAATGAAACAACTGCATTCTTCTAATCATTATTTACATATTTGAAAAGAAATGTGTTATTATCATTATTACTGAAAAAATATTGAAAACAGTTAAAAACCGTATGTGACATTTGGGAGAGAAGTACAACCTGTAAATGTTAAATTCCTGTTTGTTGATTATTAATGAGAATATGTATATTTACGAACACAACAAATTTCTTTAAAAAATTGTAACAAGATATGCACAATTGTCTGATTACTCATGATGTAAGAGATAAATGAGTGATATCATATAAATTGAATTGTCCCTTTATTCATCTACAATATTATTTCAAATACACTCATCGTCATAAAAGAAGCTGCACCCCGAAGGACCCTACTGATTCGCTGCAAACTCTGAGGGTATTTTGCACACCATTCGCTGAACCAATGGTTGAATTTTCACGGTCGACCGCGCACTGGTGGTAGGTGGTAGGTGCGTAATGGTGCACCCACCGGTGTAGATAAGAGGGCTTCAACCCGGCGCGCCGGCCATCGGTGACATCGGGTAGCGTCGCCATCGGGTAGCGCCGCCGTCGCCAAATGATCTGCACGTACACTATGCCTCGGCGACGCTTTCGACAGCCGGTTGCCCAGTTAGACGCGTTCGAGAGAGACTGCATCGTGGGTGTGCGGGAGGCTGGTTGGTCCGTATTTTGCACCAGACCGGTCGTACAGACACCACCATCGGCCGCTGTTGGCGGCAAATTGATTGAGGAAGGCATGCACACACGAAATCTAGGATCTTGACGTCCACCAGGCACCATGAGGAGGGAGAACCGACGGATTGTTCGCCACGCGTGAACAGATCCAACGGCAACGATTGGTGCTATTCAGCGGGCTGTGCAGCCTACACTGTCACATCCTGTAAGTGCCAGTACCATTGGCAGGCGGTTGCACAACGCAAGGCTCGCCGGACGCCGACCGTTACGACGCCTGCCACTCACACCCCACCATCGTCGCTACAGACTCATCTGGTGCCGAGAATAACCCGGCGGCGGGAAAGTGAAAAATCCTCAGATGAGTGGGAACGTTGGGTCTGACAGACACGCTAGTTATTATAGGCTATTTAATGCACTAAATAATTACTAAAATCTTTTATTATGAAGTAAACAATGCAAATAATTCATAAATTCAATATAAAGCAAAAAATATACCCCAATTTTTTGGATGTGTCACACTAGTGAACAAAAAATATAATTGAAAGTGAACGAAGATCGAACAAAGAAAAGAAAATGTTGCATTAAGTTAATAACTGTAATAGTAACAAAATATGTGTACATGTCTTAAAAAATCTTAATTGAGGCATTTTATAGTTATGTTTTATATAATGTCTTATATGTTTTATGGAAGCGTTTTTTACAATAAGTTTTTCGGCAATTTTGCTCGTTGTTTATCCTTGCTGAGAAACTGTTTTGTGGCCTACAAAAATTTAAAATAATTTGCACTAACCTTAAAATATCAATTTTATTTATAAACATCTGACAGCAAATAAATAAATATATTACTTATAAAATGTTCAGCTTCTATTTCCTGATTCTCAGGTTCATATTATTCAATATTTTGTTCAGGATCTGCATTCTGAACAAGATATTTCTAGTTCAAATGATGAATCAGCAACTTCATTCTCACTTGATAAACAATCGTTTTCAAAAAACCTTGTTTATTAATTCAGTATCTTGCGGATTTAATGCCTTTAAAAAAACTCTTAGATGAGCCGGTCGTGTTGTAAAAATGTCACGTAAGCGGGAACGTTGGGTCTGACGGACCCATCAGCAACTTTGTGCAAGAATAGCACACCACATTTTTGTGATAAACTCAAACTAATGATTGACATCAGTTCAAAAAGATTCCAAGGTTGACTGGTGGATGAGTTTATAACTAATTTCCTTCACTTGATAGACCGCTTCAAAGATGTCATTGGGTCTGACGGAACCCAACGTTCCCACTGTCGGGAGAATGGACCTGGGGCCATGCAGACTGGCAGCGGGTCATCTCCAGCGACGAGTCCCGCTTTAGCCTTGATGGGCGACGACCAACCGATCCGAGGCTGAAGGCGCAGTGGGGAGCGCCACGACGAGCGGTTTGTGGTATTCCATCACACGTCCCGCCAGCCTGGTGACATGATGTGGGTGCGATATCCCATGGTGCCCGTCCACCGTTAGTGTTAATTGGAGGTAATGTGAATGCCACACGGTACATTCAGAAAATTCTGCAACCGGTGGCTCTGCCATTCGTTAACGCCCACGCCCATGCCCTATTTCGACAGGATATCGCGCGTCCGCGTACCGTAGCCATCTTCCGAGCATTCGTTGCAGCCGCGGATACTCTGCCATGGCCAGCAGCATTGCAAGACCTGTCCCCGATTGAGATTGTTTGGGGTGCTATGGGGCGTGCGATCAGTATTCCACCCCTACCCACCAATCTGCAAGAACTGCACGCTCAGGTGCAAGCTGCATGGGATGAATTAGCACAGGACATCATTCGAGACAACTCCATGCCGCAATGTCTGAACGCGTGTGTACGCCAACATGGCGGCCCCACGCCATACTAACATGTACCGTCTGTTGCCGTGTGGCGCAATAAATGTTGGTCCTACAAATGTAAAAATGTAATCATTTTGTATGCGTGGTACCCTCTACCTGCCTGCCAACAATGATCGTATTCCGCCTTGTTCTTCTGGGTGCAGCTTTTTTATGACCATGAGTGTAGTTACAGAATGGTAAGACATGTTTTCTCATTAAAATTTAGTTTTATGAGATATCAGTTTATTCCAAGGGGCCAAAGATATGTAGTTGTTTACAACCATACATTAATTGTTGTCGCCTTCTCAACTGATGTGATGAAACACAGGTTGATGATGTCTTTGGAAGACCTCGACAAACTATCAGCCGAATCGATCGCCTCACCTTACCTTCAAACACGTATTGTTCAAGGGCATCTCTGGCAGTCATTCGCAGACACGTGGATACATCGACAATCTGTTACTGCTAGTATAAAATAATGGCGTCTTATAGAGCAGAATGCATAGCTCCTTGCATTGTCTGCACATGTTGTTAACATCTCAACAACGACAGACTCTGCTCTTCTGCTCTGAACCAGAGGCGTAGACTCTTGCGGAATGGCGTCGATTGATGTTCAGGGATTGATTTGAGTTCAGGTTTTGTCTGAACCTGAATGATTACTGAATCCGATTGTGGAGCTGTCTCTGGGAGTTCGTTAAATTAAGGTTCCTTGAAAAGCATCCCATAGTCAAAGTAGCTAGCGGATACTATCGCATATGTATTTCTAAGTTTTACGATTGGTGATTTAGGGAGTATTGGCGGTTCAATTATATGTCCAGGATGTTCTGGAATCACTTGTCATCCCCACCACCAATGCTCCTCCCCACCCAACACGTGTCTCATTTGCCTTCGTGATATTAACATGCTTTTGTGGCAGGCAAGATCCTCAGACTTGTCACTTTCGAACATGTTTTGGAGTAGATGGTTCAGCAACTGCGGCTAGCATAACTTTCATGGAATCTGGAGCGTCAATTGCAGCAACTGCAGCAAGATCTTCTACAGGAGAATATTATAGATGTAACTCTGTATCCGCTTGCCTTGTCGCATGAATTTATTCTGGAAAATTTATATCACCTGTATAATTACCAAATAAGTTTTTTTTGCAATAAATAGATGTTGCAGTCGGATTTTTTGTAACATGCACTTTTCTTGAGCTCCAGAATTCCTATTCCACTCCATATTATACACAGTTGAAAGATTACTATACATAGTTGAATGATATTATACATAGTTGAATAAAGGTACCAAAAAAGCGTGTTTAGAAAATAAAGAAACTAGAAATTTTCGTTTCCTAGTCACACCCGAGTAAAACTTATTTGCGTTGGTAAGCAAACTACATATTTGATTTTATAGTATTGCTAACAAAACAACAACCCTCATACCCTGCCCTATTCGTACAACTAGCAAAAGGAGAGATCAACAAAGCGTGCAGGTAGTGAAGTTACATTTCTGTCCAGAAGCAAAACAAGGGACCCTCTCACCATTTGCTGAATGGATCAGGGAAACTGACCAAAAAGCCTAATTGAGATGGAATCAATGATCCAGAATCTGGATTCTTCAGGATGTACCAATTTTTATGAACATATGTATATTTACGTTCTTTATTGATTCTTCATAGACCGATACATCATGAAATATGGGAAAAGCTCACACATTAGGAATATTTAACTGAAAGAAATATTAATGACATTCTTTCAGCGTAAAATATAAAAAGATTACTAATGTTTGTTACACTTGAGTGTGGAAATTAATATTTTTACGTAACAATATGCATATGTTTACATGGATTTATAAGAGTATAACAATATCTTCATGTAACTTATATAATAACAATGGCTAACTCTATTTTGCAATCATTTTTCAAATGTTTTTTAAATCAAATGCAAATACTAATGATGAAATAAACGGCACGAGTTTATTTTCACATTTCGTTTACCTTTAAGGTACAGAGGCTAGATAATATTTCTTTATATTGAACATACTTTTCGAATCGTATTATCCTCTGTGAAGAGTCCGCAGTACAAATGCCTCTAGTTTTCCTGAGTCTGGCGCTAGTTCTTTTACCGCACTCAGAAGAAATACCATTCACTTGCAAACTGTTATAGATTTGAGGCAAAAATGTATATAAATCAGTGTCCATTGAGCCACATCTACCGAGATACCTCTTTAGAAAAATCGATGTCGTTTTGTTACAGCATTAATGGGAAGGGTAGATCTAGAGTTGCACATCACAATTGCATTGCATCTAAGAAGATCATACTGAATGCGGAGTTGTTGGATATTCCTGAAGGTCAGCTCCGAGGCTTTCACAGTCTGTTGCTTTCCTATTGCCAAAAACAAAATTCACTATCGCCACGACTGACATGCTTATCTTTATGCTCCTCTCTTAATATACAATATTTATTATGATTCTCAGTACATGCGATTTCTATCCTCTCGGACATAACTGAGAGAATGGTTTGATGAAAAAGGTGGTGGAACTAAAATGATTACATGATGAGGGAGTAACGATGGGATTAAAGTCTGGGGAAACAAGAGAATTCCTATAAAACCTGCCACGAACCCACTTTGAAATTATAAAACTTACTCTGAACCACGAGTTCCACATGGATCGACAGTGATTTGTATCTCGGTACTCAGAAGTGGAAGCATGTACTGCTCATTATAACACTGGCTGCCCCTCTCCGTAAATACACAGAATGTCCAAAGACCCGGTGCATTCAGATACTGCATTATGCAGTAGAATACTTTAGGCTGCGCTTAGAATTTTATAGAAATAATCGCCAATTATTTGAAGCGTATAATGTAATACTTTGCTTCGGAGAATGCCTGATATTTTGAAAAAATAAGCAAATGTATTTTGTATGTAAAAAAATTATAAACAAACGGAAAAATACTATTTTATCAGCAGAAACATCAAGTTACATTCTCTATAATATTTGAAAAAACACCACCTCCCCTTCTGGGATATATTCGTAAGGAAATGTTTGGGTGTGGCGCAATACGCTCTTTTCTTGCAATCCAGAAGCTAAAATGTCAACTGCAGGTTTAGAGAGACCCTTACTACCCACAAGATCAGCTCATACTCATCGGTTTCTAAAACTATTCCATAAATGTCATAACTTGTCGTTGGTTTTTGTTTGCTATTCATATTTTCAGATGGCGTAAATCCTTTAAACACCTGAATTGATAGCTTATCTGACAGCACACAGAACATCGAATTGCTTAAGGTGAAACAGGTGTACCAAGTCTATGTTTTCCTTGCCATTATTGTTCGAGAGAAATAACAGTAATTGTTATGATCCATTTGTTCTTCCCGCAGAGGGGAATCTTGTCTGCGTAGGTGGGCAAGGTTTCTGATGGAGAGATGCGTTCACCCGGACCCCTAGTTTCATGGCGGCACTCACGTCATTAGCTTGTGGGGTGGAGGCAGTGAGTAGATGACAATATCCGGCTCAACCCTGCAACCCACCAGTTGGGTACCTGGCGCGTCGACCTTTGGGCATGATTGGGTGAAGGTGATTCTTCGGGATGCTGTGGAATCCACATATAGAAGTCCGACGTGACTCTGAGACTTACCATCAAATTGCCCAGGTTCCGGCGATACCCACTTCGCTAGCCTAAAGGTGTAGGCAGAGGGGAGGCGGGATGGGGCTCCAGCTGCCCGAGACATAGTTCGGGTGGCCCTCAGTTGGGCTCTTGGCCGTGGGCTCTTTGCCGTGGCCTGTTAGTCTAGGCATAGAGGAGGGACTTGTTCATCTGGCATGTGAGTGGTGCATTGTTTTGACACCGATACAAGCCCAGGGCAGGGCGGCCCATAGTGCTAAGCTGGCAGAACTCTGAGCTGGCAGGGTGGCCCTAGTAGCTCTGAGCTGGCAGACCCAGGCATTGTCGGGGAGGCATTGACTAGGAAGTGCGTACGGAATCCGGATATTAGTCCGAGGGTGTACTTGAACGCCCGAGGGGGTGAGGGTTAGAGGCTAGTGCCTAGGTGTCCATCCCGGGGATTCGGCTCCCAAATAAAGTACAAGTGCGAGGGGTACCTTTAGACATGCACGATAAGACTAATGATAAGATCCAATTGTTCTATGCAAGAATTGGATTTCCAAAATGTGATCCACTACTTTTCCCTTCTATCCATTCACATACCGTCTCCTCGTAGTTGTGACAACTCTGTGCGGGAAAAGCAAATTTTAATGCCAATGCGTGGAATGTTTTACGTCCAAAAATACACCAGAAGTAAACAATAAATGTTATTGTGCACGTTTTACAGTTTCCAACTCCTACCCAATACAATGCCGTTCATAATTTACCCTGAAGATGTACCAGAGTCGAAGCATAGTCGCCGCCACTAGAAGATGCACCAGTCCGTAGAAAGAAGTGCCCGAAAGAAAGAAGAAGAAGCACGTGCCCGAAAGAAAACTAACGTAGCGGGGACAGTCGGTGTAGGCAGAAATACCAAGGCACAGTCACGATATAAGGGTTGGCTCTCCAAAACTATCTCCATCTACCCCGGCGCTCGTGGCTCCTCATTTCTCGGAAGCGACGTGATGGACTGTAAATCGCCTCGGGTTCGCAATCCGGTGGTTACCTTTTCTTCACGTGCGAACCCCAACAACGCGCGCTGCCCAGCTGCGTGCACCCCAACTTTGAATGGTCTATGGATCCATAGCAGAATGCAAATGTCAACTATTCACATTGCTTGAAAACTGGGGGATGGAGAACAAAACCACTTTCAGTTTTGGAATCAGCAGATCAAGAATATAAAGAGTCAGTAAAATATCTTTATGCAACTGAAATTTCAAAACATTTGTATAATGATCACTGAGTCCATGATTAGTTCAAAGAGTACTGCTGTTTCGTAGTTCATATTTGTTGGCTGCCTCTAAGTGGTAGGAAATTGTAAGAAACTAAAAGAACTATCCGTAGAAGAACGGTGTGAAGAATTCATTGAAAACTCAGTACAGCACTCATGGTAATGATGGATACCAATCCACGCTCTACACTGAAGTAAGTCCATCATGTGGAATGTATACAGTAACACCTCAACATTCTCAAGAGTTAGGTTCTCAAAAAGCATCGCGAATGTCAAATCGGCGAATGTTGAGTTTATCTTTTAATGAAGAACGGTGGGTTAGGTGCCTCGATATCTAAAAGCTGTTTAAAAAAGAAAGAAATATCTGAGAAACAATTGAAGTAGAACTGAGTAAGCGCTACTACAAACAGAATTCACAATGAACATCATAAAGAGAAGAAATAAAACAATATTTAAAATTTTTTCAAAGTCGAAAGTGATTGAATGTAAAATTTGGTATTTTTTTGTTTCATCACCCTACTCGTTCTAATATCCAAATATAGAAGAGTTGCTGCTAATATTTCTCTTTTAAATGTCGAAGTTATTTCCATGTTAGGATCACGTTCGTATGCCCTTTCTATCAGAGCTTGTTGAAGTTTTAGAACGCCATTAACAGTTATGATATTAAAGTTGCTCCAGGACGCAGTTTCGCTTCGCTTACTTCATTACGTTCGAGGAGGTTTTCTTCACTCATGATTTCCCGACACTTCACTTCAGTGAGGTCATTATAATGAGAGTTGCGCAGATCCTGAATGGCTTTTCTATTCATGTGGCCAAAACCCTCACCTCCAATTTGACCCAAGGAAATTGAATTATTTTACAATTTTGTTATTCTGTTAATGTGAATTGACATTCGAACTTTCACATTTTTGCAGAACGTGATACTTGGAGCTCTGGTGTCTGCCGAGTGCGTTTCCCAAGTGACTCTTATAAAAGAAACGAAATATGCTCGCTTTCAGAATAAATAAATAAATGTAGAGAACCAAAAGACGCACTCGCGAATGTTGAAGTCGCGAATGTTAAAATCGGTAACATTTCTCTATTCGCGAATGTTTGGAACTCGCGAATACGAAATTCGCAGATGTCGAGGGATTACTGTATTGCACGTTTATTAAAACTTTAGCGGATATTTCTGGCCTGAGATTCTGGAAAATATTTCTCTCTACTTCCATCGCGGAGATGTTCCATCATAATATTTTTATGTCAAGTGATTGTCTCCCAGTGAACAACCGCAATTAGGTTTTGAAATCTCAATGAACTCCGATGCCTGAGTGTCACCTATAAACAAATTTACAATGGAACGTTAATATTGAAACGGCTATATTTTCACACTTCTTTGCCTATGTTGCATTGTGACTAAAGCTAGCTCTATTATTGTGTTGTAGACCGCTACTCAGAACTGAGAGCCGGAAAAATAAAATCAATATACAAATTCAATGCATGCAATACACAACTAATGCCCGAGAGATGTGTATATACATAACATACGTGTATACGAAACACATACTTCATAAGGACATAAATGTAACTTCATTATTTGTCCACGTCTTCTAAATTTCAGTGGGAAACATAGTTATTCAAATTATCGTTTTCCATATTGTCGCGGCAAAACATATTATTCTTTCATGAAGAACATGATGAGGGTTAAGGGCACAAATTTATAGCTAATTTACTTTTCAAAATATATTTTACTATATAGGGGCGAATTTTTTGTCAACAAAACTTGAAAAAAAAACCGCTCATTTTTCTGCATTCAAAATTCGACTAGAATATGGTTTAGGATAGAGATCAGAGAATTATGAAAATTTGAACAAATTTCACTTCTCCCCATAGTTCGTCACACACAGTTTTTAACGGTTTTTGACGTAAATAAATAAATAAGCACTTTTCCACATTCATCAGCGCACTTATATTTTTTAACAATGTCAATAAAATTTTAAAAATATTCAAAGGGCATCCCCTCATAAAGTATCAATTTCTGGACTCCGCCGTTAAATTGACCGTAAAGTTGAGGTTTCTCAGACTAGACTGCTAAAAAACTTTCACAGAAATAGTTCGGGAAAAATAAGCATCTGATGATCAGCTTAAGTTTAATAGTCTCTGCTTACTTACGATCCGTTATGACCATTGAACATGGCAACAATAGTTACAGGGCATACAACTGCTAGATTTCGTAAACACGAGTTGAATGTACAGTAAGACGATAGAATGAAAATGTTTGTACTAAATTCTTTACTTTACAGAAATGTCTATATTGAAGTGAGTGTGCAAACAATTTTTGTTTGTATCGACGAATTGAGAGTGGACTTGAACTAAGACGTTTACCTACATTGGCTCCACTATTCTCCGCTTTGCTTGGAGGCTCGTTCGTTCGTCTCGGCTCGTTTAAAATGTTTCACATTACGTGATTAATACATAAACTACTATTATTGTTTAATAAACTACTGACATGAGTTAAATAAAAACCACATAGATATAAGATAGAGAAAAAATATAGATTTATAAAAATACTTGGAGGTATAGTTTTCTTCAAATTCAGTTTGCAACAAAACTTGCATAGATTAAAAAAATTACTAAGTTAACAATTAATATTGCTTTAATAATATAAAAATTAATACTTTTGAATATAAAAATATATTTCTCAAAGAATATAAAAAATTCTCATTTTAGCAATTCGGCGAAGTTAATAAAGAACTATACGGAATATTAACTGATCAATAATATTGTCAATTTCCATTATGAATTATTTTTTTGATTATAATAATGTGAAAATAGTAAAGTGTTCTTGTATGTTTTTAAAATATTTTTCTATTGTATTTTACAAAGAAAATTGTCGTGCCTGTGAACTACCTGAAAATTACATTGAATATTCAAATACTGATTATTTTTAAATAGAACGACAGATTTAAGAGCGTTAATTAAGAATATTGTGCGAATTTTACGGTACTTTGATTTTAATTTGTTAGAAATTTACTGAATTTTACGGTAATATGTCACGTTAAAATTTCCTTGGATAGACAATTCCTATTGTCTGCCATGCGAAGCTGCAAGTAATGGTAATTACGCGTTATGCATAAATATCAGATCATAAAGTGAATAAAATCGTTAAGGGGAATTTTCGTTGTAAATGCGTATACGGAGATGACATAATGAAATAAAACAAGGCGATGGCTCACGGGCCGGCTCAGCTTTTGCGGGGCATCGCCATGTCTCATGCCTAATAGTCGGGTTGATTGCGCCCCAGACGCCCCTAAATCTGAGAACAGGTGCGCGGGCGCGCGCGGGATCAGCGCTGATCTGAGGCATTACGGAGGCCTCGGCGCCGGGCTCTTATCTCGCGCGCCAGCCGAGGAGCCGCCCCGATCTGCCCCTGGATTGTCGATTAGAATTCGCGCGCGGCGCAACGACCCCCTGAGCCGCTGCAAGGAAATGATCGTCATTATTCTCGCCGGACTCATACGAACTGGACGAGAGTGCTCTCGGTGGACTAGTAAAATGACTGTCGTTCATACAGTTCGCGCGTTGCGCTCACATCGAGCTCGCGGGTTCGTAACAGCTTTTCAAAGTTTGGAAACAGTTTTTTCGATGTGAAAATAGATGTCTGGAATTTTGCATTATATATTTTTAAAGATTTCCGTAACTCTTCTATATGTAATGTATTATTTTATGACAACTTTTTAGCCAATGATATTTCGGATTCGTAGTTCCTGTGGACTATGTTAACGATCGCTATGTTTCCTGATTACCGCTGTTAATAAAACACACGACATGATTAATGTTTTAATTGCCCATTAGACATTTCAATTGGGATAATTACAAATTCTGAAAACAATGTTATATCAGTCTGTAGAGTCTTGTGGTTTAATATTCTACGAGAAATTTCAACGTATCAGGGACATGAATTCCATTGTACGAAGTATCGAAGAGCCGAGTCACAACGGATACTCAGCCTTACACGACGCCCCCAGAAAGCTCCAGCTTGGGCATCGGCTTTGGCTCGTGTCCCGCACTCGCCCAGGCCGGAGGCTGCAATGCTGCGTATTGCGGTATGGCTTCACTCCCCTCGCAGAGGGCCATGAGCAGATTGAGAACGTGTGCAGGCTAAAGGAAGCTCCAAATGGTTACATGTGGCACATTGACTAAATTAAGCGGAGAAGGAAGTTGCCTGTATTCCTTTGATGTGTTTTTCCTGCCCTGTGTGATAGATCCATAGCACCTAAGAGGCTGCGAAATTCTCATTTGATTTTTCAACAAAAAGTCGCAGAATAAATGTTACAAAAATTAGACTATTTATGATTTAAAAATGGGTAATGTAAGCATGCAATGTAATGTAAGCAAGCACTGCTGGCTGATGACATTACATCTTTTGTTCTTTATTTGATGAATTAATACTCAGTAATAAAGTGAACGGCAAATAGTTGAAAGAACGTTGTCTCTCAGTGTACAGCGATTTCACATTTGTGAAGCATTTTGTAAGAAAATTCTGTGTGCTAACTCTGAAGGATCTATGATTATACGTAACTAGGAAAGCCCGGCAGACGTTGTTTTGCCCTTCATCTTCCTCTTTCCCTTCCCATCTCCGTTTCTCACTGTCTCTCCCTCCCTCCCTCACCCTGCCCCTGTCTGTCTCTGCCACTCTCTGTCCCTCTCATTCACATTTACTTGCAGATCCTGCACGTCTCTGAGCTGGTGAGGTAATATCGGGAAGCGTCGTACCAGCAAAAATGTAATAGAATATTCAGGAAGAGTTCATTCTGTAGATTAGGGTGTGAGAAACGTTTCTTTGAAGCCTTCGGCCTCAAAATTTTAGTGTTTAAGGCCCTAGAACGCCTCGTTTAGGAGTTATTTAAGGATGTAGATTCAAGATGCTGCCGAGTGTGTTGCAGGTTGCATTTGACGTAAATATGTAGTGGGTATGTAGTGAATATGTATTACCATGTAGTGGAGTTACAACAGAATTAACAACATTTAAATCTTCGCGGTGAAAAAACACGTAGAAGTGCCAACTTTCATGGAGGTCGGTCCAACGGTGTTGGAGTTTTGCTCTTATATACATACCAACATCCTGCTTTATATATATATATATATATATATATATATATATATATATATATATATATATATATAAGAAGATGATGAATATATTTTATTCATCATCTATGCATCGTATATTACTTTTACCCCTGATTGGTAGACATCGTATAACTCATCATGGAAATTGCACTGGTGTTTGGCAGGTACACAAGCTCACAGTGAACGACATGCCAACTAATAAATACAATTTGGAGATATTTGTCCCTTTTTTGACTTCGATTACAAACATTTCGAGAGATAGAGAACTTAAATTATGCTCCAGTAGTTGGAAAAGTAATATTTTGATATTTGAAGATCCTGCTACCTGAGCAATATATATCTATCTATCTATATATGATAGAGATACATATATATATATATATATATATATATATATATATATATATATATATATATGTATCTCTGAATCCTGAATTCAAATTACGGCAAGATTTGGGCAAATACGGCAAATATATCTATGTTCTAAGAATAGGGAATGCGTTATTTGATCACTTTGAATTCCACACACGAGCATGGCGTTCAAATCCGACAGAGGTGGTTAAAAATTGGAATTGGCGACGTTTACGTGAAAGGCGAAACAAGATGGCGTCACCTATTTATTAAGAAATGTGTATGTTCATTAGTGTATCCTCATGGACGATATTCAGCTGTTGGCACTTCTGTTTCCGAGCGTAGACGACTTAGGATCTTTTTCCCCAGGAGGGTTCACACAGGCATCCGCTGTGACGCGAGAGTTGGCGACGAAATGGATGAGCAACGGATCGTCCATCTCACGGCAAGTTACGTGACGTACATGTTCTTTTATCAAAAAGAAGGGGGAAATAATTGAAAGAAATGTTAATTAATGAAAGCTTCTGTAATAAATTTAAAAAATGATATATAATTCTAAATAAATATTTATTTCTATTAACGGATCTGTTTTCAATTCAACGGATTCAATAGATAAGGAATCTCTATTAACAGTTCTGGAAGAAATGGGTTTCGATAAGAACACAACTAATATCGTAAAAGCGACGCTTACTAATACATTTTCGTAAGTTAAATGTATGGGTGAACAATCAGAACCCTTCGAAATAAAAAAACAGGGGTGCGACAGGGGAATGGGCTCTCACCGTTGCTGTTTGATTGTGCACTTGAGAAAACAGGCAGAGAATGGAATACAGAGAGTGGCTTAAGATTGGGTTAAAAACCGTTGGAACTGTTCGCGCGTGGCGGACAATCCGTCGGTCCTCCCTTCTCGTGGTGCCTGGTGGACGTCCAGATCCTTCATTTCGTATGTGCGTGCCTTCCTCAATTCATTGCCGCCAACAGCGGGCGATGGTGGTGTCCGTAAGACCGGTGTGGTGCGCAATACGGTGACAGGACCGACCCGCCTCCTGCACACCCATGATGCAGCCCCTCTAACTGTCGTGACTGCCGAAAGCGTCGCCCAGGCAAAGTGTGCGTGCAGATGACGCTCTAGCGACGCTACCCGATGTCGCAATGGCCGGCGCGGCCGTTTAAGGCTCTCTTTTCTCGTCCGGTGGGCGTGACGTCACGCCTCTATTCCCGACTCCACAATGAGCGGCCGACCGTGAAAACGAAATCATTGGCGAATAGTGTGCCACCGAGTTTGCAGCGGATCAGTAGGATCCTTGGGGTGGAGCTTTTTTTATGAAGACGAGTGTGTGTTTGTATATATATGTGTGTGTCTCGGAATAAATGTTGCGAATTTCTAAGGTATCTAAGGTAACAGTGGTCTAAAATGATCATTTTTGCCAATGAACTGCAGTGGGAAATTTCATCTAACGAAGTTACACGTGTGATATTTGCTCCGGATTCTTTGCCGAACACCTGTGTCTACGAGGTTTCCTTGGAATCACTTTCGACCTCTGGTTGCTGAACTACGTCATGGTATCACAACATGCGTGTGGATGTTTATTGTGCTACCTATTCCTTTATATCCTGAGGTGACAAAAGTCATGGGATAGCAATATGCAAATATACAGATGGCAGTAGTATCGCTTACAAAAGGTATAAAAGGGCAGTGCATTGGGACAGCTTTCATTTATACTCATGTGATTCATTTGAAAATCTCTCGTGATTGCGGTCGCACGACGGGAATTAACAGTCTGAACGCAGAATGATAGTTTGGGCTAGACGCTTGGAACATTCCATTTCGGAAATCTTTATGTTATTCAGTATTCCGGATCTATAGGGTCAAAAGTGTGCCTAGAATACCTAATTTCAGGCATTACCGCTCATCATGAACATTGCAGTGGCCGACGGCCTTCACTTAATGACTGAGAGTAGCTTCATTTGCGTAGAGTTTCTTAGTGGCAACAGACAAGCAACACTGCGCGAAGTAACCGCATATATGGAAATAATCAATATGGAAACGTACGATGAACGTATTCGTTAAGAGAGTGCGGCGAAATGTGTCTTTAATGTGCTACGGCAGCAGAAGACCATTGCGATTGCCTTTCTATATCCACGACATGGACTGCAGTACCTCGCCTGGTCTCGTGACCATATCGATTGATATCTATACGACTGGAAAAGCGTGGTCTTGGTCAGATGAGTCCTGATTTTTGTAAGTAAGAGTTGATGGCAGTGTTTGAGTGTGGTGCAGATCCCATGAAGCCATGGACTCAAGTTATCAGCAAGTCTCTATGAAAGCTGGTGGTGGCTCGATACTGGTGAGGGCTCTTTTAATATGGAATGGACTGGGTCCGGAAATGGTTATGTTTAACTACTCGGATACCCTTTCAAGCTATTAATGGTCTTCATGTTCCCAAACAGCAATGGAGTTTTTATGGATGAGCCATGTCATAGGTCATGGCACGGAATTGTTCGCCATTGGTTGGAAGTATATTCTGGACAATTCAAGAGAATGATTTGGTCACTGAAATCGCAAGACATGAATCCATATGGAATATTTTTGGGAGATAATCGAGAGGTCAGTACACAAAATCCTGCACCTGCAACACTTCACAATTATCGACGGTTATAGATGCAACATGGCTCCATATTTCTGCAAGGGACTTCCAACGACTTGCTGAGTCCATGCCACGTCGAGTTGCTGCACTTCGCGGGGCAAACGGAGATCCAACACGATATTAAACAGTATTCCATAACCTTTGTCATCTCAGTATATGGTATCTTCTTATTGTGTATTTTACTTTTTCCTCGTGTTCCACGTCCGGTTTTTACCTTTTTATGTTAAAAAATAAATACCTGTTTCATTTTGGCAACGAATTGACCGAGCTCTGCATTCGCTGAAAAATATATGGATAAATATCGTTATTGGTGTCGTTCGACTGCAAGGTATTCGTAAAACATATCAATGATACTCCAGAAACAGCCCCTGCAGAGGGAAACTATGGCCGGGATGGTTTCTGGTGGAGACTTATAAACGACCACTCGGATCCTGAGATTCACGGTGGCAATCACGTCGTTAGCTTCAAGGTGGGGGTAATGAGTAGGCGATGCTAACCTCCGCGTTGTCGGGTTTGCCCGGATTCCCCGGCGGGCCTGTGGTGCGTCGACCTTTGGGAAGGATTGGAAGGACTTCTTCGGAATCATCCGGATCCCACATATAAAAATCCAGACGGGGACCATGCATCACCCTGTCAGGTTGCCTAGGTTCCGGCGGTACTCACGTCGATAATGATGATTGCAGTGAGGAGACGGGAAGGGGGCCACAAGCCACCCGACCTTAGTTGGAGTGGCCCCCTGTTGGGCTCTTAGCTTCACCGTGGCCCGGAAATCTGGTCATAGAGGAGGGATTTGTCCCGGCGCATTGTGAGTGGCCCTTTGTTTCGACTCCGGCAGCGGCTTGGGAAACCGGGAGCTCTGAGCCAACAGGGCGGCCCAACCCAGGCACTGGATGGAAAGGTTACTGTCGGACCCTGAGGGTAAATAAACTGCGTTCCAGTGAGGTTCAGATACCAGCTGGTCGCCGGCAAGTGCTTGTGCTCCTCCAGGTGGTACGGATAAATGTCAACCCTTGGGTGCCTAGGAGCAATCCCTGTCGTAGAACAAGGGGCAGTGTGGTGTTGCAAAACACGCGAGGTACATACTGCAGAAACAGCAGAGGAATACTATGCACTCAAACGTTAGCATATATACATTTTGCAATTGCAGTGGTTTCCACCGTTATTGCAAATATTATGCCCACAAAATATGAATCCACAAGAAAGTGATTGCTCTGATCTACACAGTGACTAATATATATTTTCACTTAAAATTGCCCCCTTTTTGTCCATGTACAATGAAAAAGCCTGATTCTGAGGATACATCAAGGGGGCTGAGCTGAATTTTGCCATTCTCAGAGCGAATATTGAACAAAATAATGTTAAGGGATAAAGGACAGGAATTTACGAAGCATTGGCGAGAACCATTGGCATTTAGCGCATTTTAAATTGAAATGGATTATAACGGGTTCAAACTTGCACTGTGATGCTAAGGATTGGCTAGATTAATCACTAGTCCGTAAATCACATCTAAAGGAAAACTATACAAAGGCAACAAAAATGACCCATTGGTTTTGGTACATACAATAGCAAAATAGAATCAACTCAATTTATGTTTGTTGACTCTCTGAAAATATTTTAAACAACTGTTAATAATGTTCTGTTTTTTAGTTTAACGCCCTTACGAATGTAAGAAGAGAAAGTAATGTAATCTGTACGCCAGTCTATGGTCTACACAAGCGCCGAAACCGTTCAGACGATTTTCTCCAAAATTGATATTCCCCGATCGATTTGAACGATTTCGAAGCTTTAAATTTTTTTCAAATGGATATTTTGATTTTTAAGGGTACTTTAAAAGAAGCCTCAAAAACATTATCAAAATCGTCTCAAAAATAGCTCCAATTTTTTTTTATTAAACTTTGCACTTGGATAGCGTAGAGACACTTTAGAAAATGGTGTAGGTCTCATGCTCGTTGAAATCCCTGATTTTGCGAAAGTGCAATTTTTTGGATGACTTCCTACAACTACATTATTGAAGATAGAGATTTTAGTCCACAATGAAATCTATTCTTTAAAGACAGATTTTGAAATATGTTCAATTAAAGAGCTTTTTATAAAAAACACCACAGTATAAAAACGACGATTTCGAATCCTCTACAGTTTTCTGTTGCTCTCCTCGGGCTTCATCTGTACTAAACAGTGTAGGAAAATTAGTCATAGTTCGGGAGATATTGAGCTTTGAAAATCACTAGTTTTGCAAAACCAACCAAAGTACACTCAGTTTTCGGCAAAAACAGCCGTTGTTCATTGACAAGGATGGAATATGGACGTTTTTCTCTAAAGATTGGCTGTATTGTTGCGTGTTGATGATGTTTTCGTGACAATGGCAGGTGATTTAGTCACGTTACCGTTGAATAACGTAAATTCTGGGCTTGAAAAGTTAGAATTTTGAAAATCATGCAAGAAGAGCCTCATATCCTTGCTAAGTATGGTGATTTGAGTAAGATAAATATCCGAAGCATGAAAAAGCTTCCTAGTGAAATTACTTTTCAGACACTATTCAAGAAGTCTCTTCTGCTGAAACCGAAGAAACTTACAGTTGTTCAGAGACTCTCTCAGTATTCCAGGATTCCTAAAAACAAACCCTTCAATGATAAATTCCTTGCAGACACATGTGATAGAAGTGAAAACACCATTGAAGAAAATATATTATGATGAAAACAGTAGTAGAGCAGAAGATCTATGAAATCTTTTATCAAGTTCCTTAAATTGTAAATAGTTATGAGAATAAAACTTTACCCACTTAACATACGAAATTTTAATTTGTTTAAAATTATTACCTGTATGTATATGTACTTGGCGCGGCAGCCCGTGAACGAGCTGAGGCCTACCGGCGACGTGCCTACCTCGCAGCCAAAGGTTAACGGGGTACGTGTGGTTAGCATTATTCTGGTCTTCTCAACCTGAGAAGCGAATTTTCTCATCGTCAAACAGCAGCATATACTGGGTCATTGCAAAGAAAACGCACACAATAATCTTGCCTCAACCGGGAATCGAACATATTTATTACCTGTAGATGTTCAAATGTTTTTGGAGAAGATGCTGTGGAGTCACGCTGTTGATCATGTAAAAACAGAGACTATAAAAAAACGATTAAATATAGAAGGATATTTAACTGATGTTGTTGAAAAGAAAAGATTGTTATGGTACGGCCACTTACAAAGAATGGATTCAGAAAGACTGCCCAAAAAGGTTTATAACTGGACACCAGCAAGACGGAGGAAAAGAGGACGGCCAAGAGTGAAACGGAAAGATGGTGTAACAGTGGCAATGTAAAGAAGAGATATGTTACAACACTCTTGGCATGACAAAACAAAATGGCGCCTTGGATGCGATAAACGGCCAACATAGAGCTGTAAACATCGCTAGTGTATATATATATATATATATATATATATATATATATATATATATGTTCAAATTTCATGAAAAAATACTAACAGTTTTTGACAAAAAATATAATAGTCCACCCTCACTCTTTTGAAACATCTACACAAGTAATGTAAGGACTAGCATTCAATTACACAGGTATACAAAATAAAACTTCGAAATTTGATTTGATAATATCATCTGGTATTTATGTCTTTTGGTGTCCTGAAACTGAAAGTGAAGTCAGCTTTTTTCTATCACGTACAGATTTTTTTCAATCTCAAGTTCCATCTCTAAAGATAGTAGTAATAACGACATACGAAAACAGAATCGACTAGACTATCACTTTTTATTTATTTACAAGTTTTTAACAATACCAAATACATTATTATTGATGTAAGCTTGCCACAGTAAACAATGATGCATATTTAATTGTAATTTTTGTGAAACCGTGTTCTTTTCCCCTGGAAACTTCTTGGTGTGCGCTTCCGGGACGGTAAAAATATTGTTCTAGTTTCGTTTTCGGCAAACTCTCCATATTTTCGAAAATTGCAAAATGTTAAAATTTCAAAAGTACAAAACTGGATAAAGATGTTTTCCTTAAGTAAGGTCTGTTGTAAAAAATCAGCTCTTAAAAAACAGTCATGTAGAATTTTTTGATGAAATGAGTTGTTTCATGTAATACATCAAAAATATTTTCTCAAAATCCGCTCCACTTTTTTTCCACGGATAGAACGGATGCTTCAAAGAATGGCGCGGGCCTTATTTTTATTCAATATTTTAATTTTTGAAAATTGCAAATTTAGAGATAATGCGAGAAAGTATATTTTGTTGTACTTATTGTGTTGTCATTTTCCTGTCTTTTTTGTATTTTACAGAACTCATATATTGTAGTAATACTACTTTACCAAGCATGACGCAAGAGTAAATGCGCCGAGAAAGCAGGTCAGCGCACTAGCAGATAGGGATCGATAATGCCGGTAGACCTGTAGTTTCAAAACAGTTCATATTTTTGCACTTGCACGCAACAGGACGAAAGAATGTTTGGAATACGTGATGAAACCAATCTAATGCTAAGATAGAAGAACCTCTTCCTCTTAACCTCAGTCTGATTCGTGGCGTAATTTTCACTTGGACTCACGTTTAGGGTAGATATGACCTATTTTGAGTAATGGGTATCCTAACGAGTGAGTATTGTAACTCTTGCTTATTGTCGTGCACACCTATTTGTAATTGAGGCGTCTTCCCAATTAAGAGCCTCTAGTTAAAGCTATCGTTCTTAGAAAAACACAATTGAAAGTTCGAATCACTTTTAATCAAACAGAACTCTAGATGCAAACGGTTGAAAAAGATTCTGATATAATAAATTATTTTAAGACCTATGTGATAATTCTTGCTATACATAAATGATTGCAGCATATTACTACATTTTAGTAATAGTGTTCAAAGTGTTCTTTTTGAGAAGAATATGAAACAAACGGAAAAATAATAGTATAATCCAATATGCGATGTGTAGAAAACTAAATGAATATATGAAATGAAATCTGATTGAAAAACACATTAACTTCGAAGAAACTGGAATTTTTTCGATGACACATTCAATTCAGTTCTCGCCTTTGGATGACATGAAAACTTTCTTTTGCAAAGCATATCTTTCCTAATGATTTCGTCTATTACTGGAAACACAAAACCACAATGAACAGAGGTACTACAACAGCACATACTTTCTTGAATTATTCGTAATTTTAGCAGTTTTCAAAAATTCAGACAGTTCAAAGAAAACGATACTGCGGTCTTTCGAAGCGCCCGTTTTTCTGAACGATAAAAAATTCAAACCTGTAGAGTCATTTTTGAGAAAATTTTGAAAATGTTCTTAAAGCTTTATGCAAAGTACCCTAAAATCAAAAATATGCGTTTCAAACTCGAAGGGCCTCGAATTAGGGCCCACCGATCGGAAAATAACAATTTTGGAGAAAATTGTCTGAAAAGTTTAGGCACTAGCCTTGACCACACACGGCCAGCCGGACTGAGAGACGTTTCGCCGTAAACCAACGTTTTGGTAACTACGACCCCATAAACCGTGGATTTTGAAACACAAGATGTTAGAGATAATAATTTACTACATATAGAAACAAGATTTTTTCCCAATTCTTGATATTTATGACCGCATAATAAAGAGTTTTTTTGTGACGAAAATCGCCACTTTCCGTTGCAACATAACGATACCTTCTTTTTACTATCCAATATTCGAGAAAGTTAAAACACAGCGACAGTTTCAGAGCACGACATATTTCAAATGCAAAACATTGCATCTCATGCTGTAACGAAAATTAATAACTTCACGTAGTGTGCAGTACCAAACCCAAAGTTTTAGAGGTTATTGAATCGACTGTGGAACTTGTAAATTGTTCACTTTATTCTGAGAGTATCAATTTGAGACGTGTAGCATGAAATTTCTCAAAATAACATTTTATTTCATCTACCACAATAAATTTACCAAGAATCCTTGTGTAAATGAAACTTGCTTGCTTATGTGGAGAGCCGGTACGTAAAGTATGTTGCACATTTGAAAACTTTAAGTTTCTCCGGCTACATGGCCCAATTAACCTTATTCCCTGTAATTAGAGTCTAAACTCAACAAAAAGTCGCCACTCTATCGAGAACTACAAGTAAATGATGTCTTTGTATATTAGAAATATTTTTTTGCCCTGTATATTATTGTGACATGGCCACATGAAAACTCATAACAGAATTTTTTAAAACATAAATTTAATTTCCTTACTCTACAAGATGCCTTGATTGTGCTTCGGCTGATACAAGGGAGAACTGATTGAGTTTTGGTTTAAGGATGAACCGATTTCACATTCTTGTCCACATGATATTTCGGAGAATTTTGGTATGTATCCCACGCGTGTCTGCGCATATTTGCATGGACTATTTATGATAAATGGTAAATAAAAATTATTTAGCTCGTTTCAAAACGAGAAACGTTCAAGAACGTCACATGTCACTAAAGATAAAAACATCACACCAATTATTACTAAAGGAATGAATATTCTAGTTTTTTGCACTCGTGGTATCATTGCTATCTGCCAAACAAAGATAGGCAACGGATGTGAGACGTATGAAGACAGGTGCCGGACATAGCACCACCAAGCAAACCACTCGCACTCTTTTTACATGCTGCAATACGAGTATGCTTTGCATGGGTAGAATGGGAGTCTGAAAAGTCTGTGTACCATTGCATAGTATTGACATTGTAGCTAACATTATTGGGTGTATGATTGGATGTGGATGTTTATTGGGTGTATTCTCATGTGTCACACCCAATTGCTTATTGCAAATCGATTGGTTACGTTATATTTTAATCTTAAACATTGTATTAACGGTTATTTTCCACGAATCACATCCATTTACATGATCGTTGGTGATATGTAACGTTTCTTTGCGACGTTTTTCAGTATATCATACTTTGTTATGTGACGTTACAATGTGTTTGTGAAACGTGAATTATTTTACGTTTTAATTTAAATTTAATTATTTCGCATCCATTAACATCCTTTACTAGCCCTGGCAAAAATTGTATCAAGTTGAAGGTTGTTTACTGTGCCAGAGTTTGTCTGATTTCATTAAAGAATTCCTGTAAATATGTGCTTCTGTCTTTTAAAATACCTCCATTGGCAATAATTTCCTCTTTATCTTTCTTCTGAATGGGATATCTGTATCTTGTGGCAGATGGGGAAGGTGATAATATAGATTGTTGGTGCTTCCGTCCATGAGGGAACGGCAGCATAATTAGGTCTGCAGAACTTTTCCTTCACCACACAACCGGGATTGGCGAAAAGAGTTTTACTTTCTACAGGGTTTCGACCCAACGAAAATTGTATTGTAATGTAATGTATTGTATTGTAATGTAATGTAATGTACAGAGAGACAAAGGTGAATATGGTCTAAATGTGACTGTCGAATTACTATTTATGCCAAGTTAATGTGAAAATTTGCAATAGTGCCGGAAAATTAGTTTGCAATCTTCATCGTATCTTTTTGTAGAGTGTGCAGATCTGTAAATGCATAATAATATCATCCCTCCATTTTTGACGACGAATCATTCTTACAGCTCTGTATCACAATGAGAATACCTCCTCACAACATATTCCTTACAATATCTTATATCATCATTGATTTCTTATTTCGTATTTCAGCACATCGCATAGCCCACGTTAAGGAATAATAGACCAAATCTGCAGTTCATTTGCCGTTACAAGTAATTTTTCGTTCATGGGAGCGAATGCAGTCTTATTATAGTGTAAGAGCTAGGATAGAGATTCCAGAGTCAGCGAACGTGTACAGATTGCACTTCTTCCCCATACTACTCACACACAAATTTGAAATGTTTCTTGGCGTGAAGTAAAATGAAATAAAATCACAAAGAAACAATTTATTGTTTAATTTACATAAACATTTAAGATAATGAGGAAATGCCTCTGCAACTTCTAATTAACATTGAATCTCGTGAATTGAAACTAATTTAGTTTATAAATCATAGTAGTAATAATGAGTCTGAAATGACACATAAATGGCATTGTTTTTGGTGTTGACTTTGTTTTGAAGAACTTAATGTGATATGGAAATGTTTTCACGCCGATTTTGTTGGAACAGTGCGAGATATCAACAAATTCTGGTTTAGTTTTCTGTCGACCCACCGCAAATATCTTCATAGATCCTTAGTTAAGAGAAACAGTCTGGTGTTGCGCCCGGTGAGATGCATTATATTTCGGTAGTGTAGATGAGTTTTATGGCTCTCACAAGCGACCAATCTTTATAAATGAAAATAAAAAAAGAAAGATACGTTCACGGAGACGTGAAAAATTGCACTTTAACTTAAAAAATGAAGGATTAGTTGAAAAAAGAACCGCATGTAAATATTTGTCAAATGCAACTCGCAACACTCGGACAGCGTTGTTGAAATATATATATATATATATATATATATATATATATATATATATATATATATATATATATATAGTTACATAACTCCAAAACGAAGCGTTTTAGGGCCTTAAACCTGGAATTTGGAGGCCAAAGGTAACAAAGAATCGTTCTTCACACTCTAATATACAGGATAAAATCATCTAGGATATTCTATTCCATTTTTGCAATTTCGGCGCTTCTCGATTCTACCCCACCTGAGAGCCGTGCAGAATCTGCAGTCATATGTTAAATTAAACTAATTACTTGATATTTTATACTACTGAATTGCATGGGTGTACGGTTCAGTTATAAATTAAATAAGAATAATTTCTATTGACAAGGGTGTATTGTAATGTTATGTGAAAATACTTTCAGTTAATACCATTACAAGGATATAGAACAAATGAAGGATAAGAGTGTTTTGAAGAAAAAATATATTATGGGCTCAATATGGTAATGGAAAAATTAGAATTAGGGTGTGGTGTAACATGCAAAAGTTCTAGCATGGGTACGCTAATTTTCTCTTTCTCTTTCATTCTTACATTTGTGTGTTTCTTGAAAATTCATTTTCGATTCTCAATTATCATTTGTCCATTAAACTATTCCTTTTGGAGCTTGTTAATATACTGAAATGGATTATTATAATTTAATTTGCTATTAAAAACTAGTACACATTTTTGAGAAAGATGTAATCCTTGATAAATAATATCAAGTCCTACTGTTTAACAAATTTCACGGAAACACTCTTAACGACATGTTACAAAAATTGACGTAATTCATATGTCATGGGGCTATCCTCCTTACTTTCAGCGATTCTGTTTTGAGGAAGAATATTGAATAGCGCAAAAAATAGCGTTTCCTATATAAATTTGGTCCTCTGCTTTAATTCTCCGATTACTTTAACTGCTTCCCATCGTCGTATTGTTGCAAGTCATTTATTTTATCGTTACGTGAAAGCGTTTTGAGAGGGCATTTTCCATCAGGAATACAAATACTATGACTACATGACCGATCCTGCGCGGCGCTCCGCACTTGGATGTGCGTGCGCTGCCATCCTCCGGGGCCCAAATTGGACTGTGTGAGGGGTGGGAGCGCTGGCGGAGCGCTGGCGGAGCACGGAGGGTCCGTTGCGGCCGGAAGGCGAGGTCGAGCTCTTCCCGGAACCCTTCTCCCCCCCCACTTCCCTCGGTGCAGGCGCCGTCTGCGTGAGCGATCCCATTTATTGCGAAGCTCTGGATTTGAATCTCTGACTATCCCCAGCGACGATGATCTTCGGGCTCTCTCAAGGGCCCGTGTACACCGTGGAAACGGCACCGGGTCACGACAGATCGTCAAGTCAATTGCAGCGGCGCACGTGGCGTGTTGGTATACTCCTCAATAAGGAAGGAGCGTCTCTGGGCCCTGGGTTGCTGAACATAGTTTTTTGTAGCTCAGACGCTCGCACATCCTGCGCTTTGGGGCGTACATTTTTTAATAGACAAGTCATTTTTGGAACGTTAGTTTGAAATCCAGCTGAACGTAAGTCCTAGACAGTCAAACAACTTTGTATGATAATTAATAATTCCATCTCATCTTTTTAGTTTGGAATTTTGTAATAACTATATATTTTTATTATTTCAAAACAGCCTAATAGGCTTGCAAATTTCTGAGTCATTATTACTGTCATTATTCAATTTCTGAGTCGACATTCTTACTGTGCCATGTTTGGCGTCATCTTACCGTAATGAACGTGTCTCATGTTACATTTTAGTATTAACGTATCGTAATATAAAAAATGCAAAATAAAGGATAGCAGAAACGTCACTTCACGATTCAAACGTGCGACTACACAGTACGACTGCAACGGATTTGCCACGGATTTGCATCTTGCAATTTTTTGCGAATTGCTTACATGCTGCTTACACGCAAAAATAGTTAAACACCAGAATAATTAAAATGACCAAAATTTCAATATATATTTTTTGGTCATCATAAATTCCTTTAAAGCATGTCTTGTAATCTCAAATTATAAATAAACATCTGCTATAGTATAATTTGGTACCTGTTTGTTTAATTTTTTAAAATTTCAAAACCTCTTTGGATATTTTGATTTTTCCTCAACACCGTAATGTAAAACATCGAATTATAATGTATAAAATGTACAAAATACCTTTTTCGTTCTATCAAACATCACACATCACTCCGAAAAAATTGATCATTTCTGAATGCGTGAGTATTGCAAAAGAAGTGTGAAAACAGGCACAAAGTGATATTCGGCCACCTCTATGTTCTATAAGTTCGTAACGTTCAATCTCCGACATCGTGTATAAATAGGTTCACATATTTTTACATTTTCGCCTTACTACGTACGTAGTAATGACAAAATATTGTAATCGTGCGGGGCAACATCACAAATTGTCGACAGAAAAGCACTTATTGTTAGGCCCTGTTAACGACAGAGTGGATAAATCTTGTTCCTGTATATTGTAGTCAGAAGCCACGTTTTGTGGACCCTTGATACAGAAAAATGGATTGACGGAAAAAAATCTGTCTGTCCATCTGCGTATCCGTCTGTCCAGCCGCAACGCTAGCACCTAAACCGTTCAGATGATTTTCTCGAAAATTGATATTCCTTGTTAGATCTAAACTCGACTTCCGGCTTTCGAGTTTGTTCCGTGTTTGAAACTGATAATTGGAATTTCGAGGTGTACTTCACATGAAGCCACAACATTTTCAAAATTTTCACAAAAATGATTCCAAATGTTTTTATTAAACATAGTCCTCGGACTTAAAATGACGAATGTCTTATTTACGTTGAATTCTATGCATTTTCGAAAATTGCAAAGGTTTAACATTTTTTCGTCTTCGTACACTTTTAATATTGAAAATAGTTATTTTTTCTGATTGAAATTTGTTGTTCAAGGACAGATATTGAGGTAAGATATGGTCCAATATTTCGAAACTATGAGTAGTTTTTCCATAATTTTGCGTGAAATATAAGATATTTTCAAACAATTATTGTCTCAAAAAAGGCTCGAAATGTTTTCTTCGTACACAGCAAAACACGCTATAAAATGAGGCTAGTCTCGTTTTCGGTGATCTCCATGCATTTTCAAAAAAATTATCAAAGACCTCTTCAATTTTTACTTCTCCCCATACATACCCATATACGTTTATAGGGAAAGTTATGTAAGGCTACGGAAATAGATTTCGAAATTTCAACGGAAATACATATTTTGGGGTCCCTTGATACCGAAAAAATGTTTTTTTTCAAAACGTCCGTCCATCCGTCCGTCCACCCCTCCGTCTGTCCGTCTGTGAACACCACTAGCACCTAAACCATACGTACGATTTTTTTCCAAAATAGATATTCCCCAATTGATCTGGCTCGACTCGAGACGTTGCGAAAAAAATTCTTCAAAATTAGGGGTACTTTACATGAAGCCCCCCGGACATTTTAAAAATTTTCTCAAAAACGGCTCCAAATTTTTCTATAAATTTCTTGTATGAATAGAGTAAAATACACTATAAAGGGGGCGCAGAATTTTGATTTTTTCGGGGTCTTCCTACAACTACAAAATTAAAATTTTTCCTTTAAATGAAATTTATTGTTTATAAGTAATTCTTTCATTTAGACCATTAAGTTATTACGGTCAAATTAAGTAAGATTTTTCATTATGTTAGTGGTTTTCGCGCAATAGTGCGTGCAACATGTGCAAATTAAAAAAATAACTTAAGATTTTCTAAAATAGGCTCCAAATTTTTTCTTTGTACTTTTGTGGTTAAATGTACTCTATGAGATGACATAAACGCCATATTGCTCTATTCTTTTGTTTTTTCAAAATTTACTAATAAAGTTTCTCGAAAACGCAAAAGTTCTCTGTGAAAACGAAGTCAAAATTCCGCATTTTCGAAAATGATCAATCAGCCATTTTCTCAAAAACGGCTCCAATTTTTTTTCAAACGTTTCGGGCATGTAGTGCTAATTACACTCTTTAGATGCCATAAGATACATTTTGATCTATAATTTTGTTTTTTCATAATTACACAAATATCTTTTTTTAATGCTTCACGCCGTTAATATGCACATTTCGAGTAATTTGTAAAAACTATTGCGTTTGTGATTGGAAGGGTTTCAAATGATTTCCAATCAGGGTTTTTGAAAACTCAAAACTTTTCTGTGAAAAACAGCTTTAAACTTCACATTTACAGCGACACTTAAACGCCTTTTTCTTAAAAAACGGCTCCAAATTTTTCAATGAAAATTGCCATTTAGTACGAGGTTTTAAACTTCATTAATATTCTTAAAGTAAGTTCTACTATTAGTAAACCGAAAAATAGAGAATTTTTTTAAAAAAATGTACCTTGGGCGGCGAAAGATGGCAGTTGGCAAAAGTATGTGGCAAGACAGAAAAGCTAGGTCAGACCAAAGAAATTAGAAAACTAACTGATACGAGAAAGTCTGGGCCATTCTGTAACACCACTAGTTTTGTTAACTTTTTTTTCTTCGGATGGAGCAATCGACGCTTAAAAATGACGCAGTTTTGATTTCTGTTTAACTCTCCAAATGTTCGGAAATTACAAATGCATACTAGCAAGGCGAGAAAGTATGAGCTCCGGTAGACAAAGTAATAAGATAAAAAGACGTTTTAACAATATAAAATAACAGGATTTGTGCATCCAGAGTTATTATTCATGATAGATTACTGTTTAATGGAATTTATACCACCTACTTCATCAGGTAGCCTCGAGGCTAGCGCAGCTGGGTCAGCGTGCTCTTTTTCCACTACGCGGTCCCGGATTCGATTCCCGTCCGAGGTAAGACTATAGTGTGCGTTTTACTTGCAATGTCCCAATTTATGTTGCTGTGTGACGAAAATTCCCTTCCCAGGTTGAGAAGACCGGAATACGGCGTGGGGATGTCTACGTGCTAACCACACGTACCCCCTTAACCCAGGGCTGCGAGGTAGGGACATCGCTGGTAGGCTTGAGCCCGTTCACGAGCTGTTGCGCCAAGTACATACATACATACATACTTCATCTGTTACGACTATAAGCTTCTGAACTGCATCTTCCGTTATTCCGCTGCTTGAAGAGGCACACATGAAGTTTCCAGTTTCTCGATACTGCCTGGAAGCCAGCTAATGTGATTTGAAGTGTATAAAACTGAACTGAAAACTTTAGAAATGTTGAACGCTGACAAAAATTCATATTTAGATACTGCAGTCAGAAGAAAAGTTCATTATTACTCATTCATTGTCTCGAACTGCTTACTGAAGAATATCACAACTTCAATCCATGTTACACAGCCTGTTATCACTGGCTCCGGAGACAGTAATACATGAAATAGCTGCTGCTTGTAATGGGGTTCACGATAAGATAATTTCCAGGAAAGCTTCTTCGTTGCTAATATCGGTGTATTTACTTCTAAAAATGTATGTCTAACTGTCTCTGTCTCATTACAATGCATGAGCCGTACATTTAACATCCATGAAGTTTGGATAAAATACAGTAGGCCATTTTTCCGCTATCAACTTGTGTAGAACCTGCAAAGGTAGCTCAAGGCAGCAACTGATATCATTGCAGTTCTTCTGATTGGAAAGCCGGTCGAATACAGACGATGTTCTGTCTGGAGGGCGATGTAAATGTTTGAAAATTTTAGCGGCCGCTTGCTCTGACTGGTAATTTTCCGTGGATTCTCCGATCAACTGCGAGCGAATACCGAAGCAGTACTCTAACAAACGGGCCACGGACGGCGCGAGATTTTTCCTTCCTCTTCCCTGTCCTATCCTTATCTCTTATTTATACACACTTGCACACAAATGTACACTTATCGGGAGACCATTCTCGAGCTTAGAGCTTGTCCCGGGTGTGTGAGGGGGGTGGCGGCACGATGGTGGGAGATACCTTGTTGGGGGGAAATCCCATAAGCCGTCGTACATCGGCGGCAGATCTCGCCAACCAGAGGAGGAAAATCACAGCAACCTTCCGCGATAAAAATGCATTACACTTACGGGTCTAATGACTTTAGCAGTTGACGCGCCCGGAATCACTAATCAATCAATCAGTTCATCAACATGCATGGAGCTGAACGTGTGCACATGAACAGGACCCTCTCTTCTTATACACCATCTAGCCATAGTGCTTTATATTCATCATGAATAAATCAAAGAATTGTTAAACTATTTGATGCCTCCAAAGGTGTACAATAAATTAAATAAGGTTTTGATACATCTTCAGATTTCAATTTGCTTACAATTCAAATGGCGATTAAACGGCCTACTGCATCCGGCGTCTCATCAGCAGAAATCCATATAGATGATTTATCTATGTCATCTATGCATACAGTATGTCAACATATGAGGAATCTAAATAATTCTTCCTGCAAGCGCACTCGGCGGGAAAGTTGCGATTGCAATATTTTTGTAAGAAATGTTTGGATTCCTGGTGGCTGAAGAAAAGGTGCCTGAAGTTTGGTCCAAGCTATGTTTCCTGTAATCAATGCCCAGTTCTTCGTAATATTCACAATTAGATGATGTAGGCTACCCCTTCGAACTATGTAAGTAGTGCCATTGTCTTTGAAAAAACTCGTTGTTTATTTTCAATGTAGATTCTTAATGTATTGTAAATTGTTTCGTAAACTTTGTTTAATTTGGGATTTCATCGAATGTTTATTATGTTTGGCAGAGGACATTTTTACCGTTAATGATTAAAGCACTGTTAACAAAAATCCACCATTTCAATTTTGATGACAAATATGACGCCACCGGTGCCCAGGTGAACTTAAATGCAACAGACTGTTACAAGTTCTGTAGCGTTTGAGAACAAGAAAGGAAAACACTAACAATTAATTGTTATCCGCATCGAACTCATGCAATTTAGCTTTGAATGTAACGAAAATGTATATGATTGACGACAATGTTGATAAACACAAAAAAAGTCCAATTCCCCCTTTCTTGCTGTAGAAAAAACCTAAATAAGAGGACCCGTAGCACATCACGTGATGGAAAGTGGGAATTTGCCAAGAAGCGCGGTGGACACTAGTGTGGGGCGAGTCTTTCTCCAAGTGGTTAGAGCGAACCAGTGGTGTCTCTGAAATCTCGGAAGAGGTAGAGAGGTAATACGCAAATACATAGGTATTCATAAAATATATTAAAAGACATCATAGGAAAAATATGATAATACACATCACCTGAACACCAGAATCTTATTGACAAAAACCGTGAAAAGTACGACACTAAGGAGTGAATACATTTGATACCGCTTCATGGTTTAGATGTACGACACTTACGTTCACTTCCAATTTCAAAGTGAAGTTTTATTTGTGCACTCTTTGTTATAAAATCTTTCAATAATGTAAACATTTGAAAATGTTCAGGCAAGACCAAGGACACTTGCTTCGCCAATGATAAACTAGTGTTGCTAAAACAGCACATACTTTCTCGCATTATTTATAAATTTCTCATTTTCGAAAATTCAGAAACTTCAACAAAAACGAGACTCGCGCCATTCTTTTAAGTATCTCTTCTCTCCGTGGAAAAAATTATTGGAAAAATTGCAGTGGTTTGTGATAAAAACGTTTTAAACTCTTTTATAATTGCCTATGTTTCACGCCAAATTACACGAAAACTACTCATATTTTCCAAATACTGAACATTAACATATATAAAGATCCGTCTTTAAATAACAGATTTCACTACGGAAAATCTCCATCTTCAATATTGCAGTTGTGGGAAGACGCCCCAAAAAATTGAACTTTTGCCATTTTAAAAAAATGCGGGATTTCAACAAACATGAGATGTACAAAATTCTCTTAACCGTCCTTTAGGCTACCCGAAGACAAAATTTGATCAAAAAGTTTGATGTTCTTTTCGTGAAAATTTTGAAAATGATTTTGAGACTTCATGTAAAGTACGCTCAAAAATCAAAATATCAAAGTCCCAAAGCCTTACGTTCATTCAGATTGATCGGGAAATATCAATTTTGAAGAAAATTGGCGTAACTGTTAATTCGCTATCATTGACCACAGACTACAGATAACGGGCAAAAAGAGACGTTTTGCCGTCAATCGATTTTTCGGTATCAAGGACCCACAAACTTGGGTTCTGACTACACCACATGTTAGAGGAATTTTCCCCTATATTTATCAACAAGATTTATCCACTTTTTCGTCACCAGTTCCCGGCAATAAGAGTTCTTCTGCCGAAAATTCGCCATTTTCCGGCGCAAGATTACCAACTTGATAGCAAGGCTCCAAGGCTGCGTGCTGTTAAATATTTATTATTTACTTATTGCGTTAAGGAACAGCAACATTTTTATGTTCTTGATATGTAAAGAACTGTTGCACTGTACAAATATAATAGATTTACATATTATTCCAGAGTTCGTGAAGATTGTTATTTGTTGTTCTTGAGCAGTGTGTGGTTGGTGGCACATGTGGCACCTTTTGGGAAACCATTTTGTGTGGTTTTGTTTAGTAGATGCTACAAGTCTCTTATTATTTAATTATTTGCAGAAATACTCGGAAGGGACGGAAATATTATGTTCAAACATTCTTCATTGAAAGGAACGTAGTTTCATACAAAGTACATTGTTTGTATGTAATTAGCATACCGTATTTAATGTAACAATTTATAATATTTAAAATTCGTTTTAATATTTCTTATGTAATGAAGTCTTTCCAATGTAAGCGACTCTTATATCCAAATATTGCATTCCGAGGTATGACTAATTTTAAAAATTAAATTCACACGATGTTCAAAAGAAAATGCTGACCTAAACGAAAATTTTCATAATGTGATTTTTGAAGTCGGTTATCTATATGTCTTCAAAACATCATAATATCCACTATTTAAAAATGTGCAGAAGATGCATCTAATCTTAAATATAAGTGTAAAAAAGAGAACGTTCGCCCCCTTGTTTACCAACACAAAGAGAGAAGAAGGAGGCTTCGCATTATGATGAATGATGATGGAGCAGGTCCTGAAATGAAACATGACAGGGACAACGCAAAAGCCTGAAAAAACGAGAGTACGCTTTGTTCACTGCATTTACCCCTGTGAAAGGAATTAGAGTGATATCTACAGATGAAAGTCGTCGCGCATTACTCATTTCCTCCCGGTACGTTATCAACGTCACATTTCTGAGTATCAAATTTACATAGATTTCCTAACTCACTTAGTACTCAAAAGAAAATATCCGTATATATTTTTAACTAGTTCCACATTAATTGAAAATTGCTTCTTTTTAAAAATGCGTAATTGCAGACTTATGCGTATGGAGAATGTACTGTACTATGAAATTGTATGTACCGAATCAATTATGTTTTTATACGTACTTTATATTCCTTAACTATTGGAATATATAATCCATATTCCATAATATTTTGGAAAATATTTTCATACATAATAAAATCCATCATTATTTACTTCTTTAATATCCATCTAAACGTTGAGCATAGTTTAATAGAATTTAGAATCATTTACCCAACGAAGGTATGTCTTGGACTTCCGATTTCTAACAATTTTTTCAATTCCGCGTAAGGGCAGTGGTGAGAGTGTATAATTCAATTATTGGTATGTTGTTCCAAAACACAATCGCAATCACAAAACTGCTACACTTCTTCTTTGAGAAATATATCATTGTTCAATGAGTATTACAATATACAAAATCAATTACTATGAATCCATTAGAGATTTTTTATGATTTACACGATATTATAGCGATATGATGCTGAATTTCAAATTCGTGGGTACAGTGTAGGATATTGAAATAACTGTCTCCTACATACCTATGTGGTTGAACAATGTGATATTGATGCTTGTGGTTGCAGTTACTGCGACTGCAGGTTTGTTCCACAGTGACTGTATCTACATAATGTTAATGCCTTCACTTTGAGTGACAGTTACTAGTAAATGAGAATATTTATCTGTTTTCCCGCTGAACCTCTATGATGCCAGAGGCAACTACTGCTTATACTGCAATTTTCCTTTGTAGTAACTTTGCCCCTCAAGGCCCGTCTTCATGATGGAATATGTCACGGTATTTCGCGACGTTCTCAGTCGTGCCGCAAGATATCGCGTGATCGCGACCGTATCAAGCAGTGCTTGCGATTATGCGATTGCGACCTTGCGATCATGCGAGGTAGAAAGTCGCGAAATGTCTTGTGATATTCCATTGTGGCCATAGGGGTTTGAGGGGCAGAGGTAGAAAAATCGTACTATAGGTGATCGTGTTCAAGAATCACTGCTTCGGCGATGTTTACAATGTCATCTCTGCTGTCGGCTTGAGCACCAGGAGGGTTCCCAATATTTCCTACAAGTCTTCCCCAATCCATCCACTAATGTGGCACGAGGGTTCTTATACTCGGCGAGTTCGTGCTATACCTTACAAGCGTATCTCGCGGTCCCCTAACAGCTTGGCTGGCGTTAGTGGAATAGGGAGTCACATAGCCGACCTTAACGCCAGCACTAGCCCGGAGGCCTATACCGCCCGCTGACTGGCGGCTCCATACTGTTACCGGCGAGGACACAGGTGCGTCGGGGTTGGCGCTGTTCAGATGCAGCATGTACAAGCCTCACAGACCATGCTCCTACGCTACCTACCCAGGAAAGAAGGGGTGAGTATAGAAGGGGGATGCACGCTGGATGAGAGTGCCAACAATGCCAAAACACTCAGGAAAACTCTCATGGCCTGACGGGATCCTAACTCTTCTACCCTTATGTGCGAGATTTCCACTGCGCGTCCATTTTAGCGATCTCGACCGCCCCGGTCGGGAATCAGGAGTAAATTTATTGCTTTCATAGTAATGTGTTTTACTGAGCAGATGGTGAGGGTTGGGATGAAATATTTGAGTTCACAATTACAACAATCTTTTAGGAATAATTTATTGATTCATTCAATAACGCAAGTTTATCTAGTAACAAACAGTAAAGTCATAAGTAAATTTTCCCAACTACAACAGAAATTACGATTTAAATTATTTACGATGATAACAAATAGTTTTGTCAAGAACATTAACAGTTCCTTGAACAATAGCCGAGAGTGCAACCAGAGCTCAGTTGCCTGGACATCTACGTGAATTCTGAAATTGAAATAAAATTGCTTTTGCTAGAAACGTAGTCCAGAAAATTCTAAATCTTCACAATTGGAACAAATGTGACGAATTTGCGCAAGCGGTTCTGAACTCTTGTGTCACGAGATCAAAGTTCCGAAGTCCAGCCTAATTTCAAACAAAAATGACCCAGTATATTTCAGTCAGACAACTGATCCGTACCACATCACAACAATTTTAGAGAAGAGTTTAGATATTTTCTCAAAATTATTCTTCCTACCCATAATTCATTGATGGATTGAGTGTAGCACGCTTTACCCAGTCTCAAACCTCAGAGATCGGCTAAGTTTCCTGATGCACACGTATTATTTCAATACACTTAATGAACTCTAGAATTCCATTTAGATACTATTTCACAGATGAATTTCAACGGCGATAAGCTACAACTAGGAAATATGCACTTTCTTTGGTCAGGGTCCCTGTGGTCGTTCAATGTAGACCCGATGATGAGTGAAATGATGAGAACGAATATACAAAGTCGTTTCGTTAAATGATATCAAAAATATGGAATTTTGAATCTTAGAGCCACATGAATTCTCATTTACGCCAAGTCAATATGTATATTTATAGCGCTACTTCCAGTGGAACGTTCTCGAGCATCCTCCCAAAAGACAATATCTCACACAACGTGGCTTCGATCTCATCGGATCATTGAAGAAGTACATGGATGGTAGGCAATTCAAAACCTCACGAAGAATTCCAAGAATGTCGAGACGTGGATTTAAGGATTAAAGACCAATTTCTTCAATACAAGAATAAATGCCATGGACTATCCGAGCGAATGTTTTTGTTGTTTACGTGGTGATAATGTTAGGAAATAATGGGTAATATAACCTGTCCTTTGGCTCGACAGCACGCTACGGGCCTTGGCCAACCAGTAATAAAATCTCCTAGTACAGTAATAAAATATTTTCAGTGTAAGAATCTGTGCAACAATTGTGTTCTTGGGAGATCTTGCTTCTTACATTTTCACCTTCCATCATATGTTTATATGTAACCTAGGGGTTGCTTTATAACCGCAAACATTTCAAGAGTGTACGCATTCTACGAAATCCATTTAAGGGAAGACTACATATTCATTCGTAATAATTTTATGAAGTATTCTTCCCGATTAGCAGTTAGCATCCAAGAATTTTATCTGGTTAAAAAATGACCAAAAATAGTTCATAACTGGGCTTCGTAACAAGGAGCAAAAAACCGAAATATATTTGAGAATTTTCGGGGGAAAATTCACTTATAGTCATTATCACATAACTAAAAATTGAAGAACAAGTGTAATTTTAAATATAGTCCCGTCAACACATGGAGAGAGACCCAATATGTCTGAAGAACTTTTGGGGAAAACTTCATCAAGGTTCACGTGGATGATACAGAAATTGAGAAAGGAAAAATTTATTTAGACGTCGAAATTTATTTTATGTTAAAAATCAGAAAAATACTAATAAAGAGTTAATAGCAAAAATATCAACTCGGTACCGGAAGATATGAAAAGGTCTTCGTCTGTGGGAGATATACTAATCACTTTCTGTGAATCACGTCTCACAGATTATCCGGTGTTGGACCACAACTTCATCAGTGTCATTCGCTTGGTGAGAAATTTAATCAGAAGCACGCCCGTATGGTCTCCAGCACTTGGCTGAAAATGACAAAGATGTATCTCTACATACAAGCTGCTTGAATCCCGTCCATTATACCGACAACGTCTTGCATGATTCGTTGCAGTGCTTCCAGGGGAACGTTATGGACCATCTTCCCTAAAAACCGGATCTCCCACTCAGTGTTATCCGTCTCTTAGGGCTGTTGAGGAAGCATATAAGTAGTATAAATGATGTCGCAGTTGAAAAAATCGACGAGCCTGTTCAACACGCCATCTTGTTTCACAGGCGACCCTATTTCTTTCCGCAAGCTTGGGAGCATTAGTTCACCGGTGGAACTTATGTTTGGACAAACAGGGTGGCTATTTTGAAAAGTTGTGAATACTAGTGTCGTAATACGTATCAGTTTATGAGTCTGTGAAATAAATTACGTCTGAGAGATTTTGTTGCCTTACTTTTGGTTCTACACTCACCCTGCAATTACAGAGTAGAACCATTTACACAAGACTTTCTTTCGTCTGTAAACTGAAAATGTGTAACTACAAAACACATGGACAATAAAGCAAACTTGGTACTTTAAAATTTGAAACAAATTACAAGAATGATAATCAATGCTTAATTTAAAAAAATATTAAAATACTTCCGTTTAAACAAATATGAACACACTACAAATAAGAAATGGAATACAAAAGCAAAAAGGTTGGACACGTTCTATCATATACTTTCTCCCAATTCGTAAAATGTAGTTAACAGAGCAGACACAGGATAAGTAAGAATAAAACAATGATATTAAAGCCTCCAACACGTATCCCGTGTTTTTCATTTTTTTACATTCTTTTCTATACATTCTTTCTCTCTACGTTATTTTTCAGAAACTAATAATAATATTCAAAATGCTTTATATGGATTTGTAGCGCTTTTACAGTAAATCTAATCGTGTGTTCTGATGTTGGTATGAATTATATTAGAAATAGGTTTTCACCAAAATTAATTTTTTTAATTCTATTAAATTGACATATTCGTATAATTTATCTTCTTGTATGTGATATATTGGGTTAAATAGTATGTTATATTATTTCAAGTTTAAGGCTCGAACGAGGTTTTGTTCATTTTTTATGTATCCAACAGGGCAATGCTTAAATTTGATGACTTAAGAAATTACTCTCTAGAGGCACAGAAAAGTTTTAAAAGGAATTATGTAGACGTTTGTTGATTAGGCCATAAAAATGCCAATTTGGACCAATGAAAATCCGTTGTCCGTCAGTCCTTCCGTTCGTCTGCCTGCGAAAGGCACTAGTGCCTAACACAGAATTTTCACAAAAATTGATGTTCCACGATCGATCTATTTTGGCCTATGTGATGTTGCTTTCCTTATAATTGGGGACGGATTTTTTAATTTGCTGAGAAATTTTACATGAAGTTCCTAGGATATTTTCGAAATTCTCTCAAAAATGGACCAAATTGTTTCTTAATATTTAAACGAATGAAGAAAAGTATCGTAACGTCACCATTTCGGTAGTGGCATGACACTACCCACTTGTAAGTACCAGTAACATGTTGAATAATACTTAACCCGGGAGTGCCCGCAATAGGTACTCACGCCAGTGTCCGCAGTGTATCTCTCAGATATAGCTGCAATTTTTTGTGAATGGGAATGATCTGAATGTCCATTTATTGAAATACATATTTTATTCAGTTTGTGCATATCACCCAGTGCAATTGTTAACGAATCATACCCTGCAGAATTCTTGTCTGAATACATATGCTGAGAAAGGTATGAAATTGACAAATTTCACGTAAAAATCATTAAACATCTTATTATCATATTAAATAATATTAAATACAATTTCCACTAATTATTTTGGCATGTTCTAAACAAATTCATATATTTTACTTTTTCACAAAAATAATTATAAAATATTGGTCTTTTTCCATTTTATGAGGGTCGCATTTTTTAAATTCCCTACAGTCGTTTCCTGCATATCTTCTTTCTTTTTAGTAAGAAATTGTCACAGTCGATTGTAGATAAAGAAAATCGTTGCATTTTCTGAATAGGCACTTGTCATAGACACAGCTGAAAATAATGCCATGACATGAACCGCTCAGGCCAGGAGCTCACTATGTTTTGGCGCCATTGCACCCAACATGTAGGACAGATATCGCGCAGCGCAGCGATCAAGTTCCAACATGCTCACGGGAAATGAGTCAGCGAAAGGATAAAAATAAAATACCAGGCGACCTCAGAAAAGAACAATGAAGGAATACATGAAATATCAGACGCCAAATGCATCGCAATAATTCAGAAACCTAAAATTGCGGTGGCTTGGGTCTCGCAGATGTATTGCGAGCACTCCCGGGTTAATTATTCTGATTTGAAAAATAAATATCCTTAATATAGGCTCCTAAATTGATCTTTTCCTTGTTATCATTATTTTGAAACACATTTCAATTACTCAGTTTTGAGCCCTTATGGATCGCGACGGACGAAATTCCATGTAAATATTTCCTGTTCGCATGAAGAAATCCTGTGCACTCAACCAACAAATCCAACGGAAAACGAGTTTTGGTAATGGATGGCTGTGGATGAAAACATCGCTATATCTGCTGGACGAACAGAAGTCCATGATATGTAAAATCGTTACTTCTGTAGCTTGCAAGTGACAGAAGGAGTATGCGGAGAAGAAAATTACGACGATGCTTCGGTAACGTCTCAACCTCCAACAACGCCTGAAATGAGGCATGCATTAGCAATATTGCGACGCGAAGTTCAGCACAGGACAGATTATTTACAGAAACACTTGAAGTTTATATTAATGGATTACTGAGAGAAAATCAGAAGCTGTCCTTGGTCAAGGACGTTTTTAAATCATAAAAACTGTGCCTGATATTATAATCTGATTTTAAGTGTTAATAAATTTTGTTTTCTCAGTAAAGTCAAGAATTAGAAAGATGATCGCCGCTCTCGCCCGCCGACCAAAATACGTCCTGTCTTTAGCTTTAATATTGACGGTGTAGGCCAGGTTTAAAAAAATTGAAACTTTTCAATATTCGAAACTTTAATAGATTTTCTGAAAATCAGAAATATATTTTATTTATAAGTGCAATTTGCCCACTATTCGATCAAACAATTTAAAGAAAATAATTCAAGTATTTAAAAAAACTTAAGATGTACCACATGCTTTACGTCACATATCCCCCAAAATTAAATAATGTTGCGATTCCTCAGGGTCTTTAGATCAACCACATCCTTCTGGGATCTGATATCTCTGTGAAAAATCCTATTACTGGTTAGTCGGTATTACTATATACAAAGAGCGGGATGGACGGGCAGATGGAAGGAGAATCAGGCTATTTGAAACTAGTGGTTCGACAACAGCACATAGTTTCTCACATTAATGTAACAGTTAATTTTTTCGGACTATCACATTATTTTAACGGATCTTTTGTAATTTTAATCTTTTGCAAAAATTTGATAGTACACAGAGTTCAGAGAAAATCGTACCTGAACCATTTTATAAGCGTAATTTCCTCCATCCATTTCAACTTTGCAGGGACACGAGCTGAGCGAGATTGATCGGTGATATAAATTGTGGAGGAAATCCTACAAACGGTTTAGAGTTGTCTGCAGGCGGACGGATGGACAGACATCGTCAGGTGATTTGACTGGAACAAATTTTTAGGTAACAAGAACCGACAAAACGTGAATTTTCTCACGCACCGTAATAGAGGGTGTAGTTTAATGGCTTGTTCATAAATACGGAAATGTTAATGACAAGAAGTTAACTGCAAATGTTGCGTTCAGAATTTGCCAGTATTTGGTTTCACTAATCCACAATTTTCATTGTCACCAAAAATACTGAGAACGTAACAACTTTTCGAAAATAGGTAATTCCCACTTCTCACAACAGCAAACAAGTTTACCATTATAATCAGTACAAGTGCTGATATCAAAGAACCAAATGTGTCAGTAATGTACTCTTCTAATTTGAAATTTACATTATCAATATCATGACCGACAGTCATGAATATAGCATTGACCATTTAACCTCGGTGAACAATTAGTTTTGGTATCTCCTATTGGAAATAGTGCTAGTTTGGACGAACATTTCATTCTTTTACTTTTCCGCCTTACTACTTAAGAAGAGGAAGTATTGAAAGTGTGCACTGGTAATCGACGATTTTTCGGCCTGAAAAATTGTTATTGTCGGGCCCTGGTAAAAAATTTGATAAATCTTGTTCCTGTATGTAGTGCATTACTACCATTAATACGTTGTATACGCAGAATCCATATTTTGTGGTCTTGATATCGACAAATCAGTTGATGGCAAAACGTCTGCTTGCCTGTCTGTCTGTCTATCTACCTGTGGTCAACACTAACGCCTAAACCGTTTATTTGATTTTCTCCCCAACTAATATTCTCCTATCTTTCTAAACGAACTCAAGGCCCTGTAAATCTGACAGTAATTTTTTATTTCTGGAGGTTACTTTGCGTGAAGCCTCAACATTTTCAATAAAAAATAGATTCATTTTTATTATACATTGTTCTAAGATAGCGTAAAGGCCGCTTAAAATAATGGCGCAGGTCTCATTTTTAAATATCTGAATTTCCGAAAATTGCAAAGGTTCAACATGTTTTCGGCGTCATCCTACTACTACAGTATCACGAGATTTTTTCCTTAATAAAATCTTTTGTTCAAAGACGTCTTGATACAAGATTATGTACAATTGTTTGAAAATATGAGTATTTCTCCCGTAATTTCGCGTACTGGGAAAGTAGTGCAAAGAAGTTCTTGCTTGAGACTGCTAAATTACCGCGGAAAATGTAGTTTTCAGTGGAAACACTGCAATACTAGTCTTTCATACTACATCAATTGACAATCTTAATTAGTTCATTATAGGGTATGGCGTCCGCTCAATCGGTTAGCGCTTTACTAATTTTCATTTAATATGTAATTCAACATTTTGCATTTACATTGACTGAATGTTAAAACGGTATGTTAAGAGCTAATTTGATTCGTGTTTCTGGAGAGATGTGGAAATCAATCGCAATATTAGATTATCGTCAACATGGGGAGACGTTTTCAAGATTGTGTGAGTGAGTTAAGTTAGTCAGAGCGTTGATTAGAGGTGGGTAAATTAGAGGTAAGAAAGGGGTAGTTATTATGCCAAAATGTATGAAATAATGACATGTTTTGACAATCAGTATTTTCTTAGATATGCGCGATTATGAAAATACAATGAAGTCACAGGCTTCCACGGCCAGAGTCATGTGAAGGATCTTGGCTGTCCGGGTGACGCCGCGCCGAAGGCTGTGTTACCGTCGTTTCGACCAACTTATCGTAGTCTTCCTCAGGGCTGGTCTGCAATGAAGACCACGATAAGATGGTCGAAACGTCGGCAACACAGCCTTCGATGCGTCGGCACCCGGACAGCCAAGATCATTCATATGAAAATACATGATCTGCAATATTTGTTGCTTTGTTATACTTTTACAACTATTTTAATATTTTGCCGTCCGTTTCGGCGGACGGCATGCATTCTGCACACTTGGGAAACACTTTCTCATGTGATGGCGACATTCTCTTCTTTGCAGTCCTTCTTTGAATGAAATTTTAAGGAATCTTAACAGAAATGATAATCTTGGCAGAAATGAGAATACGTAGAAACGTACTCTCTGTCAACTTGATGTTTCAAAATTGAAGTTTCCAAGTCAAATAATAAAGCTGCAGGTATTGTGGAGAGAACGGAGCATTCTGTAGAGACATACAAATCAAGGATTAGAGAACGTGGTGGTGTCCAATTTTTGATTACTTCCTACATGCTTTAGTAGTTCTTATAAATGCTTGGTTGGTTAATCGACAAAACTATGCAGGAAATTATTCTATTAACTGCCACAACTCTTTCATGGAAGTAAAAATGGGCAAAAATCCCAACAAGCAAACTGTTTTGAAAACCAGGGAAGGTTTAGAGATGAACAATCACTCGCCAAATATAAAGCAACATATAGGCATTCCCTTTGATGGTTTTATTATGTAAATGTGTGTATTTGCAGAAAATGCAAAGTGGGCCTTCGTCTTGATTGCTTCATGCAAATCCACTGTGCCTGACGGACGCGTGATTTTATTTCTTTTGGGACTCTTGTCACCGAATGTTATTTGTAGACTATAATCTCTTCTGACGCCTACCTCTTGAAAGCTACATCGTTTCCTGCCTTTAGCAGGTGCAAGTCAACGCGTTCGACTATATATATCCGCTTCGCCCACGCGGTCCACTGACAAACGCTGGCACAACGCAGTGTCCTTGGTGCGTAGCGTCCGCTGAAGTGTGCGGCAGATTTCCCAAAAAACATAAGTCGAAAGCAAATTATGATCGTTGATTCATGATACACCGAATATAATTAACATAATTACTTACAATATCTTTTTAAAAAATATTTCAAAAAACAACTTCACGCATTAAAGAAAGTAGTGAATGTCTTGAAACAGTTCTGAATAACAGTTTTTCTTCTCATTTTGTAAACAGTGTCAGTGTTATCTTTCAAAATAGAAAAACATCAAACTAAAACTTTATTTATTAATTAGCATGAAGTGCGGGTTTTGACATCTGTTCATATCCGTGTTTGTATTCTTCCACTCATTCCTATACATAAGTGTTTTCGAACTCTTATCTCTTTTTTATAACATATTTTCTCAGGACAGTAAATGCGGCGGTACCAATCCTTCAGTGCTCCTTATTTTGGATTGAAATTAAATTGTGAATTCCTCGAACCCTTCCTCTAAGAAAATCAAATCTCTAATTTCGGATTTAAACTTCACAAATTTTTCCGTTTTACATTTTTACACTCCCGTTTCAGGGAAGCCTTCACTGATTGGAATGTGTTCTCAACTCAACAACGAACATTTTCTTTAATATGTTAAATTGGTGACATTGCCGAAACGTAATATATTATTATGATGTCATGTAAATGCTCGTCGAGATGATCCACGACTTCTGCTGTACTTTTAGTGCTATCGGAAAGGACAAGTATACCGGTTCGCCGATAATGTGAAAACACGAATTGAGACGACTTGGTTGACATTGACGGATGCGCGGTTTGTAATGGCTCAATTAAGGCGTGCCACTGGAAGGATCGAAGATCAATTTTTGCCTAAATGGGAGCCTAAAATATGTTTTTTGAGCTAGGAATTTAAATACGCCATTTTTCTGATAAGCTAACATTTCTCTTCGTAAATTTTAATTTTTTCACAGTATTGACGAAATACCCCTAAACGTCAACACAGATAACTGTTATCTACAACATATATTACACAAGATGAAAATAACCTAACATTCTCTTGACAAAATGTACTCTTAAGTAATATAAAATTATATTTTTGTATATAAAACCGTTTAACTAATTTACCATAGTTAAAGAGTCTCTAATACAGAAGTATGTTTCACATCTTGCTTAGGTTAACTTCTTGACACTGATATTTTGATGGTTTCTTGTCTTCTGATATCCTTCTCTCTTTTCATGAGAGTATACATTGCCTTCTCCTTCTGTCACTTGTTTATTTTACTATTATAGTATCTGATCATGACAGGGAATATACGGTACTGGCATTGGCTCAGCAATAATCTTAATATCATCTGTGTTAGTATCACCAGGAACCAATCAAGTGCGTGCCTTGAAACAAAAAAAAGTGTTTTCTAGGATCGTACAGAAGTATCTCCTAGTGAAGAGATATTTGCACCTCTCAAATAAAAAAAGGTATGAACAAGATGGCCTGAATTATCATTTCACTAAATTCATACAAAGCTATCTCATTTATAATTGATAAAACGTCTTCAAATACGAAGTGGGAAGTAAGTAAAATTCATAAACAAGGTGTGGACATTCAATCCAAGAATCCTTAGCTTTGATGATATATCAACATTGATAATATACTCTACATACGCTACATATGTTTCAGGCTTTTCCCATCGAAAACTATGTTTTGAAATCTAAACGCGACAAATCCTGTCTAGCATAAGTGAGTGAGAGGACTAATATCAAGGATAACAAGGTAAAGATGTACAAAGTCTTATAGCTGAAAGTTTGATTAGTCGAACGTTCGAGTCGTTTTTCGCACCATCAGGTGATAATACAAGAGAGTACAGGAATTGCGGTTCCAGTACCCAGTTCCGTGGCTGTGTCAAGCAACTGAACAATTACTCCTGTCCGCTTATTAAATAACTCAATGGGATACTTATTTGTGTAGAGAGTACAAACTAAGCAGATCCATTTATGACCCAGCTTTAGCTCAACTCAATGTTTGAGAAGAAATATTCAACCAATGTTCACATTTATGGAATCGCGTCCAGTGGCGTGTTACTCTTTATCAATTACTTTTGCATTAACAAAATCAACAGAATTTTGAGCTATCATTTAAGCAATTTTACGGACTGCTTCTTTGTCTTAAATCTGTGAAATAGTAGAGATTCCGTCCGCCAGCTTCACTTAAAATTGAAAGTATGCTCCTTTTGTTATGTTTTGAAAGGGTCTACCTGACTCTCGTGAATTTAAAATTGGGTAAAATAGACAAATAGTATCCTATTTAACATTTTCAAGCACTGCACTTTAGATGTGCTTGCCATTCAAACGGTTTTCCCTCAGGAATTGTACAGAAGTTCCGTAATCTCCCATAGTGATGTTTGAGAGTAATACCTATTTATTCGGTACACAATTTATTATTCCAAGCTAGTTGTCATTTTATCCCATTACAAAATCCGAACATCATATTTATTTCCTTTCTACTAAAATTTCTTAAATTATCTAAACCAACAAAATAATAGTTTCAATTAACAATTGGTCGAGCAAATGAAATTTGGTTAATTAGGTAGATAGATTTTCAAAATAACTTTAGATACTTTTTATCACCACTAATTTTTTTCATTTCGACGGGCCCTACTGAATGATGCTCATAATGTTTTTCGTCGGTCACGTGAGCCACACTCTTTGATTTATTGATTGATTTTTTATTGATTTATCTTTGTCTAAAAACCGTAAAACCAATATGTGACGCATGGTGGATAAGTATAATCTGCACACGTTTTCTTGAGCTTCAGAATCCGTTACCAACCCTTTTGCTAGACATAGTTGAATGGTGATTAAAAATGCCAACAAAACGAGCTTAGCAACATTTGAAAAATAGCTTCGCTCCCGAGAAGTAGAAAAAAAATGCATCGGTAACTATCTACGGATTTGATGTTGCAGTACTGCTAACAAAATATTTACACAACATCGGTTCTACTCCTACCACAAACAAGCAAAAGCAGAGTTTAACAAAACGTGCGTGTAGTGAAGCTACATTTAGTTGTCACTCAATGCCCTTGGTGAAGCTACAGTTGATTGTCATCCAACAATGTCGCTTTTTTCAATTCATTTATTTATTCTTTCTGAATTTACATCGTTCAGCCTTTCGGCTCTACAGATGATTGGTGACTTATTCTAATCTTAAAATTTACGAGGGGGGAAACTCAATGAGCACCGCCAGAGCATCACTAGAGCTGATTTTAATTACAGAAGTTAATTATCTATTCAAACGTGGAAAAGCAGTTTAAAAATGAATGAATGGGATATCTGTTTTTTATTCTCAGGATGGGAGGGTTAGCTATGCCTAGGTTGTAAAATGGATGATCCGGTTATGTAGGTAGGTGGAAGAAGAAATTGTGGGATATGTGAGTGATTTGCTCTTTTATGGATTTTAGGTTGAAATCTGAATGGAGGGTTCAGTTTCTGACAAACCATGGAGCTTTGGTTGCAATGCAAAGGATTCTGTTTCCTAAGACTTGGATCTTGTTTATGTGGATGATCACGAATGACGCCAGTCGGCATTGCGTGAAGAAGGAGTGGTGGAGAAGGATTTGTATAGGAGCACTGTATTTTCGGGGGCGAGGGCTACTTTAGGTTTACTAATCGGTCGGAGGTTGATGAAGTTTCTAATGGGCTTGCTTCAATTTTTGTTCTATATGATGTTTCCAGGTTAATTTTGAGTCTAATAGAGGCCTAGATATTTAACAGATGAATTTAAT
>JAHLJT010008446.1:141089423-141113472 GCA_031308135.1 Acheta domesticus | reverse complement strand
TTCAAAGACCTTAAAAAAATTAAACCTACGCAATTCTTTTAAACGTCCCTTGTTCTGTCCGCGGAAAAAAAATTGGAGAAGTTTTTGTAAATATTGTTTTTATATTTGCGTTAATTTCAAACAGAATTTTCGCGGAAACTACTCGTTTTTTGGAAAATTGTACCGGAAGTTTTCTAAAGAGCTGAAAGACGAGAGCGAAACGACGAACGAAACAAAGAAAGACGAAACTTCTATCTTCAATATTGTAGCTTTGCAATGTCACGTTTTTGAAATATTAAAGCAATACAGTTGTCCGGAAATGGAAACTAACACCAATTTTTTACCATCCGAAGAGATAGATTAGAGGAGAAAATTTACAAGAATTGGAGCTATTTTTGAGACAATTTTTTTATTTACCTACATTTCACACAAAATTACGCAAAAAACTACTCATATTTTTGAAAAATTGTACATAGCCTTATTTGAAGATTTGTCTTTGAAGGACACTTTTTATTGAGGAAAATCTCTATTTTCAATCCGTAATTGTAGTAAGATTCCGAAAAAATGTTGAACTTTTCCAATATTGAAAATAGGAGGGATTTCAGCAAAAATGAGACCTGCCCCATTTTAAGCATCCTTTACGCTAGAACAATGTTGAATAAAAAAGTATTTTTGAAAAAACTTGAAAATGTTGAGGCTTAAAATAAGGTGCCCCCAGGAGTCAAAATTTTCGTGTTGAACTCGCAGGGCCTCCAGTTTTTCCAGATTGATCAGGGAATATCAATTTTGGAGAAATTAATCTGAACATGTTAGGCGCTAGCTTAAACCACACACTAGGTTTTAATCACAAACGGACGGATAGATAGATCTTTTACCTTCGGCAAAAATAATTATTCTTAATAATTATTGTTAAAAGTTATTATTAATAAATTTTCTACAATGTGGATTCTGACTGCACAAGGTGATAGAGAAAGTAATCCACTATATATAGGAACGTGTCTTCCCTTTTTTGATTCCAGGGCCCCACAATACGAGTTTTTTCTCCCGAAAAATGGCAGATTTTTGCCACAGCATTACAGTTCTTTCTCTTTACTACGTACGTAGCTCAACATGACAGTGAAAATGAATTTGTGTTGTCTAGAATCATACCTACACGCGCATGATTTGCTGGATATGTCGTCAGAAGCTAACACTATAGAGAGTGGCTCAAAAATGTTAGAAACGAAGATAAATGTAAAATAAATGTTACAAACGTCAATAAATGCAAACAAATTGAAGATATTATCTTATTATCATTGTGGTGGGATATTTATACAACGAAATTACAATAATGAGGCATTTACCTCTGATTGGGGGGGGGGGGAATAGACAACTGGCCATACGCCAATAGTCTGCAGGTCACGTTCTGACGCTGTCAGTAATGAAGTTCGTTTTCCTGCCGAACACCAGTGCATTCAAATTGGCCTAACAATCAAGGGCTAATATCAATATATAACTGCGTTTAATGAAATTTCCGACATGTTCATTCTCCAAAGCGACCATCTTCGGCCACTCTACATTCTCTAGAATATTGTAATATTTATTCTGAGACACTTCTATAATTGGCAGAGAAGATCTCCAGTGGCATGCCAACACTCGTCACTCGCTCGAATGATATGTTGACTGTAAACAAACCATTCACATTTTTTGTTGCAAAAATATCTAGTTCTGACTTAGAAAATTTGACATCAAATTTGCATTCTTAGGCTCATGTTAGATAGGTCTATAATGGTTACTTTTTCGACGTTTGTTACTTTTTCATGCATGTGTTTTCTTAATATTATTTTAAATAAGAATTCCCATTCCACAAATGTAGTCTCTTCTTAAGAAAGGTTGATTTATCAGATGAAATATAAATGTTTATCACAATCATCTGTTATATAAAAAATATCTTGCCTGTATTGTAAAATGAAAGTACAATTCTATCTCTGCTTCGCTCCGTCCTTCTGTGCCCTGTTTCTTCCCGCTTATCCCCAGACTGAATAGTGTCGCTTCAATGAACCCTGTTCTTAGCTTTCCTTTTGCGCTTCCACCATGCCTTGCCACGTTCTACAATGACTAGGAACATACAGGTTATCTAGTTATCTTTGATATATTGCAGAAGTTTTTAAATTAATTGATTGATTAATTAATTGACAATTGATTTTAAATTTAAAAAAATATTATTGAAAACGAGTAGGGAGGGTTAAGAAAAGCAAAGTATACATTGTATTAACAAAGACAAATTCAACAAAAACCAAATTAATAACGTTAACTCTGGTGTTTACATTAGTGAATTCCAAATTTGAGACAAAACACAAATTTTTAAGTGATGGTATATCACGACCAAAATAATTTTTGTTTGCAACGGATAGTGACTTTTGGACTCGCTGTATTTGGACGAATTTGTTTTAGAAAATGAGTACTCAGTCAGCAGTATCGTGGTGTTAAACACCAAACCCGTCTGTGATGTACGTTTTGAAGAGTGGAGAAAAAACATTGAAATCAATAGTTCTCTTTTTAGCACCGAACGGGAACTTTGTTTATATAATAGATGAAGTAACTCGGCGTCGACATGGTATTTACCACATTCACCTTTTAGACACGAAAAGGAATCAATTCTGCCTATGGAAGTAATTGGAAAGTAATTTTATTTACATTCGCCCCAATCCGCCCTCCCTCCTCCATCCTGCATTACCCTGCCCGCTCTCAGCGTCCTCATGCCCCGCCCTGCTTCTCCCCTTCCCTCTCCACCCCTAGACCCAGCCTCCTTTCTCCCCAATCCAACCCTGCGCTGCCCGCCCACTCAGCCCCGCGCAGTTGCTACTCACTACCTAAATGTACTCCAAATTGCATTAAAACCACTTTTTTTAAAATATTGACGGATTTTAAAGGTGGAAGTATCTGTTACACAATTCTAAGTTAAGATGTATCAGAATAGAAATTCTGAGAAAGATGTATCAGAAAAGAAATGTCATGAATATTTGATTCTCAGCTGAAAAGTTCAGACAAGACATAAAAACACACATTATTTTAATAGTGTCAGATGAGTATAAATGCGAGAAGAAAATAGAACTTACTTAGTTTCTCGGAGGTCACATAATACCCTTCTATTATAGAAAGGGAAGAACAATGCAATTAAAGAATATTGTGTATCATATTTTGCAAACCCCCTTTCAAAATCTGTACATTGGAGTCAGTCATTTCTCTCAGACATCAGAGCTTCCCATCTATACTGTTTTCAATTACAACAATTGAAGTGTACGTCTATATTCTCATTGTTTTATATAAATAATTTTCTTTGAAGAGTTCTCCCTGAGAGTTTTTTTTAACGTCTGAGGAACCGAACTCATCGTATCATTCCTTTCTTGAAAGACCGTGATCTCTTTTCAGTTTTATTTCTTTAGGAAAGGACGACCCACTTATTCTATAGCCACAAAGACTCGCCTGCCCTATTTTGGTATATGTAAAGGAGAGCGGATGGGGGTAAGGGTAAGAAAAGAATGACAAATTGGATCTTTGTGAGAGGAAATGTTATAAAATGGGGCCAGAGGATTAGGAGGATTTCGATTTTATCCTGAAACTGAGCACTGGGCAAACACAATTCTTGAGAGCAGGCTGGCTCTACCTGACTTAGATTACTTTTGGACAAGTGAAATGAAAAAAGTATCCATAAAAATAGTTTTTCCAGCATTAGGCTTGTACTAGCGAGTAACTCAAGCACAACAGTTATTTCTCGATCCATCATCATCTAACAATAGGCGTTTGCCATATCGACCTGCAATATATCAGAAGAAATTACAGAAGCCATGTTTGGGAAACTACTAGCTACTATGCACTTCATAAAGAATGATAACGGAACACTTTCATTGAAATACTTACACATAAAACAGAACATTACGGAACTGAATACCTATAAATGATTATATAAAGTAACTGTTGCAATTTACATGCAATCACCTTAACAACGTAAGGTATGTCGAATAAAGTATAAATGAAAATTCTATAATATCATTTTATAAAGTTAATAGTAATACAAGTCACTCAATTTTGAAAATGCATAAAGAAGAAAGACATTGCGCGTGAAGTTAAAATATATATTTGAAGAATATATTTGACAGAATCTTGAAATCTTAAAAGTAAGAAAAAAACGCAGAAATGGGCAGCTAACAAATAGACTAACTGTTCTCCTTGTTTTATGCCATAACGAATGTATCAAAAGTTCCATTCACTTTTCATTTTAACCGTAGAAAAATTAAACATTTACTTTGCTAACTAGCACTTCCAAAAAGGGTTTTTTCGATGATTTGTGACGTTCCAATAATGGGCTGTCTGTCTCGGGGTTCTGATGGAGAACGAAGCAAAGAGGAATTTACAGAAGGAAGAAAAACAAGACTCCAGTTGTGTATAAAAGGAAGAAAGGGAGAGCTAGGTTTCTGGGTTATCGAGCGATGCAGCGGAACCTGCGCCATCGACGAGTGAAAGCAATCCGCGGAAGCTCCGTCCCCAGCGTCTGCGATTGGATTAGATGTCTTGAGTGGAAAATGTTGTTTCATGACGTCTATTGAGATAATCACGTTAGCATGATAATGAGTAAAGAAATATGTCAACACAATTTCCTGGCGCGAGTTCATTCCTTTTAACTCGAGAGTATTTTGCTCTGTGTATTCGATTATTACAGAGATGCTAAGGACATTCGAGAAATGTTGCATGTTCGAGGTACATTCTGGCGTACAAATATAGTAATTAAAATTCGGAATTTAAATGTTAAATTAATTGAATTTGAAACTTCTCAATGAATGATTTCATTTATACTAGTCTTCAGAAATAGCACAAATGTTAAAAATTCAATGAATCAAAATACATTTTTAATATCCAATAGCAATATCTTCAGCATGATAAATTACAGATTGTCATGTTGATAGTTATAAAATAAACTAAATATAATTGTGACAGCAGTTAATAGAAAAATGTAATTCTTGATAGTTTTTAAGTTATTGAGTGTTGCTGTGTTGACGTGTATCTATGATTATTAACAACAATGTTTAAGATTACATATGTTTAAGACGTTAACTTTATGCCAGGAAGAAAACAATTACAATGGAAATAGTTATTCAGATCCCATGATTGGAAACATGAAAAAATCGAAAATGGTTTAAGATACAGTAGGATTATTTCAAGTTTTTTTTTTCTAATTTAGGTCAAACCAATTACCTAAAGCATGGCGCTACTATTCTTAAGTGTCCTCGGCAATAACTGTTTAAGAATATTGAAAATTCTAATATTATTTGACACAGTAATAGATTGAGTAACAAACATTAACAGAAATTAAATTCTACAGAAATTATTGGAATATTTTCCACTTTTGGAAAGTAAAATATTTGAAAAAGCTATGGTTGAAACGTGTTGTTAAAATGTGATGAGAATGCTACCGATTTTGTTTGTTAGGTTAAGAATGCAAATGAAAAATGTGAATTTAGTCGACGAATTAACAGGAGACAAATTAGTAGTAGGTGTAAATAAAATAAAAAAAGGGGAAATCACTTAACAATAGAAAATACTCGCATATTATTGACAAGTGCAAATAAAGGTAAAGAAGTTAGACTGTATTGAACAAGAATTTAATATAAACAAAGGAGGCATGTTTAAAACAAGATATTTTAGATAATGTTTCTTTTGTAAATATTATTATGAGCGTGATAGATTTGGGGATCCATCGTGGGGGAATATTGTAAAAATGAAACGAATGCAATGATTTTGAAGAAATTTGGAAGGAGTACAAACAAGATGGATAAAATTAAGGCGAATAATGAGAAGAATGTAATCTTGAAATATTAATAACAAAATAAAATTTCAATTTCAGTGAAATTAATAAAGCCATTTGGAATAATAATAGAAAATATGAATAAGTACTTAAAATGTCTGCTGGACACTGGAGCTTCTTCAAATGTGATTCTCATGTAAGATCTGCATAATTTGCTTATATATTAATGTAATTACTAAAGTTAGAAACGAGTGCTATTAAAATTTCATTATCATGTCGGAACATTAATTAATCCAATAGAATCAAGTTATTAAAATTTATGGAAAATGAACAAGATCGTTATTTAAAATCTGTGGTTATTAAAACTGCAACTATACAATTACCAATATTATCGCTAGAATTTGTTTACATATTGAGATTAGGTCTTGGCCTGCAGCAGCAAGAATGCTCCCGTATATACTATCGTATTGCACTGCAATAAATTATATAATTAACAAAAATAATCTTCACGAACATTGCAATGACAAAGTCAAGTAATATATATAGTAATATATATAGTACAAGTAATATATATATATATATATAATATATATATAATATATAATATATATATATATATATATATATATATATATATATAGAGAGAGAGAGAGAGAGAGAACAAGAACTAGTGGTGCTGAAAGAGCACGTACTTTCTTGCCATTAGTAATGGTTATGTAATACTATTTATATCACAATTTCTCTCCGTATTAACACATCTCAGTCATTATTTTAAAAACAAATGTTTTGAAATCATAGAACATTTAGAGCGGAAATTAAATAGTTTCAAGCAATAGATTTTTTTTATTCAAAACATTTATGAAAAAACGCGAGAAAATAAAATATATTTCTGCCATTGAATTCATTGTATAAGGTGTGCAGTGTATTCACAAACATATAGTAATAATTTATAATAATTACTATTAAACACTATGGCATTGTAATACTGTAAAAAATATAAAAGTATTAGTTTGTATTAGCGCGAACAAAACACAGCCGTCATTGTCACCTACTGTTTATCAGTGTGGCGTTACAACAATAAATTACAACTCAACAATGACCACTCTTCTATTCGTTTTAATATTTAACATAGATAAAGGACGTAATTTAAAATGAAATAACAGAAATATAATATAAAAATAAAATAATAATAATATTAATAATACTAATACTAATACTAATAATAGTAATAATAATAATAATAAAATGAAATAAGATATAATATACAAATTCTAACTTACGTAGCATCCAACTGCGTAATTTGGGAGAGGGCGGCTGAAAGTTAGCAAGCTTTATTTCATATTTGTTTCAAATAGATTTTAAATAATGTCTAAAAGGTTAATTAATAAACGTATAATAAAAGTTCCAATGTAAAAAAAGGAACAAAAAAAATTAAAATAATATACAAATTCTAACATAGGTACCATCCACCTTATTCAAACACCACTAAAATTACGATCAGGAAGCAACGGGTTTTTTCAGATTGGCCGACTAATTTTGACGCCCAATTACTCAACAAAAACTCATATGGCCTTATTTGAAGATGTTTGTCACGAACACATTCATTAAAAAATTGTATCTTCACAATTGTAGTTGTAGGAAGAGCCCGAAATGTTTTTATTTCTTTTTTAATCTTGCAAAATCAGGCATTTCAATGAACTTGAGACCTTCACCATTCTCGTAAAATTTCTTTATGCTATCAAAGGTCCCAATTTAATAAAAAAATGTGCGTATTTTAAGAAAAAAAGGGTTAAAAGAAAATCAAAATTGCCTATGTTTCACTCAAAATTTCGCAAAAATATGCAGGTTTTCAATTATCGGACATAAACTTACTTGAAGATATATTTTTGGTGGATACATTTCATTAAGAGAAAAATGTATCTTCATAATTGTAGTTGTAGGAAAACGCCGAAACAAATTTGAATTTTTTCAATTTTCGAAAAATCAGAGTTTTTCACCAACATTTCACCAACACCTGTGCCATTCTCTTTAACATTCTTCAATATATCCAACAAAAAAATTTAATTAAAATGAATTAACCAGGACCCTGTAATAAGACTTTCTTCCGAAAATTCGCCGTTTTTTTCGCTCTGCATTACATAATTTCTCTTCTTAAGAAGTTCCTTCTTAAGCGCGAGAAGTAAAAACGTTTCTATTCCATAACCCAACACGTTAATAGCAAATATTTAATTGTGGGCTCTTCCATGGAGACATGCTGTCTCGCGACATCGGGTATGTCGAAAGCAGAGAAGCACCGAATTCAGTAGGCTCTCTCTATACGAGAATAGAGGGACCAACATAATTAATGACCTTTCATGACCTTTCTCCGATGTAGATGTGGGAATGGAATTATTGATAGAAATGTAAATAATTGGGAAAAATTAGGTGGAAAAAACGTAAGATTGTTGCTTAAACCATTTAAACACCAGCGCAATGGGAATTTCCAGTATGCTGTAACAATCATCAGGATATTATTGCTATTATTAAGATATTATACAATAATAATTTAATGATATATAACCATTTTCTATTCTCCGTTACATTGTCGAATGCAACTAAGGAGCGAATTCAAAATTACATTATATTTTATATTGATATTCAGTTTAAAATTCGAAAAAACCTTGATTAGAATTGTGGTCGCTCATGCTTCATTTTCTAATGTTGAAATAATATATTTAAATGATATCTGTAACAATAAGAATGTTTATAGTTGCTAAGTAAAAATTGGGTAAATGTAAATATTGTGAGTTTTAATTTTTTTTGCATTTTTAGTATTATAGAATAAAACAAATATGCAGTCATTCGGGTTGACTTTGCACCAGAAAACTGTGTTTTTGTATTTGGAAACTAAAATAATTGCTTTACATTTTTGATAAATATTTACAAATGTTTGGTAGGTCCAGAGGTATGTTTTTACGCACAAGCAGTTTATTTAACAAGTTTTTTTGTTAGGTAGAAGAGGCAGTTTGTATGGTACAATTTCACCCTCCAGGATAGGGTGACTTTGTCCACTTCGGTCTTTCTTATGAGAATGTAGGCAAGTTTGAAACAATTAAGGGGTAGGGTGTCTTTTTAACACGTAAGAACATGACCACAAGATTTATCCATTTAATTGTTAAAAGTACTGATAGCCTTAATTTAAACACTCAATATCATTTCGTATCTGTTCGGGAGCAATTAAAACTTGTATTATGAATAAGCTTTCGCTGAGGCATGATCTCTAAACAGATTTTATTTAAACGGAAATCTGTCTTTCCAATGGGAAATCTTAATTCGTCAAGTCCTGCAAGATGGTTAATGAATATATCTTCATGATCACTAAAATCATTCTGACCACCAATAATACCAATGTTTACCTTGTAACTTATTTCTTATGGTAGATCGTGCATTTTGTTAAGATCTGCTGCTTGTCTCTCAGAAAAGTTTACTTGTAAGATCTTCAATACATTCCCGTAACTTTTCATCAGAATACCTCTGATAGGACCTGGCATCAGCCGAACGGTGATAAGTTGTTGGCAACGTAAATGCCAAGTCGAAAATTAAATAAATATAATTTAACAAGTAATAAATCACACGTCTGGTTTGTAAACGTACATCAGAATGACTTTGTATCACATGTGATAATTTTGTTCTCCCTGGTACTAAGTCATTTTCAAATTATTTTAAATTAAAGCTCATTTTAAAATTATGACCTGGAAAATAAATAGAACGAATAAATTGAAGTTTTTATGTCAAGTAGTTTGAATAAACTGTAAATAATTATTATATAATCAACACTCCAATGAAATCTATTAAATTCATAAAATAATTCAGAGAGTTACTCTCCTGTAAAACACACGTCAAAAATTGAACTATTTTTCTTGTCAGCTCAACCCGGAATAACGAAAAGCATGAGCAGACCGGTGTTGCCGTATGATTCTAGGAAGTTCCTAGAACCGACTAATTGTTAAAGGAACTGAAAATACAAACACAAACGTTTAATTTAACAAACTTCTATTAAAGGGGTGCAAGGGTCATAGTCTAAAGTCAACCCGAGTAACTGTAGTTAATAAATAAAGGGAATAATGGACTTTTGTTACTCTACGAAATATGCAAAAAGAAGTTTTGAAACAGAATTTTTTTAGTAACTTGAGAATGTTTTTAATTAATTCAATTACAGATCGATTTCTTCTATAAATTAACTTAGAGATAAATTTGAACAAATGTAATAACAATTTCAGTTGAAATTTGACAATATTTAACCATATTAGAATAATGATCCTCTACTTTTTGTAACAACAATTCTCAATGATGTATTTATTTTGTTAGTGTTAACCTTAATATTATTGACGTAAAATACAAAAATACTGTATTTATTTAGTGGATGGTTGAGGCAAATCAAAATAAATTAAAAAAAATTCTCAAGTTATTCGCTGTTTGCGGAAGAGCATTCCGGAACCCAGGGAGTTGAGACAAAACGCATAAGCGTGGGGCAGTGCCTCTGCGTGGCTCGGTCGCTGCGGGAGAGGAGAGGGGCAGCACGGAATGTTTTTCACGGCAATGGCTTTCGGGAAAGTGTTCGTGGCTCTGTCGTGCTCAATGACGGCGGGTGAGAAACTGCCTTTACCCCTCCCCTTCTCTTCCCACCGTCCCTTTCTCCCTTCCCCGCCCTCGGTCGATGTCCGCGAGATTCTCAATTTGTCATTCATTCAGCGCCCGAGGTATCGCGTACTCCTCACCTCATTATCGTGGGCGGGAGCGACACGCAACGCTGAAGAAGTGGCCGCGATATTCATCTCGTGTTTGTGACTCGACTTATCAGCTCGGAGCACACGCAGTGTGTGCGCACAGTACACACAATAAATCCCATCAAGATTCAAATCAGCTAGGACCAATTTCGTAACAGAAAATTAGTAAAATACCCTGTCGGGGAGTCTGGGTAAACAGGGCAGTCCGTACACATTCTATTTAGCTCTCAGCGAGCTAAGATAAATTGCCGCTCTCGCGTTATGGGCGGGGCGGCGTGCCATCCTTTCTTTATCGTCCGAACATTTGTAACTGTCATGGTTTGTCTTCGATCCATGAATAGGAAATGCTTCTCTCTTGAAATTATCATGTTCGCACGTGTTCGGTAAACAGGTGTCTGTCAAAGTTGTTTAATTTTAGGTAATCACTATTTAAAAATTTGATTGTTAAAAATGTCTTTGTAAAGCTGTAAGAATGTTTTGCAATGTCATAGCTTTTTAACATAAGTCACATTCTGGTAACGTGTAATTGCAATGAGCTGTTTTCATGAGCTTTGCTATTAATATAAATACATATTTGTGTTCAAAGTCTTTACCAATAAAATTTGAGAATATATTGAACAACGTATTGTAAGTCTGCTTTGTCCATACGTTTTTTAAAATTATTATGTTTGTATTTATTCTTAATGTGATTAATTATTTATTAATGTGAAAAGTAATATTGTTCGGTACCCTGATAGCACAACATATTGCAACAATAACTTACGTACTGTATTCAAAAGTTGCAGATTGAAACTCCACGAAAAACAGGGTTGTCACCTAACTGATAGTAAAATTGATATTAAACCATGAAATACCAAAAAAAATCACATGAATGAAATGATTTCAGAATCTAATTTAGAAAAATAAATTTCACCAACAAAGAAGTATCATTAATAATGTAGTTGTAGAAGATTATCGTAAAAATTGAACATTTGCAATTATCGAAATTGCAGAGGTTTTAATGAAAATCGGAACTGTGTTATATTAAGCCAACATTGCTTTTTTCGAAAAGAAAACGAAGAAAAAAATTTGGGACCGTTTTGAGAAAATTTTGTTTACTATTTTTTTAATTTCTTCTAATTTCTTTCATTATTACGCAAAAGTATTTATAGTTTGAAAAAGTTCACTTCATAGAATTTAAATATATAATTTTAATAAAGTTTTTATTTGAAAATATCTGTAATTATGTAGTTATAAGAGAAGGATTTTTAACTTTTCTAATTGCGAAATACAAGAGATTTGCTGCAAACCGGATCTCCATAATTCTTATGCATTATTTATTTTCTAGCATTATAATAAAGAAAATATTCCGAAACTTTTTAATAAATAGTTTTTTAAGTTTCAGAGTATCTTAAGAAGTTTATGTAATGTACCTTCAAAACTAAAAAAATCCCGTTTCAAATTGGCCGCAACATCAGCTAGAATGATTGAGAAATTCAAAATTCTATGTACGGTTTTAGCTTCACAACTGTTCACTTACAGTCGGTCAGACGTTTTGAAATATACCTCTCTTGAGACGTGTTGAACACTCTGTCAATTGCGGGACTCCAAAACGTTTATTGTTGATATAAAGTATGTAGTACAAGGGAAAATAATATATCGCGAATAGAAGAAAGACAAAAATTTTTCTAGAATCAGAGACCCAACGAACCTGTTTTCTTTTAAAATATTGACATTTTCCTGCGTTACATAAGTTTCTCTATACAGAGTATATGAGTAACTTAGAAGCAATACCCAGAAGAACGAAAAGTATGCATGTGAAATTGATAGGAAGTAGCTGTAATGATACTACAGTAGTCATTTGAAGAAGCATATAGTAAAACAGTGCTTTCGCCGTATAGGACTTTTCGGTGCTACGCACAAATGAAACTAGTGATGTAACTAGAAATTAATTCAATAGCATATACGTTCTGGTATTATTTGTAACTTTTGCAATTTTCGAAAATTCAAAGAGTTAAACAAACCCGTGCTATTTTTAAAGCGTCCTTTGCACTATCGAAGGGAAAAATGAAAAAATGGAGCATTTTGGGAATAAATTATGAATTGCCTTGACTTCAAGCACATATTACGCGAAAACTACTCATTTTTTCCAAAAAGCGTATATGGCCTAAGTTGAAGATCTAATTTTTTAGAAACAGATTTCATTGAGAAAATAGTCTTCAGTATTGTACTTTTGTGGAGTACATTTTTTGAAATTTTGAAATATCCAGAAAGTTAATCGAAAATAGGACCCACACTAATTTATTAATGGACTGTTTTTCTATACGTGAAAAAAAATAAACAAAAACATTAGAACCTATTTCAAAAAATTACAAATTGTCGTTACTCGAAGGAACAATTACGCGAAAAGTACTAGTTTAAAAAATGCACATGATCTCATTTAAAGACTTGTTTTTTAGAACAGATTATATAAAGAAAAGTCTGTATCATTAATATTACGATCTTGCAATGTTTTTTTTTTTGCAATTTTAGAAAATCCAGAGTTCTCTGAAAACGAAACCTTCACCAATTTTTATCTGATAACTTCATTGTATTACGAAAAGAAATAAAAATTGGATCCGTTTTTGGGAAAATATTTATTTACAAAATTTGTTATTTCATGCTACAATACTGATGTCACTGCAGTGCCTCTGACCGGGAGGTTCTAGAATCGGGTCCCGACGGAGGCAGGACTTTCGACACTGTATAGCTCGTTGAATTAAGCGGTCCCTGGAGAAGAATCTAGCGGCCGACTCCTCTGATCGGTAGTTTTGCCGTTTGTTTTCAATCAACACCAGGCGAATGCCAGAGCAGTGCCCTAACAAACTCACTAATTAATCAATAAAAAATCAATCGTGCAAAATTACCCGAAAACTACTCATATTTCAAAAAATTGTACATGACCTTATTTAAAGATCTCTCTTTGAAAAATATGTAATTCTTTAGTACTATTGTCGTAGGAAGACAGCGAAAACATGTTTTTTATTTTGCATTTTTTAAAATTGAGAGTTGAACGAAAACGGGGTCTGCTACCAATTTTAAGCTTTTTTTATCCTAGGAAAAAGTTTAATAAAACATTTGGAGCCCTTTTTGAGAAAAAATTTAGTTTTGAGAATAGATGTAAAGTATCCCTCAAAGTCAACGTGACTTTCACGTTTATGATGTCTTCGTGTGATAGTTTCAAACTTGCTAAATCTGGAGTTTGGTTGACCTTTGACCACGGACGGACGGATGGACGGACTTTTGCCATAACGAATTTGACTGCAAAACGTGTTAAAGAAATAAATTACTGCATATAAGGAGCAAGATTTATCCACATTTTCGAAACTCACAATATGTAATATCAAAACCACACAATCGAGAAATCGCTCTTTTTTGCGGCAGCATTACGATATTCCCTCTCCCTTACGATATTCATACTGCGTGGGATACCGATATGACGATGATCCACGTGCCTACCGACATCGTTTACCGATCATTGTGGACCGACTTATGTTAGTATTAGGGCTATGACTAAAGTAAAGTGATTATTCAAGACTGAGGCGTTTTATGTGTTATCAAGAAGAATTTTGGAAAAAAATGTTTCCACAGACTAAATTTTGTTTGTTGTAAATTGCGAAGGGCTAAGTCTGAGCCCCTGTCGCTGACTCGGAAATGCGAAGCGACGCGTCACCTGTTATATAAATGAAGTTAGGTAGAATCGAATAAATAATCATGTATGTCTAACCCAATGGAACTCAAAACTCGTATCTTTTTCTCAGTCGAATTAGAAACTTTCCACCAGTAGTCAGGTCCTATATCACATTATATTCAATTTCTCGTGACCGTAACGTACTTATTCTAGCCATCTCTTATTGGCTAAACTCAACTCATCCGGAAAGATCGAAGAATTTTTGAAGCTGGGTCCTTCTTTGGTCTTTATTCACCCATTTTGAATTATATGAACATTAACTCACTAATTCTAACACTTCCAAGAGGCCCTTGTTTGGGCGCGAGACACCTGATGCAACAACAGTTCACGTTGCTATCTACGGTCGCACGCTCAGTTGTTAACGCTCGTTACGTGCGCCGTTCTTTACAAGCAGGAGTGCGATGGGGAGATACAGTAACAGTCCCACGAATGGTGGATTGATTGACTGTTAGTGATTCCAGACGCGTCAACTACTGACGTCATTAGCACTGTAAGTGTAGTGCAGGAGGTGGCGGTGATCCTCCCCCGCTGAATATCGAGATTCGGCGCCGACCTACAGTCGACTAGCGACGTTTTCCCCTACCAGGTATCTCCTACCAGCGGGGTATCGTCCCAGCTGGGACAAGCTCTAAGCCCCCGACCGGTCTCTCGGCATGTGTGATAGTGTAGTGAATGTTAGTGTAAGTATGTGTGTAAGGGTTGAGGATAGGACAGCGGAGAGGAAGGGAAGATCGCGCACGGTCCGTGGACCGTTTGTTAGGGTACTGTTACGGCATTCAGGTGGTGTTGTTTGGAGAACGGTTTTCATATGGTGACTATGCGAATCCCCAACGGCAATGCCGTTACTTCAGGAGCAGCTCTTGCTGGGAATGAAACGAGCTTTTACTTTGACCAACGCACCGCAAAACGGATAAGATAGCACACACGGGTCTCTATTGCTGGAGAGTTACGTGTTGTAAAAGAAGCTTTCTCGAATTTCGATTCAATATTAATAAAGACCAATGTTCTTGTTGCGCTTGGAAGAGCTGGTGTCTCTGTGCTCTGTATCCGTGTTATTAATATTACCATTGAAATACCTCGAAAGCGCAAAAATAATCCAATTACATTTTGTTACGTGTGTGTACAAACAAAATTCAGCGACGTGTAAGTACTTCAGATAAAGAGAAGATGTATCGTCTATACTTTGATTGTGTACTCGGAGACCAGGACAAATACTGGGCTCCCCGCGTTATATGTCCAGCGTGCTCGCATGGTTTACGTGACTCGTGGCGTATACGAAATCATTGAATGCTATTGAAATATCGATGATATGGCGCGAACCAAAGAGCCATGCTGATGACGGATATTTTTGTAATGACAGAATTGAAGGTTTGATTACCTCAGTGACGTGATTGATAAACAAGGTGAGCATGACATCAGAAAGATGCAACGCTACCCAGGTTTCTGGAATGCCTCCATGACGGCAGATTAATGATGGATGTTATTCAGAGAAGATTCTGAGGCAGTTAACAAATGACCAGAAATGGGAATTTTTCATATTTCTGAGCAAGTTGTACTAGCACAACTTATAAGAAAATGGAATTTGGTCAATTTTTTGTGTAATAAATGAAAAATTGTGGGTGATGGCTCAAATCCGAATGCAGAAACGTAATCTGTAAAAAAATGGTGTAGAAAAATATGCTCATATTTCTCTGATTACAACAAGTTTCATTTTGTAGACCTGTGTTGTGTGTTCATCATTTTGTAAAGGCATATGGTCCTGTAAAGCATTGCGAGAAAGATGCGTTCCTTTCCTTGATTTTGAATCCTTCATTATATTTATTTGTATTTCAAAAATAATATTTTACTTATGACTTAACTATTACTTATATTGATAATTATATTTCATTGTCATTAAGTAGAATTCTGAATTGTAACACAATCATGATAATTGACACGGGGCTTAAGAGGCAGGGCAGTAATGCTCTTTAGATCTTCGTAACAATGCTTGCCACATAATTTATATTATGTGAGACATTTTTTCAGAAGTTTTGAATGGACACAAGGCATTGTAGTCTTATAAAAAATATTAAAAATTTATTGCTCATAATATTTCTTATTTCTTCCAAGAGAATTATTGATACAGTAAGCGTTAACGTTAACTGTTACTTACTGAATGGATAATACTGTATTATTCAACCGTCGTAGTTTAATCAAACATGTATGCATAACAACCTACAGTAAATGTAGCTTCACTAACTGCGCACATTTTCCTGATGTCTGTGAGTATTGGTGGGAATTTTAGTAAGTTTGTCAGCAGTTCCCGAAATAAATGCATCAGGATACACGATTTAAAAGCAAAACCGTAATTCTCAAGTCCATGAATAAACTCATTTTGTCAATTAGAAACCGAGTCACACTGGGTTCAGAGTTCCTAAAATCATGTTCACTATCACATCCAACGAAGTCATTTCCTCAGGAAATGTAATTACTATTAAGAAAAGTGGTCCGGAAACAATTACAATACAGTACACTGATAATGTGCGCTTAAGAAAATGGGAAGCCTCTCTGGGAAGCCTACGCACTCATGTCTCTGGGTCTCACATTTCTTCTTCTTCTTTTTCTTCTTCTTCTTCAGACAAGGTAGCCGCACCACGTGACGTACTGACACTACACTCCTCCGTGCAGCTCCCCCTCCTCAAGTAAGGGATTGTCTTCCCTCTCGAACTGGGTGGTGAATTCTCCCATTAGGACAGTACCATCAAATACCTTCCTTTATATTCTCGCGGTAGTGAGTCAATTCTTTCACGTGGAGCACAATGAAAAATAAAAGCCAAAACCTGTTGTTATACGCCTATGTAAATAATTCGTGTTACACAGGAGCAAATACTTCTTGTCAATTTTTCCCTAAAAACGATAGTTGCTACATTTATTCGTAACTCGACGTACAGAGCGCGGACAGGGATTACAGAGGTAAAGATAATGTGCGCACGTCGCATAGTTTTTAACTGTTTTCACGCTGAAAAAAATAAAGCCTCAAAACGCTTAAAACACGGTTATTTCGCCATTTTTGAGTTCCGAGAATTCTAGATACGTTTATTCGCGGACTGGCGAAAACTAAAAACAGCGTGCTAGAAAAGAGAAAATAAAGGCTATTTCCCTTTAAAATACACAAGAAATCGTTCTGGGAAACAGGACAAAAATCCACAGTTGAAAAGGAGACTATTGACCCAGAAGCTATTCGAATTACATGTCCCTGTTACATGAATTTCAAATTACAACTTGATTTACATATTCGAATTATCACGTTTAACCGGTAGGTTTATGATTCATTACGCACTATTGATCAAAATGGATGAGAAAACTGTTTGTGCATTCTCAATCAAGCAATTCAAAAACCGGCAAATACGTTTAGCGCATTATTTGTTGACAAAGAACAATTCACTCAGTTCCTCATCCTTGAAGCAGAGATATTGAAAAGGCTGTCGTGGCCCTGAGCTTATCATACTTTAGAATATGTTAAAACAGAATTTTAAAAATCAAGAAATTGGAAGAGAGAAAAGTAAAAATATAAACATGATAAAGGGAAAAGGCTCAATTAATAAAGAAATTTACGATGAAATGAGAAGGAAGAAGTCGAAAAAATACTATACACTCTACACTTAAGCTTCTGGTATGCTACTAAAGAAGCATGAATATTCTATTTAACCGCCACTGTTCCCATGCGTTTAGCGTTGTGGCAGTTCCGTCATAAGGGGTGTCTGTACTCAGGGTAGCTCATCAGTTAATTTATGTGCCTCAAGGGTATATTTCCAAGCATACGCGTCCTGCTCCGAAGCACTTATCCTCGTGCGTCTTCCACCTGCGTTATGAGGATATAAACTGAATAATTCTGAGCTGCCCACCACACGTAGGAGTCCAACATACTGAAGATGTGATGGGCTACGGCTTCTAGTCTAATTTTGAGCATGAGTGCCGGTGCTTGTTCATATCTCAATCGTTCTTTTGAATCTTATCATCTAGATAGAAAGATATCCTACGATACTAATAATTTAACCCCATAATTGTGATCATGGGAGGACGGTTCTAGAAGCGAGCTCTTCCTATTCAAACATTCAACCCAACAGAGTACCTGACAAGTGTAATATGGTAAACATTCGCCTCTATGAATGGGGGATATTTTTGTCACTACACACATGTAGGATGCCCAAACATCGCCCAGTCAAGGAGATAAAAGATGTAGAAGTGATTCTAAGTTCAGAATAATTCGACGAAAACTTTCATTTAAAATATCAACTGGGTGATATTTAAGCCTCCTACCAGCATGTAATGAATGTACCACATTTTTCTTGGTATTATGCGGAAGAAATTTAAAATTAAAACCTAGGAAGAAAATGTAGTATCCATTCCTCTTTCTTCGTTCTCTCAGTTCACATACCATCTACAAACTTACAGCTTTTACCAACAAAAGATTTCTTGACTTTTACTACAATAAGCAAGAAAAGAATACTGAGAAGGAATCACCATTATGAGGTATTAATACACAAAATTATTTTATTACATTACTACATTAACTTTATTATATTAGCACATTATATTTAATAGATTCAAAACTTCAATTACTCTTTTAATTGATGTTTGGAAAGAATTGATCCCGTGCATTTACCAATCCAAAAAGTAGTATAAAAATGAATTTTTAAATTCCATTGTATATAATTCTCTTACGAGTTATGTTACAATTTGTATCAATATATAATCAACGTAACCATGTAATATAATAATAATAATAATAATAATAATAATAATAATAATAATAATAATGTCTTTATGAATGGCGAGGCTTAGGCCATAGGGCCTGCTCTTCCGCCTAACCACTCTACATTACTACAGAGTAGTAATATTTTAAGAGGGGGAGGACCAGCTGTACATTTACGTCTGGGAGAGCAAATCTAGGGACCACCCGGCGTACGCCTTAAGCGATTGAGTAAACCCAGAAAAATCTGAATCAGGATGGCGGCTTAGGGCCGAACATTATTAGAGCAGAATATGATATACACAGTAGTGAAAGAGAAGAGAAGATGTTCGGAGAGGGGAGTCATAAAAAAATAGGGAAATTTGTGAGGGAAAGGGAAGGGAGAAGAAGCGAAGAAAATGAGTAAGAAAAGTAGGCGGAAGACGTGAAGTTATTCCAGAGACGTTACATCAAGGTACATTCGGTTTACATGAGCACTTTACATAAGTATAAATCATTTTTAACACCAGAGGAATACAATACATTATAGGATAATAGTAACAATAATTTAAAATACAATATTGACAGTATTCAGGAACAATATAAAAGTATAATAGGATCCTAACATCAAATTCTATTTATACTAATATATTGCAATAAAGATTATAATGATGATGATGATACAAAGATAGCTACGAGTATAAGTACTTTTATCTGGAATGTCGCTAGTCACTTTATGTATTTAATTTGTATTGTATATATGTATTATTTATTTATGTATCTATTTAAACAATTCCATTAAGATACACCGAAAATTATATGATTGTATTAAATAATTTAGAGGGTGTGATACAGAATGGAAAATGAGGAGAGTCATGAGGTATGGCATGGAATTTTGAATTTAGAGGGTGCGGTGACCGGGTGATTGGAAGTGGGAAAAGTCTGGGGGTTGAAGGAGATTTTAACAGCCATTCTGCATATCATTATTTCTTACCCATGTGGGTAAATTGATTTTTGAATTACGGAAAGTATTTGAATATTTTTAGACTCGCTGATAGTTTATCTCAGGCTCGGATAGCTGTAATGGAGAATGTTCTACTGAACGAAGTAGTGTTGTGACGTGGTACACAAAGCAGAGCTGAATCACGAGCTCGATTTAATTTCGGAGAATTGAAGTTACTTATAAAGCGTGTTACATGTGTACCGTTTAAAATTTTATAAAGAAGACGGTACTGGCGTCGGATGTTTTTGGAGTAATCTTCCTTTAATCTAGCGAATCACTGTCAGTTGCAGCCATTTATTTTTTATCCCTTCTGCCAGAGCGTCCCTTAGATTCCGGAGGTTTCAAGCACTCTGTTGGATAGAAAATTCGACCAGAACAGTCTCCCATGGTTATAACTACGGTTGTGAACTGATGGTATGGTGGAATCTATACCTCGAATTTAAATTATAAATTATAAAATACAAAGGAATGATTATACGTAAAATAAGAATAGTCACTCATGCACAAAACATTTTTGATGACACATATCTGAAGATGGTTGCGAGAGACGGCCTTGAATCGTAGATGCTTGACGGCAGGTCAAACAATCCTATCGCTTGATGGTCTGCCGAGCACTTCCGGAGTTTCCCGACATCCTTACTCCCAATGCCAAACGGTGGCTAATTCACCCAATGACCAGGCCGTTCCCTTGAGTTCGAGAAGCCCTTTTTTAAACACTGCGCTAGTCATTCGAATCGCTTTCGAATGCGTCTTTGTGGCGCGCTTCGTGCATATTGGTATCTAACCTTCATTATGAACACCCACACTACGGGGCCATATGATCAGAGGATTCACGGTCGCTTAATCCATTCGTTTTGGTGATGCAGATGCCCATGGTGACCGTTACTCCCGGTCACATCTCCACCTTCCTATCAGTGACACAGCAACCTACGACGTACTATCCATCAAGTCCTTTTACAGTATCTGCTCGGAATGAGACATTTATTGGTATCGTCATCTTTTCTGAATAGAAGGGAAGATACTCCTCTATTTGAGAAACAGTACGAGATGGACTTGTGCAACGGACTCGGACATGATTAGATATGTCACATTGTACATGCGTTTTGCTTGTTCGACAATGTCGACAATAATCGACAATGTTTTACTGTTGATTACATAGAAATGACATAAATGGGTGGGTGATTGACATTAGCAGGAGCGAAAAAGGACAATGTCGCAAAAACTGCAATTTTACGGTAATTATGACTTATGGACAAGAATTTTCTTGTAAAATCGGTTTCGACGAACTTTGCGTAGGAGTACACTAGTATCTCAAGTATTGGTGCCCCCTCAAATACCACTTCAATCAATGGCGTTTCCCGCACATTCGAGCCTTGGCCAGTCATCCGCGTTTTTCGCGGTGCTGCCAAAGCCCATGGGAAAGGGTGTGTATGACATTTCACAATGGGGGATTAGCCGATTGTTAGAAGGGACTGGGGACAGGAAAATAAAGCAAGGCTCGCGCACGATCCGTCACTCTGTGTTTAAATTCCGGCATTCACCCGCCTGAAACTAGAGGAATGGCCTAGGACAGCGTTTGCCCTCTACAATTCTCATCTGGTAGTTGCTTCGTCCGACTAACTGGCACTATGCTGGATGGGGAATCCACAGCCATTGACACTCGAATCTAGGATCTCTCGGTCTTCGAAGCTTCGCTTGCCTCCATACGCTGATGCTCTCCGTCAAATCCCACAGAAATTCCATCTCCATTGCCCGTTGATGGAAGACGAGCGCACAGACTGCTGCACCACTGGACGTTCAAACAGACTGTAATAACACAAATGCATTTCCTCGTTAATGGAGTCGGTAGGAATATTGACTCAATTTCAAACCTCAGTTTATCAGAACGTCTGGGTACACATGTTACTGTCCAAATAGAGAGATCATGGACAACTTACACCAGAGCAAACGAATCCCTATCAACAAAATATTGTGTAAAGAAAGCAATGTAATATCAGCGGTTGCTCCCACAATTCCGCGTGCGGTGCAATGAGTATTGTTGAATCAGTACAGCATTCAAATGGAACATCGCACAGCTACATGGATCCCACGCGTTTCAGATCGTACTTATTATTAGTATGCAGACAGAATACTACGCAGCAATCAAACGTTGGACTGTGGAATTGTTTACACGTTGCACAAGAAATGACAATCGATCGATATGGCAGCACAGTCCGCAGCCTATTGTTCCATTAATTAGTCTCTTTACTGCAACATGATTCATCATCACAAAACGTAATCAGAAGATATTTTTTGCAGTATGATTTAAAGTTTTTTCACCGTTGTTTCAATTTTTAGAACAGCTATTCAAATTGGAATCTGTATTTTCAACAAAACTTCTTTTATATAGAAAATAGCAGGTCAATTGTATATTTCGCCAGTATTGGTATTATATTTAGGCACTTTTTATCCCAAACCATAAGATCTACACTCTTATACTTCAAACATTATTATACTAGCGTACCCGTGCGAGAACTTTCGCAAGCTATATCACACCCTCTTCTTTATTTTTCCATTTCCATATTAAGCCTGTTGTATATTTTTTCTTCGAGACTCTCCTATCCTCCATCATTGTTTTATATGTCACCTTGTAATTGATAACAATATAATACACCCTTGTCAATGCAAACTACTTATATTTAACTTTATTATCGAGCAAAGAGGTGCACCCGTGTAACTCAATCGCGTGGAATATTAAGTAATTAGTAATTTAACATAGTTCCAGATTCTACAGGCTCTGAACAAGTAGGGTAGAATCGACAAGTGTCGAACCAGCAAAAATATAACAAATATAAAAGAATGGTCAAGAAGATCTCATTAGATTACGGTTAGGAACTTTTCTTTGAGGCCTTTAGTCTCAAAATTTTAGTTTTTTAAGGCCTAGTACGCTTCGTTTAGGAGCTATATATATATAGATTCAAACACCCTGACGCACATTGCGGGATGCATTTTACATGAGTATTTAGATGCTTTTGTTTAAAAAACAAATCCTTTCTATTTTTGAAGGTGCAATTCGTTACGTCTCTTTCTTTAGAGACCTCATTTATAATATTTGGTTTCGTGTGAGAGCCGTAAAGACAAGACATACTACTGAAATAATATAGGAGACGATCTTCGTGGTTTCAGTCGAGATTTTATGGTAATTCATTCTTACAGATGAATGACGAGAGGAAATCCGACCACTATGTACAAAGTTTAAATAGTGTTTTAACACATTATTTTACACCAGATTAATTTCAGGGTCAATTTCCTCATTCTCATTGGTACTAGACCAGCAACATTAGTATTCAGCAGAGTTGGGTAGTATCGAAAATACATGTATTTAAAATACGTATTTTCGATACATTTGTAATTAGTATGTAATTTTATTGATCCGCCGTTGAAAATTTGAATATCAATATACACTCAAATCTGTATAATATAAAGGTCGATAACACGATTTTTTAATATTTAGAAGCATGTAAGCTGAAGACTTTTTTTGGTGACATCGGTTACGGATTTTGGAGACCACCACACGGACGTTACAGTGTATTGTCACATTGTGCATCACTGTCTAGAAGGGAAATGGGACCACTACATAAAAGCTTGTGCTTGCGCCATTTAAACAGCCAATCTTATGATTAGACCGAGGATTTTTAGGTTTTCAAATATGCGTAATTGGTTCTTTCAGCATGTTAGTTAGGCTTTTTAAATGATATTATAGACACAATGAAACAAAACTGAAAAGAAACGCGTTTTTATCATTTATTATAAAGTGTCCGGGGAGGAAACGTCGAAACTTCGAAAATAAGCTCTTAAGACAATTCTAAGCATATTTTGTCTAATAAACTACGGGGATATTCCGAATGGTTGAGCCACAATGAGCACTCAAAAGTTGGTTTGAAAAAAATATTTATATTCAAAAATTTACATTATGAAAGCATAGAAACACTTCAGAAACATGTAAATTGTTTATTATTTACAAAAGGGAAATTAATATATTTGTTCAGAGAGAAAAATTAAGTGAGAAATAAAAAAGCAGCGAATTTTGTAAATTGGGCACTTTTTCTTGCTTAATTTT
>JAHLJT010008446.1:141061764-141089323 GCA_031308135.1 Acheta domesticus | reverse complement strand
AAATTTTAATTTCAATTTGTTTGTCATGAAGCACAGTAAGACATATTTGTGAAATATGATGGAGAAATATAATTTGCGTCCGTTTTTCTTTAACTGCAAAATTTCTACTCCTCTTATGAATAAAATTACGAAAGAACACCTGTATTATTTGAAAACTAGACACTTACGCTCCAGTGGAAGTGAAAACGTATTTGCATCGAAAAACTAACTACAGATTTTGATTTGATAGAATTTTAAAACGAAATATAACAGACACTTCCGGACTTCTCCTCTCGCAACTAGCAAAAGGACAACTCAACAAAACGGACGCCGATAGTGAAGCTATGTAATAAATACGCGTCTTTTGACAAAAGTTTGAAAAATACTATCAAATAAGACTTCGTTTTCATTTAAATCGCTTATTATTTTTTTAATATTATGTAATGTACAATACAATGCATTTCTATTTCTGACTTTGTCATGAATCGAAGACTGAGAAAAATGTCTATGAACTTCTGCATTGAAACCATGAATACCTATTTCGGCAAGTCTAAGCGATCGCTTCGAATCGTTATCGATTTCATGCTTCACTATCCTCCACAGGTCTTTATTCCTTTGTGTTGCAGTCCAGCGCACACATTACTGGAGAGCAAGCGATAACGTGACGCTTGCTTTACAACATCTCAAAGTTGTTCACTGTGTCCCACTCCGTTCATATGCCCTGCACTAATCCATAAAAGCTGTCACATACACCGTTATCATCGGTATTAACACATTTTCGACTCAAGCGCTGTGAATCGTGGCGTACCATGAATCGTGCGCTGGCTTTACGATGCCAAAGAGCAAAACCCACCTGAATGGCCTCTGTATTTCTGACACCGCTAATACATCTGTTCTCCAAAAAGGAGCTTGTGCCCCCGAAGCTTCGCTCCAATTCATCTGTTCTGTCATATCCGTTGCATAACAATTGTGATATGGATTATAGATACCGATATATCGCGTAAAGCAAGATAATTCTCCAAGAGATATTGATCTTTTTGGTCGCCAGTAAGCTTGTAATCTGTATTTACTCGAAGAGATTTTTTGAAGGGACTATATTACTTTCATATGAATTTTCAGTACTCACAAAACCAATGGTCATCACATTGCCCCTTTTCTTGCCGTTATCATTCTCAATTGTGAAGGATAAATATAGCTTCACTATGCACACGTTTTGTTGAGCTCTCCTTTTGTTTGTTGAGATAGAAGTAGTGCGGGGGGTATGGGTACCATTTTATTAGAAATGCTAAAATTTCAAAACTGTAATTCGTTTACCAATGCAAATAAGTTTTCTAAAACTCCGGAGGGAAAATATCAATTTCAAATGTTACTAACCTTGATATGTTGGCACCTTCATTCATCATTCAACTAATTATGGTTAAAAGGTGGGGAAGATATCCTGGAGCTCAAGGAAACGTGCGTAAATTGTTATACTTCTCCATACTCCACATGCAATTTTTATTATTCTTTGACAAATAAATCAAATGAAATTTATTCAGCTCTTCTCTATTCGCTACTCATCTATTCTCTATTCAGCTATTCGTTATTCAGCTATTCGCTCATCGCTAATCCCCCTTGCTTCTCTGTCTCCGCTACTGTCTCTTCCATCATTATTTACATGTAGAAGAATTTGTTTTTGTTGGTTTCTACAAGATCATAATCGTCACATTTTTACTGTATTAAAGTAGGAAGGAAAAGAATTGGAATCATCTCAACAATTCTATCTCGTATTTTCGGTCATAAAATCAGTGTTTACGTTTCTTTAGAGCCGTAACTCTGCACTCACATCGGGATTCAAATCTATTAGAGCTGTTCCAAAGATGATTAATGTAAAAGATTTAGAGGATATAGTACATGGGAATTTGTACCCGAAAATCGGGAGGTTTCTATGGAGAGGGCGATGTATGGATGTATCACGCATAACTGTCAAATTAGAATCTTTTAAGTTGAAACTTGGTAAACAGGCTAGGATTAAGATCTGGTTTTTTTCGTTCCCCAGATCACTATTTTAATTTTTTAATATACTTTACATGTACTGTACATGAAGTCCCTATGATATTTTCATTTGTTTTGGAAAATGGGCTGAATTTTTGAAACATGTTTTTGTTAGAATAGAAGAAAGTGAATTCTTAGTGAAGTTTTGTTAGTGTTGTTGTGAAGTTTTGTTAGTGCTGAAGTGAAGTTTTTCTTATGCCTTATCGCTTGCTATTATTTACAGTTTTTTTAGTACAAACACTAAATGTAAATAAAATTGTAAAAACAATACAATGAAAGCTTATCTGCTGTAATTGGTTCATAGCATCGTCTAGTTGTGATAAGAACATATTAAAGAAGATTTTGATCTTCCCTGAGCATGCGGGTTTGAGAATGAGGTTAGGGTTAGCGAATCGAAGATAGCAAATATTTCAAGTGCGACTTTGGGTGTTTTCAAATGCAAAGATTAGTGATGATGCAATGCAAAATCCAACATAATCGCAAAAAACAGTAACTATAATTATACGTGTTACGTTTTTAAGTCAAGGTCGGGTGGCAGGATTTCTTTTGCCATGGTTCCCTAGAAGATATATACACATATCTTGATAAATATAAAATATAAATCATTTCCATATCAGATAAAAAAACTGTGGTCGCGGGTGATAGTGATGGGTTCTTCCAGAATTTGTACCCCCATCATTTCATTAGTATTTCCCGATTTAATTCTGAATCACAAGAAACAAATTGGGAGTTCATGTAGTGAACTTTAGTTCATGTAGGGAAATTTTCATGTAGTGAATATGTAGATATTTCTAACTGTCCTATAGCGTTACCTCATTCACAAGTTTCGGCGTCTATCTTAGCTGCTACAATTTTTAAAATGTCTCAACTTTCCAAGCACAACTTTTCAACCATATTAATTCTTGTGGCGTGGACATTTTCTGTATAACTTTATTCAGTATTTAAACGATAATGTGCTCTTTCTTAAAAACCTGTGTAATTGTTGAGTAATATAACTAAGAGTTCGATATTCCGCACATTTCCATTAGTTTTTTAATTATTTGTAGGCCAAATTAGAATTACATAAGAACTGAAATGTCTCATCTAGAAGCTTTGATGTCAAATTTCCTCCTTTGCATTTTTACTTTCTCTCTCTGCTACGTACGTAGTCAAAGTAAAGTATTGTAATACTTCAGCAGAAATTGAGGTTTTATCGAGAAGAAAAACTTGTATGTGGGGTCCTGGCGTTGAAGTGGTGGGTACGTATTGTCCGTATATGTAATACTTTACTTCCTATAATTAGTTGTGTAGTCAGAATTCACGTTTTGTGGGTCCTTGTTAACGAAAAATCGGTTGAATTCAAAAGTTCTTTCCTTTCTGTCTGTCCGTCTGCCCATCTGTTATTAACATTAGCGCCTAAACCGTCCAGGACGATTTTCTCCAAAAATGATATTCTCCTATAAATATGGACGAAGACAGGCCCTGCGAGTTTGAAAAGGAATTTTGATTTTTGAGGATACCTTACATAAAGCTTCAAGAAAATTTTCAATGTATTTTCAAAAATGGCCCCAAATGATTTGATTAGGCTGTTTTCGAATAGTGCAGTGAACGCTTAAAAGTGGGGCGATGATCCTATTTTCGGCGAACTCTCTGTGATTAATGAATGTTTCGGAAATTGCAAACAAAATGAAGATTGTAAAATAGCAATATTAAGGAATAATTTTTATTAATGAAATCTGATGTATAAAACTAGATCTTGAAATAATGGAAATGAAAATCCCCGAAGTTTTGAAATTTGCAAATGAAATGTTCAACTTTTTTTAAGTGGCGGTAAGGTTGTGAGGCTGGTGATGTAGTGTAACGTGACTGGCGTGTTAGCTCCAAAGAATGGGAGTTAGTATCACTGTAAAGGGAAACAAATGTTCATTGGAAACAGTTTTGTATGTTCATATTTTATTATAATATTTTGTAGCCGTTACAAGTCACGCAAGATAGAATGTGTTGTAGCACTACTAGTTTTCGTTGTGTGTGTGTGTACAATGGAGGCTTCATATTCTAGATATTTTCTTTTATGCTGGAATAATTTGTGCAGCTCCATCCCATGCTGTTAAAGCTGAAGGTATAACTGACTCCGACTGGAAAAGTAGAGAGAAAGTGAAGTATCGCCGTTGTGATAAGAGCGGTCAGTATGCGAGTACACACACTGCACAGGGTGCGGAAGAAAACACTTGAACGTTCTCTAATGAGAGGGGTTTCTTACTCAGCCACCACGACTACCTGTTCGAGGAACAGACACTATAAAATACCGTACTGCTGCATAAAGTAATATCATGATCTAACAAGAACATAAATTTAGACAGCGGGACGCAAAGGGATGGCTTGGAATAAAAATATCCTAACCTCTTCGTGTCATGAAAACGTTCGTGACACACCACCGCCGCCGCCCTTGGAAAGCTAGCCTGTTGCCGACTCCCTTCTAAGACTGCCAACCGCTTTCTCAAGTTCATGAGGAGAAGCGAGAAAATCTGTGTAAAATACCGAAACATTGATAGTTTTAACCTCATTTCAGGAATATTTATAAGGTTTTTGACGACACCAAAAGTGTTTAATGCATTAAATGCAGAATGAACACAATGTGGCATACAAAACAAATATCCATTTCAAAATAGTAGTGCTACATTTTACCACGCTGCGAAAAAAGTAAATTACCCGTTTCTCAATATCACGAAAATATGATTATATTCTCCATTGCCGTGAATATTGACTTTGCAAATCGTCATCAGCCAATTTCCAGAAACCAATAACAAAGAAAGCTTTTCAGGAGTAATTTCCTCTTTCCAAATGTATCATTTAAGGCAATGAGTAGAAATTGGAGCCTATCATATGGATGCTAGTGAAAGTTGTGCTTGGAAATTTCTATTGATTAGCAAATTAATCATTTAGTATTTCTGCAAACTGCATTTAAAATTTAATCCGATGATTAACGGAGATGTACCATCAAACGAGTTTTGGAGATAAAATCCGTTCTCAAAGTGATATTTAATAATAAAGTTATCGAAATTAAATGCTTCATCTCATTAATTAGGATAGAATAATTAACAGTCATTTTTGTATATGAAAAAAATTCAAAAATGAATATGTCTACCTCAGTAAGAACATTGATTAATTTTGAGATCAAAAGATCAAAAGTTCACCAATGAAGTTAGCTTCGATAGTGGAGGCGACAAGCCAAAGAGTATGTGATGTAACAAGGGTTGTTCTTCCTTCTAACTACTTTAACGTAGCGATTTAACGAACAAGAATCAAAGATGCCCCTAAATAGAATCGACACTATTATTAAGTAATTGCATTATTTTGGGGACAGCAAGCAATCTAGGTCAGGAAAACTGTTACTTTGCGCCAGACGGTCGAAGTTCGGTGTCGAGAGAGTTCTCGCAAATCCGGTGTTCTGTAACAAAGTTGTTAATTGTTCAGCACTCCTCACATCGCTCAAGTTTATCCCCGATGTTGCGAACAACCTCGTGTTAATTGTCTGGTAGAACAGAGAATATTAGGTTGAAACTTGTACGTAAATACTTTTCCTTCCCGCTGACGGGGCATTATCGCATGATGCATTAGCGCGGTCAGAAAAAAGCACAGGTACCTGAGGGCTAATGACGGAGGAGGAGAGGGTTGCGCAAAGCCTGGGCACTCGAGCGGCGCCTTAGTGCGGGCGACGGCGGGCGGCGCCTCCCCTTCCGCGGCGTCCGTCTCGCCCCCGCCCCCGCGCCCGCCCCCGCGCCCGCCCCCGCGCCCGCCCCCGCGCCCGCCCCCGCGCCAGCCGTGCGGCCGGGTCCGCACCGCGGCAGCGCGGCGCCGCTGCGGCGCCGGTGGGGCGCGGCGCCGGCCCGTCGCCGCGGGACGGCGCCTGGCCGCGAGCGCTGCGGCGCCCGAGCCCCGCTCCGCGCCCCGCCCCGCCCCGCCCCGCCCTCCTGGCACCTTACGCCCCGCCACCGCCGCCGCGGCAGCGCATTCCTGGCCGCCTCCGGCTCCCGCCGCCCGCCGCCGATATCTCCTCTATCTTCTCGGCTGCTGGCGACCTTGCCGGCGTTCCTTTAACGATCCCCGCTTATGGGCTCTGCTACTGTATCCTGCGCCTCCTTTACTTGCTTCTAGCAGATCTGCGTACACGAGTGGCTAATCGGACAAAATGGATGGGCTCCTTTGTTGAAAGGGGAAAAAATCCATTTGATACGATAGAGATTTTCCTTGCTCAGAATGAATGTGGGTCAATATTACCCTCTCGCGAGTCATTAATTCATTCCGATAGTAATGTAACTTGAATTGATTATAATAATGTGTTTAAAATGCTATAATGTATTTACAGTCTGCTGTTAATGCAGATTCCTTGCGACTTGTGGAAATGTTACGGGGAAGGAGTGATCAGTAAAACTCAATGAACTGAATGTCGAAACCAGTTAAGAAACAGTCCTGTTAAATTGTTTTCAAGGACGAACTCGGTAAACTGTAATACTATTTTATATAGCGATAATAGAATTACGTTTAAAAAAACTTTTGATTGTACTGAAACTTACGAATCTTGTGACTTGTAACAGTAAAAACTGTTTCTCTATTCAGCGACATTTAAAAATATAATCAATTATAATCAAGGAACACAATAAAATTTATTTATAAGATAGCTTTCAGTGAGCAACGACAGCAATCGGAGCCAGATCAATGGTTTGCACGTGTGTTGGGAACGTCAATGATGATAATGAATTCCTCCATTTACTAGTTAATTTAATCATTTAGAAAGTGCTTGCTGATTAGCATTACTACGGTTTTGTATCAAATGACAATTATTAAGAAATTCCAAATCTTGCCGTATTTCAAAGCAAGATCCGGGGCTACAGGATCAGGTGCTCAGGAAACTCCTGCTTGAAATCTCCTCCAAAAAAATATTTCTTTTCCCCAACTGCAGTGGTGTCAAGGTCTTCTACTGGTGGCAGTGTCATGCGTCGTGGCACCGTAGCCACGAGCTTATCTGCGCAACTAGCGTTGGGAAAGGGAACTATTTTGAGTAATAGTAACCCCGCGGTTTTACAATAGGGATGGCGTTGTCTCTGTATGTCGTCCTCTCACCCCTCATAATCATCATCACTTCATCTTCCACACCCCCACAGCTAAAACCCTGGGGTGTAAAAATGGACTCAGCAGAAATGATGATCCCTCTAGACAATTTCTTATGGGCATAAATGCACGTTCGCATGGTCCATAGAGGCCGATTCGCGAAAAAAATTACAGAATAAGGATAAGGGATAAAGACATGCTAAAGTGTAAAATTGGTACAAGGATAATAATACACACATGCAATAACTAAAACTGACGACATTCATGTCTTGGGCGACATCCCAAACCACAGCCACAACCACATTGGTAAAACTCGTTCTTGGCGCTCCAGTCCCAAGCGCCTCAGCCATCAGGATTCAGGCACTGTATTATACTGCATATGATCATAGGGTGCATGCATTGAATAGATAACAAAAGATAAATAATATTACCGAACAAAAGGAAAACGAATCTTGTGCTAAAGAGCTTGATAACGTAATTTGTATAGTTGTATTGCTTTTATTAGCTTTACATTAGATTTCAATCATACAAGTGAAACATTCCTAAATTGTACTACTTTACCCAAGATTTGGATTTTATAACAAATCTAATAAGATATTTAACAGGCTTCTTGGGGCTATGCTTCATAACTTTATCCCGTTACCATAATTATGTACAGGTGTTCTTAAAAGGTAATTTGACATTTGGCTTTGAGATGTCGTCTATAGAGAGTTTCAACAGCAATTTTAACAACAGCATTTTCCATTAAATCTGTTTTTGTTTCTGTCTTACCTTTCAAAATTACCTTTCATAATACCATAATACCTTAAATAAATAAAAGGTGTTGTCCGGTATCAAAAATATATTTAAACATGAGATATTTTCGATCGCGTTGCGATCATGGGAGCTATCTGAAAATGTTACAGGAATACATGAGATAAAATGAAAATATAAATTATACTATATATAATTATATTATTATTACTATATATAACTTTACTAACTATATTATAATTATACTATGTATACTAATAAAATATAAATTATTAATATAATATGTAAAAATGATAAGGTTTTTCCGGTCAGTTTTCTAAAGAAATAGTCATGCAGCTTTCTAGTTCTTCATTGTATCATTTTTCACCATCCATTTCTTTATAATTAGTATCGAAAAAATATCCACTGCAAAATATGTGTAATTTTTTACCAGCCTCAAGGGTTAATTGTGACTGGGACCAAACGCTCGCTGCCGAACTCGGGTAATAGCATCTCGCAAGTGTCCGCAAATGAATAAAATGCCGCTCGTCGACCACGAAAATCCCTTTGCTTTGCGACCGCAGAGAATGGGGTCAAAAATTAGTACAACGTAAGTCGTCACATACGCAACACGGTAAGTTCGGATCTAAAGAAGTGGACGAAACGCTTTTTAGTAGTTTTTTCTCCAAAAACAGGTATCAATTTCGATCGTTACAGACATTTTAAGGCCATCCTGTGTATTAGTTCAACATCATGTTATTTTACGAATAAATGGGAATGTTTCTTTCATGAAAATCTACAACCTGTACATATTTTTCAATCAATACTTACTTTCTGCAGCAATGAATACTTTTATGGAGTTTTTACGTTTAACTCATTAATTTTGGAATTTTCCATAAATCTCTCATAGGCTTTGTAATTTGACTGGTTTTGTAATGATCTGGTGTATTTTTTTTACAGGATGAATATATATTAAATTTAAATGGTAAATACGCGCTCTTTCGGAAAATTCATCCACTTCACGCAGTTTTTATTGTTGCACATTCCATGTTAATACAAGTACAGAACGACGACATTACAACAAAAACTGTTCATTAAAAGTCAATGTGGGATTCCCTTGGGCTCTGTGGGGCTCGTTTTTGCTGCCTGGCGCAAGGCCCGCGGCCAGCGCACGTACGCTGCTTCTAATCGAAGAACGACTGCGGGGTTCCAAGTTGACAGCTCGGAGAATTGTATCTCCGTAAACATCTGCGGAGTATCTGCGAAATCGTCGCGGTCGGGCCCGGCCCCAAAGGGCGGGCGCGCGACCATAGAATATCGCGTGTCTCGAGCTGACAAGTGAAGTCAGCTGTGGGGCACGTGTTCAGAGAGCCGATGGCGGTGCCCTCTCGGAGGCCTCTTCGGAGAGCTGTCAGCGCCCGCGCGCGGGTGGCGAGGACGGGGGACGGGCGGAGAGGGGCGGAGAGGGGTGGAGCGCGGGGGAAGGGGGACGGAGAGCGGCGTTCGACGCCCGATGTCTGCCTCCCGCCTGCCTCCCTCGACACTCGTTCCAACACATGCCTCGCTCCCGCCCCCGCCTCCGCCTCCACCGCCGCCTCCGCGCCACTCGCCCGCCGGCCATTGCCTCGGATACATAGCCAGTGCATTACCCCTCGTCCGTTCTTTTGTCGTTCCTTTTGCCTTCGCGATTTTATCTCATTCCGCCTCGTATTTCTTGCTCACGCTCGTCAATTCTTTCTTCCCTCCGCCTCTCCGTTAGTCCGTTTTCATTCTACGGACTTTGTACATGTTTTTTTTCACAAAGGCTTCCATTCGGCCGTCACTCCACTCGTCTCTTGTTTACTGACTCTTGCCACTTCTTGTCGCTTGTATTACTAAATCCGCTTAGCTTCCTGCGTTGCTTTAGCTCACCATATCACTTCGCCCTCACTGTTGATACACGATCGTGGTAGCTCTATTTCTTCCGTTACTGTACCAACACTCACCTTTTACTCCACCATTGCTGCCTCTGGTTTTTTACTTCACTTCTTGTCACCTACATTGTCTCTCTGGCAGCCATCCCAAGCCTCGCAGCGTTTCCACCCCAGTTGCTTTCTTGTCTATGGTTTCCTTCGGCTCTGTTCCATTCCTGGTTCGGCTTCGCTTCTTTCATCGCGGCCTTCAATTCTCCCCCTTTGCGGCGTCCTTCCACAGCCCGTGCGCCACGTGGCCGCCAAACTTCCCCTGTTGCCTCTTTAGGCTCTCGCTTTCAGCGTCATCGAGGCCGTTTCCCTTCCCGCACCCTACTTCTTCCCGCCGCCCCGCCGACGACGCACAGCCTCTCATCGGCGGTGGCCTCGCCTACCCGCGCTTCCCCTCCCGCCGCCAAAACATCCGCCGTCCTCCTCCCGTCCAGCCTCTGGGAGCGGCCCCTCCCCCTACCTGCCGGTGTTCCCCGCCGCAGCCGCTTCTCGCCTCCCGCCGTGCGTCGCCGCCTGCAGCGCTTGCCGGGGCTCCGCCGCGGTCTTTCGCTGAATGGGCCGGCGGGGCGGGGCGGGGCGGGGCGGCGGCGAGGTCCCCTGGGCCTAGGCCGATTCGCAGCCGCGATTGACGGCGCCCGCCCGGGGCAACAGCCGCTCTCCCACCCACCCCCACACCACCCCCACCCCACTCCCGGCCTCGGCTGCGGCGCCTCGCGAGCGTCGCGTTGCGCGCCTCCTCCCAGGAGCCTCGTTGACGTGCGCCCCGCCCCGCCCCGGCCCCGCCGCCGGCTCTCCCACGCATTTCCTCCGCCTTCGGTTGTTGGCCGCGCGGATCACGCGTTACGAGCTACGCGTCTTTGCGTCACGTCGCGGCCGCCCGCCTCCACTCCCACTTCGGGTGTCTCAACATCCTTCTCCATTACGCATCCTCAACCTTCTCACGTCAAGTACCTACTCGCCCTCCCTCGTTGTTTCGCCCCGATTTACATCACGGTCCGTTCCTTCCCCTCGCTCACCCACTGAATCCCTATCCCGTTTCTCGCTTTTATCTCCTCACTGTTTCCACTTCTTTCCCACATACCGTACCCTGAGCGCACGTATTCAGCGCAGTGCTATCACATGTCACCTCGTTTTGCTTTAAATCATGACCCACTGGGCTTCGTTCTCCTTCTCTCAGCTTCTAGTGCTACTTTAATTCTTCCACCCCACCCTCTCTCCCGTGGTATTTCCGTGCTCCTCCGGCGTCGCTCCGCCCCGGCCGGGCCGGCCCGCCTGCGCGGCGCCGCCGACGCTGAGTGCCGCACCCGCGACGCCGGCGCGCCGTCGACGCCCCCGCTGCGCCGCCTTCCGCCGGCATCTCCTTCGAACGCAAGATGTTTGCGTAGAGAGGAACAGAAGTTTCAAATTTCTGGTGGAGAGGCCGCGGGGACCCCCTGGGCGAGCGGCGTGCGTTACATTCGCCAGCTCCCTCGGCGACACCGCGCGGAGTGGCCAGCGGCGGCGGGGGACGTTACTGCCAGCAGGGCTGCGAGCTGGAAGCACGGTGTTGTTTCCTCCCTCACGTGCTCTTGAAACGCCACATACGAGACGAGAGGAATCTCCGAGAGAAGCCTTTGCATGCTGAAATTTGTCACAAAAGTGATCAATGCTTGCACAGCAAATATTTTTAAAAGTATGTTAACAGTTAAAATCGGCGTCTAGTTTCGATTTCGTCGTTTAACAGTTTCGATTTCAAAGATCAATTGATTAGTGAAACAGCACGGTGTAAAAGAGAATCATTCGCATGAACGATAAATGTAAATTCAATTGATAGTCCACTATATTAATATTACACATGTAATTTTAAATATGTTAAATTAAAATTAACTTAACAAGTATTGGGTAATCATTTATTAATTCTGTAACGGCAAGGTTCTGTTGGAGATAATTAGTAAGAGAACTATTTATTATTAAAATATTCCCAATATATACTTTGAATCATATTAAACGTTAATATGATTGAAGCCATCATTATATTTCATTGAAATAAAAAGGTTCGTATAGTCCTGCAACAATGTTGTTGCTGTTCCGTAATCGTTATTTCGACAGGAAAAGAGAACAATTTGAAACCATGTTTCCGCAGCTACATATTGCACAAAATAGGAGATATTTCAGTGTTGTGTACATATATTAATGTTTTCCGGATATATGCTATAAACCCACACACCGCCTCCGCACTTTCCTCTCATTCCAGAAGCAGACCCACCTCCGTTTCTACGACGTAATTTATGGATGATCCGGTGAAAAATGGCCTTTGTTAATATTTGATTTATTGAATGTCATGCTGTATTATACAAATACCACATGCCACGTATCAGAAACCACATCGGCGTTCGGAATATAGGTTGCCATCGCTCAAAAAATTAAATTAAATAATGTAATATTTCAAACGCAAAGAAAAACCTTTATATTTTTATAAACAGGCGAATCATAGAATCATCATTTAATGATAAAAGTTGAATATTGCTTACTCTTCATATCTATTTTTTAATAGATATTATTTCGGATCATTACTGTGAATGCAGCTTTGGATAAAGAACATGAAAATGTGTACAGTCCCTAATAAACGAGACATTTCTTTATATTTATTTGCTACATTTCTAATACCTAGAAATATAGTAAGTAAAGATCAATAATGAAAACAATAATTATTTTAAATTCAAAAATGTTTTCCTTGTGTGGGAGGCGGTATTCAATGAAACACGAATCACTTTACTTTGAATATAAAATTACATTATCAATAAAACCTAAACTAGTACATAACCGTTACATAACTTTAATTTTTCAGAGCACTCAAAACACGTCTTTTCTCAGTCGCCATCTCAGTTCATCTCGTCTCTCCCTTGCCATGCAACGCAACGGCAACGCAACGCAAGCGCGTCACCTTCTTCTTCGGCAGTAAAGCTTAAAAATTCTTCCTCCGAATCCCACACTTGCAAATGATAACGTTAATTTTTCTGATCTATGTTTATGTGACACATAAATCAATGTCATAATCTAAGCTAAACAAACAAAGTTTTAATTTCATTTTTAGACACCACAGCTTATCATGATTTTTACTTCATACTCCGAAAATACAAAAATGTGATAGCGCAGGCAAAATTCATGAAAATACAGTATATTTGAAAGCAGATAACAAAACTAAATGAATGTGGAATATACAAGGGTCGGATAAAAACTAATGAGATATGTTTTTTTCTCTGAAATGACTTCATTGACTGAGGTACTTTCATTTACACACCTTAAAAATAATTGCCCCCGTCATTAATGACCTTTTTGTCAAATGTTCGCATTATGTACGATGGTGTCCCCTTGCAGAAACGACTACATATACCTAAGGTCATTGGAAGTGAGAAGTTTTACGCTGCTTCTAAAGTAATGAATACCATAGCTGGAAATCCAATATAACAAATTATTTCTTTGGAAGAACTGTATGATGTAGTGCACTGTTCCACTTTGCAATTTGTACTGTTTTTGGTAGAACAAGCAGACAGAAAGATGGCAGAACATTCAGGGACTCCAGATCTCAAAAATAATTCATACTAACATGGAAGAAAACAATAATTTCCAAAATTAAGAAATCCAGGAAGGAAATCAGCCACCTGTCAGCGTTTGCAGAGAAACGTACCCAAGAATATTGAGAAATGAGATAATATAAATGTCAAAAGAATTAAGTTGCCATTGAACCTTACAGATTTCGATACGAAGTTCAAAGATGAACGGGAACGTCTGAAACAGTGAATTTCTGCACTCGTTGCGAGAATTCACCGTTTTACAGAACTTGTAGAATGGCAATGAAGACCAATAAGGGCAATTTCCGAGTTGATAATTCATGGTTCAGTATTGATCTGATATCTGGGCTAAGCCAAAGCAGCACGATGAAAGAGCATACTGGCTGCAGGAGGGGAGAGAAGCTTATCGCATCATCGACTAGATGCCTCCCTTTGAAATTTCCCTTGCTGATATCACAATGGCGGAGTATAAAGACACACATATGTAAGTCGCCAGACCCGGATGGTATGCAAAATGTACGGTGGAAATACTTTACTGCCACGTATCCATGCCAAACTCTACTGTTCAACGAAGCTTTGCAAGATCCACCTGTATTTTCAAAGTACTTGTCGACAGGAAGAACTTATATGGTGCCCAAAGCTGGTGATAGAACCTAGCTTAGAAATTATCGACCAATCACTTACCTGTCAACACTATAAGATTTTGACTTCAATAATTTCTTGAATAATATATTGTCATTAAGTCGATCAGCACATTTTAGCTTTTGAACAGACAACTGCCGCAAAGGAAATAGGGGATACAAAGAATTATTAGTCATTGATAGTGTATTTATCCAGCAAGCACAAAGCATCAGCGCTATCCCTGTGTAGACTTGATATTTAAAAAAACGTCTTCGTTGCCTCATTAGTGTTTTCGAAGTGTCTTCGCATTAGAAAAGATTGATCGGAGACTGGATGGTTTCTTGAGAATCTGCATGTCAGAATGGAAAACTCATTTGCAGATTAGGAAGTGAACCTGCTTTTATGTCATTGCAGTGCGGAATTCATTGTAGTTCAGCTCATGATAGTTTACATACACGTGTCAAACCTTTGCCTAAGTCTGCTCTTTGAGTTGCTGCGGGAACCGTTGCTTGATTTGCTTATTTACGAACATTTTGTGTTTTACAAGTAGTCAAGTAAAAATTTATCGGGTTGTTCCAATCAACCTTAGCAACAATAAATAATAGGAATGTTAAACTACTTAGTATCTTTGAAAAACTTACTTTTTAAGCTATAATTTGATGTGTTTCTAGTTTATATGAATGGCAAAATAACATGAAATAAAAACGAAAATTCATACTATTACCTCCCGGTGCTAGTTGTGACAGAGGGGCGTGTTGTGACAGTGTCACTTCTTGCTCCAATATTGTCTTTCTTCTTCATCTTCCCCTGATGCCTCTTAGCGTCGAGTTCCAATAATGTTCGAGAGTAATAATTTTAATTCCAGGAAATGTAGTGAGGAATTATAAAGCTTAGAATGTGATTTTGCTGTGGAAAACAAAATTCAAGTGCCAGAAAATTGGATAACAAAGAAGTCTGCAAGTGTTGATGGATGACAAAGTATATGTAGCGACATTCTATAATTTCTCTTCGTGTTTCTAAAGCTACTAATTTGAATAGAAACACAAATTTCAAAGAACACAATGTTGACATTTTTCAACCATTTAGCGCCTGTTTTTGAAAAATGTGGTTTCTATGCAAATGACGTTTGGAACATAGATGAAACTGGGGTAGAAACAGTATAAAAGCGATAGGTCAAGCTGCTAATTGTTATGTTCACGAATCAAAGATTGCACGCTAACTTAACATTTTATTGAATCATCCATAACAATTGTTGAACACATTTACAAAGAAAAAACAGGAGTTCCTCTCCTCCGGATGAAGCGTGCGTCCAGGCACGACTCCCTCCCGTGCGTCACTGGGCACGGCTCCTGCCCCGCGCGTTTCACGGCGCGGATCCACCACGTGGAACTCCCGGCACGTTTCCTTTCCTTGCGTCACTTGGCATGGCTCCTGGCTGCACGGCTTCCTCACTCGTCTTGTGTCGGCATTTCAAATATCAAAAAGTGAAGAGAACTGGTTGCAGTGCATAACTTGTAAGAAATGGACTCAAGTAAACTGTACTAAAATGAAGTACATTATGTTTATATTCACTGCCATTCGGATGTTGAAAACAATTAAGATTAAATAAAAGTTAGCATGTATGTGAATCAGTAGTGTAGAGACGTTTTTAGATTTGAATATAACAATTTCTAGTTTCTTTTACACGTGACACAACGTGTCCCAGTCCAGTCACAACTTGCCTCGTATAGGGGCAGGTTGTGACAAAGTGCACAGTTGCATAAAATTGTTTATATATCATTAAAAACATAATGCACTTTAAATACACATATATGGAAATTTACACAAAGAGCCATTCTATTTGTTCGATTTATTATAAATTTTATATTATGGTTAATACACCTTCAAAAATTAAATTAAAATTGTTATAACTAGCCCCGGTCACCCCTACTCACTCTTTTGAACAAAATGCTCAGGCAATCAAGATATAACTACCTATTGAAGTAAAGCCCTGATGTTCTTGTCTCGCGCCAGTTCTACATAAATTATTTCAATGTATACGCCAATACTAGAGAGCACTTACAAAACTAAGTTCGAACTTCTCAAGAGTTTCAGCGATGCTTTTTCTATGGAGTTTGGGATAGATAAATGCACCACCTTACATGTTATCCGCGGATATGTTCAAAAACGACGAATAAAATAGGCAAATATCTATTACATGATTATTAAAACTCTCGTCACTGTGGACTCCTACCAATAATTTGACATGGTATAGTTGTTGGGAATTTATAATTCAGGCATTAGGAACAAGATTGTACAGAAAATACTATCCAGAGTAAATTAACTCTGCAAAACATGCATCAGTTCCAGAAGAAAATATCTACACATTTGAGATAATAAAATTGTCAGAAACAACTTTACAGATTTTCGGCACGAAAATTAAAACTATGCTTACAAGGCATCGAATTAATTACCCTCAGAGTTTAGTGGATACGTTGTGCTACTTACCTCAAGGAAGTTCGGGGAGAAGACTCCTTAACTTGGAGGCACAATGCCGACAGCAAGAAGAGACCTTACCATTATCGATACCTCTGTCCATTAACTCTTTGTTCACAAAGCTATCTGAGATCAGGATAAAAAGATGGTCCCATGTTGTTTGGCACAACAGCAATTATTTTGATTACTTAAAGCTTCAAGAGCACGAGAATGCCTACCAAAAACGAACTTCATAGTAAATTTGTTGCAATCTTAACTTCGGAGAACATTCATGAAAAACGCTCAGTGAAGTGGATTCGAACCGAGGGTATCTTCGATGAGAGTGAAGAATTCCTTTTTACTTTCTCGCCTTACGAATTCTTTTTCCATTTAAAGTACAAATGTTTAAAGACAGGGTGTATAAAAATTCACTTTGGCTCAGCAAAATTGATAGCCGATATCGCCTACGTAAAATTACCAACCAGTCAATTAAACTTATTTGCTGTGGATCTCTTGCATTGGATCAAACAAAATATCATGTGGCACTACTGTGTAACCAAAGTAATTCACCACACAAGCTTATTACAAATTCAAAGCAAAGTAATTAGTAATGATGGAAGTCGAATTTTATGGGATAGTGTAATCATCGCTGACCGGACAGTGGAAGCAAATATGCCAGGTATTTTTCTGTTCGCTAAAATATCTAAAACAACAAACATCATTGATGCTGCGAAGAAGAGGAAATACCAGTCATTCGCTGTTGAATTGAAGGCCATGTTTGGTTTGCGTACAGTAGAAGGGCCTCCATTGGTCCAGTTTTGAGATATCTATATTATTTGGAAAAAGCTAATATAGTCCGTTAATTAAGAAGCCTCTATTTACGAATAGAAAACAACAGCAATTTTCTTGTACTACTTTACATGCAAACCACTATTGCCGTAGGTTATTTTTAGAACTCTGGCATCAGAATATAATCTGAGAAAAGAGAAATAAATAATAGAAAAAGTAGTTAATAATAAATAACAGTACCAGCACATTTAAGAACTTTTTTGCATTCTTCAGGGATGGGTAATGGTTGGTAAATTTTAAGTGACCAAGAACGATGCATAATTACCTTTATTATCCGTGATCTTATAAGAATACTGTAAGTTGCTAACGAGCATAGTCTAAAAATGCTTAATTTATACAAGAACACGATATTTAAAAGAATCATGAATGTATGAAATTCTAACCAATAGAATATTTGTAAATATTTACAAATAAAGTATTAAATAATGACAATTCGTAGATAAATTATTAAGAAATTCAGAAAAAATTCCTCTTCCTGACTTCGCTGCAAGTACTAGTTTTTCTTCTCACGTAATGGGTTTTAAGTTGCGGCGATTCCCGCAATGCAAATTTTGTAATGCCTACGGCCTATTTCGTTGAATATTTCACTCGTGGTACCTTAGAAGCTCTTATGAATGATGAAAGTTGTTTGGAAGTGAAAGACATCTTAAGGCAAGCTCCGACCATTACGACTTAATATTATTATCCTCTTTGACATCTTGAATAAATTGGCATGTCCCTGGAGACTTTCCCTTTTCACTTCTACTCTCTCCTCATTCCTTTTCATGCCATTGTTTGAGGACTTCTGCTCTTAATTTTACTCTCCAAGTTGTTCTTTTCTTTCTTGGGCATTGTTCTAAAGGCGTCTGAATGCATCCTCGTACACAGTTCATCGGCACAATCTTCCTGATTTCAAACTCGGAAGCCGACTCCATCCTTCTTCTCCACTCAGGCGGGCACGTGAAGACCTGAATCATTGAGTTTTATAACTATAGGAGACATCAAGAGAAATTAGAAAAGAACGAGAACATCTTTCATAACTTAATTGATAAATTGAAAACTTTGACAAGCAAATGCCTGAATAGTGAAAACATACGTTTTTGAAAAATAATAATTTCATGCTTTATTACGTTGTCTTGTTAGATGTGGAGAGGTAGCATCGTTTTGAACCCTAGTTGATATAACAATACTAAAGCAGGATCGTCTGAACACTTTGGCAATATCTGCATTTGTATTAAGTGCCAAATTTCAAAGGGAGATGTGTGCTATGGCCGTTATTTGGAAACGTCTTCAGCCTCTGTGACCACTTAAAAATATTTACAAAACTCAGTTCTATGAGCAGTTTTTGAATTTGAATAACGCTCGAGACACATTTCCAGCTACACAAAAATTGCTCGTATGCGAGACACACAATGAGATTTCATTTTCCGGTGCTCCATTGCGAGAAAAGATATGCGCCTAATGCCCTTTGACGGGCCGCCGTCCGCGTGCCTTCGTTCATTATTCCTCCGCAGCCTTTGAAGATATTCCGAAAGGCAGGCTACGCCCCTCCTTGTCACCTGCGTGCAGTCGCGTCTCTCAACATGGCGGATTCGGTTGCTGGCGCCGAGCGGAACACCGGCATATTGGGCAGCGCCAGGCACTCAAAGGACTTTGAAGTACCGTTTTCCCCTCACGACGACGTGTTGTTGCTGTGTTGCCTGTTCCGGAGGGCCCTTTTACGACTCGAGGATTAACAGATACCTTCATCTTCCCTACTATTCATCAAGCGGTATTGCCGCGAATGGATTGTTCATTTACTTCACCATTAATAGTTACTTTAGTTTTAGACTCTACCACACTGTTTAACACGAAACCCATTTCCACGATTTTACCACGAAAACCCATTTCCACTTTTCTCTTATCAACTTTTCTTTACCTACATTTTCCATGCAAAAAAAGCACGTGAAAATGTGTTTCGCGCGCGATCTGTTAAGTGTTTTTCATATGCTAAATAAAGAAAATTCTCTGGCAAAATTTGCGATCTGAAAATTTTCTGGGTGTAAAAGTTTTTAAAAATGACTGTGCAAAATTCTGTCCCACAATTTTGAATTTGTTGCAAATAATGATCAGGTACAATTTTGAAAGTGGCGTTTGGAGCGGCTGACAAACTCTTGTAATACAGAACGCATGCTCTAGTGACCCTCGGGAGAAATTAACTCAATGAGGCAACGTATAAATCACGGGTGCCATTTTTAAGGTTTGGATAAATCATACTATTATTGGAAATTTATAGCAGTGTATCAAATTCCCTTGCGTCGTTACGAAGTTTATAGTGATGGATTGTTTACAAATATTGCTGTCTCTATGATCTTGTTCTGTACAGATAAATTAATTTTTTTATTAAACGTTTTCGTAAAAACCAAGATCAGAGACGCGCTAGTTTTATATTGATTTATTTTATTTCTACAATATAAAACGCACGAACCATTTTTGACCCTATATGTCTCTTAGAGTAAGATTGATTGTAATTAAATATTCAGTAATTAATTTTATATCCAAAGTGAGGTGGATATAAGCAAAACCTCCGTTACTTCGCTCCTGGCGCTATTTAAATCTGTCAAAGATCTAGGGTAATTATTTTCTAATTAAGGTACAAAGCTTATTACTTCCGACCTTCTCTCTGAATCCACTGAATGACCATTTCCTTTGCTGCTCTAATTCAAAAGAAATCGAAACGTCGTCAACATCCTGCATTACGCAGAAATACGGCGGGTTGCATACACGTGTTCGTTATCCGTCTACCTCTGACGCCACGTTGTTACACAGAACGGATTTAAGCTCTGGGACGATTCCTTCTCGCTACTTGCCTGTTTTTATGTCGCAACCCTGGAAATGTAATCAAATCCCCTTTTCAGATTTTGTTTAGTGACGGCGTTTCTTATATTTTGTCTTTATGATCGTAGAAACATTCGAAGCATTTACTCTAAAGATGAAAAATAAAATGGTTGAAAGATTACCAGGATCATCCAAATATATTTTGAATTTTCTTCTTGTAATTGTTCTAAATATAAAAAAAGTATCTTTAACAACAAGAAAATTATTTCGTAATTATAAAAATTGTCTAAAAACAATTAAATTAACAATACTGGGGTGTTATCAAAGTGTTTCAGGGAGACCATCATACATAAATGAAATTATAAAAATAGCTAAATGGATTTTGGGAAGTAAATTGAACACTTCTTGCTAAAAAAGTATTAATAGAGAATTGGGAGATATTGTGAATGGTGAACGATATGAAAGTGGAACAAGGCAAGAAATGCAGCAATAGGAGGAGAACAGTATTGCTGAGACGACTGCATTGCAGGAACACCTGTATTTCCCGTGCCGCTAGCATCCATTGCATGGGGCAAAGCGGCGTTAAGTTCTCGATGGCGAAGCGACTTGTATCCGGCAATAAATGCCCCACTAAATTGCATACTACCAAGAGTCAGAGTATTTTTAGTTCGTTGCGCTTCTTTAGATTCTGTTTCATAAAGGCAGTAATCGATTCTATGCTGCTGTAAATTTTATTTGTTGGCAGGAGAATCATAATATTTCATTGGGAAGAACGCTCATTGGAATTGTGTCGCAACGTAAATTCCTCCAGCCCATTCATGCGGAATATGCGACTTTATTCTGGATCAACAACCTGAGGGAATAAGCTAAAGAATCGCACAGAAACGCGATATTTCTTTATTGAACAATCCTACCGAAGGCCAACATTCGCTCCTTATATTTTTTGTGTAACTTCCTTTACAATTTTGTCTTTTAAATACACTGGAGTTCTTTTACTGTAACAGAAGTTTCTTAAATATGTAAGCGCTATAAAACTGACTTTATCTTTATTTAAATTATTTTTTTTCATTTAAAATGTGAAATTACTTTTATACCGACGTATAATTGAAACATTGCGGAACATTTTAATAATAATAATAATAATAATAATAATAATAATAATAGTAGTAGTAGTAATAATAAATCACTTAGAGGTCACTATTAATAATGTCAGGGGTCGGTTAAATATAAAATATACTCCAAGAGAGAACTAACTTCCATATCACAATGTCGTGTTCTCAAGGCCTGATCTTGGGCAGCTTTTACAAGTGTTTCCAGTTCTAGCTTCATTCTTTCCCTTTTGAGCCGCATAAATTATTGATCTTTATTCATCTTACCTTATCCATTCTTTTTAGATATTTTTAATATTATTATTATTATTATTATTATTATTATTATTATGTTTATGTTAGACGAAATTGCAATTATTTATCGTGATACTTCCAAGTGACTTTTCGAGTAACAGTAAAAAATGTGAATACAACATTGCTGAACAAAGAAGATAGTACAAAATATTCTTGTCTGCAAATAAGTGATTTCATCCATGATCAAAATTCTAGGCAATATTTAGAAGCTGATTTAGAAAAAAGGCACAATTATTTAATTTTTGACATTTTTATTCCTTGGTTTGAAATCCTTTTTAGAACATGCTTTTAATATTTAGAAGTTGTCATCTGAAGCACGAATTAACATATGTATTTACAAAAGCAAGTGATACGGATTTGTCTCAATAATTAATTTTAAAATGACTTACCATACAATTTGTTGACATCTATTGCCAAATAAGATCATTATTTCCAAATGAATATATTCCGCCATTATATTAACCCTTAAGTGGACGCGTTGGCGCACAGCGTGCGTCATCGGCGGATATTGTTGCACCATTTCCGATGGATGAGTCGACATTTGTTATCACTTCGTGTAACCTTTTAGTGTACTTCGTGGCTTCCTGTGTCTGAAGCTGCGTTGTCCTCACTCAACCCTGGGATGAAGTATTGGTGAATCAGTCGTCGACGGACCGTCTTTCGCGTACTGTGCGGCGCCGCGCATAGAGTTATGTAGTGTCTCAAATGATCCTTCTGTGATGAACTTTGATCTCTCCACGTTGACAGAAAACATCATTTTATACTCACTGCACGCAAACTAGTAAATTCAAATCGTATTCTTTTATGAAACAAAAACTTTTTTTTCCAGAGGTGATTTTGAGAGAGAAAACTGTTGCATTACAAAACTTTTGCTTGAATACGAAAAGGAGGAAGCAGTGTGTTGTAATAAATTGTCCGTGTCTTTAATAATTGACTGTGATGATATGTGCTATATAATGAAACACAAATATCACAATATAGTTGCAGAAAAAACAAATCTTCTTGGCGCACTCCGTGAGCCGCGCGCTCACTTATGTTCCGAAATTTGACGCGCGGGCTTAAAAGTTAAGACATGATTGAATTGTATTGCTAAAATGAATATTTCGCCATTGAAGTGGACATCTGGCACTCCACACCATTATATAATTGAAATCTACCGTTGAAATAACTCACTTCAAAATACAATTTCAAAGAACGGCCAGCCATTTCTCAACCCCGCTCCACCCTTCTCAACCCTGCCCTTCTCGACTGCTCACCGCCCTGCCAGCCAGGCCCCGACCACTCTGCCCGCCCGCTATTCCCTTCCTGTCCTGCCCCGCTTTCCCTGCTCCGACCGGCACAACCCCATCTCCTCTTGTCACAGCTGCCCCAGCCATGCGACCTCTCGGCTCTCTCGCTCCTCAAGCATCACCGCTACGCAATCTATAATACCTAGATGCATTGCGCATTGCACTGAAAAGCTGCAAAAAGTTATTTGTAAGACGAAGACTTTCGGAAAATATTTTATCAAATGCAGAAATAATACTTCATCATCTAATAAAGTAAGAAGTACAATATTGCAAATGATATCTTTCTTGCAAATATGCATCATTTATTCACTGTGTGATCAAAAACTTCTGAATGAAAAGTTGTTTCGTACATATTTTTTTTAAAATAAAGGTGCGAAATTGATATATCACTGAATGTTATATTTTGAAAAGAATATCCATGTGTTCAACCTTAGTTGCAAGTTTCTATTTTCCTTTTATTTCTCACAATATGGATTTTTTGCACATTTAAGACCTTGAGGGAATGTATTCAATTTTATTTGTTTGGAAACCTTTAGTATATTTGCTTTATTTAATCTTGTTAGAAACAAATTACAGAAGACACTTTCTTTAGTAACAGGTCTCGTGTCTTAAGAACAATTTATTATTTGTAACAGAATTAATCTTAAACATCTAGTTATGTTTTTTAAACTTTTTGGGCCTCTCTCTTCAGATTGGAAATAAACCTATCATTATACATTTGAAGTTATATTCTGCAACTACCTTATACATTTAGCATCCTTACTACCATTTCATTCAATTTTAGAAATGACTGAAGTTATTTGTATGATGTTATATTTTCCTTCTTGTTTACTACGAATGCTTTGCAAACAATGGAATAAACGCGCAGCATTTCAACAAATAACTCGTTGTGTACTTTTCACCAAATCCGCAGTTTCTCGTTTCTCTTATTTTTTCTTTGGTTGGCTCACAATGGACGCCTCTAAATCGACTGGGTAAACTTTGCCGATTTTTCTGAAGCACGGCCGGGCCAGTTGCGTCAGCAGGGTTTCTCTGTGGCGTGCGCGCGGGATGAATAAGGATGCCTCCCTGCGCTTCTTCACCGAAAGGAACTCGGCCAATCAAATACGATGATACGTCCTACACGACTGTTTTGCAGAAGCTATTATGGCACTGCCATAGCATTTGTTTCTGCCTCTAACTTTTGTCTTTACTTGAATCCTTTTCCCATCCAAATACGTCATCACGGTGATTTACAATGATTTATATTAAGTTGAAAATGTCATTCTTGTCAGAACTCGCTTTTGAAATGAAAAAAAAGAATGTATCATAAATTGATTGTCCAAATAGACTATTTGTGTTTTCAACATTTCTAGAGTTACTTTGTTGCAAGTAACAAGTTCTATTTGCTGTACTGTGTGAATTATTGCTGTGGTGAGCCGAGTATTCATTAGCCACTCAAAAGATCTCTTCCAGAAAAGATTAAAGTCCACGTTCTTAAACGTGTCTGAACTTTAAGAAACAATACAAAGACTTTTCGAATATTCACAGACGTCGGTGAACAATGAAATGCTATTTTGTCTTAACTGTCCGTGACGAATCGTGTTTGCGTCACGAATAATAGTGACTGACGTTTCCGCCAATACGTTGTTCTCAAAGATATACTGCTGAGTTATATTTATCCTCAAAGCTCTAACCAAGGTCAATGCCGTTACACAAGTTGTGAATCTCGGTAGTGAAGAGTGGAGGCTCTTTGAGTAATCTCATCAAACGGGGAACGATTATGGATTCAATTCACTAGTACTAACAAAGTAGTTATGTCTAAAAAAGGTATTTGTTTCAGAAAAGATTTTCAAAGATTGAAAAAATATTCAATAAGAAAACGAGCATAAGATATTAAAGTATCATCTTCACATTTTGCACTCTTAACCACTTAGCATTCTTCTAACGTTTGATAAAGGCTTTCGTTGTTCACAACAATATTTGTACACAAAATTCGGTGACACTCGATCTGAAAGTCAATAAATATTTCTGTGATAAATTCCACAGAAATGAACAAAATGTAGCAAAACTGATAAATTATTTAGGATATTTTAGAAAGAAAAAGATACATGAAATACAATGATGTAACCTTGGTAACAGAGGCTTTATATTTTAAAAGAAATAATTATTAAGGTTGGCACTTTGTTGAAAGTTAGTTATTTCGTCAGGAGTACCTTCAAATGAAGTTGTTTGTCATTACAAACAATCTCCTTTATAAACAAAAACAAACAATTTTTATTGTATGTTTACAACACTTGCTGCTACCAGTATTCAACTAGTATGTATAGTAAAAGGAAGAGGATAGAGATCTGGAAGCTCAAGAAAATATGTACTACCAACTGTCCTCACTTCATACGCGACATACGGCATTTTCTATTTCTTCGAGGAAAAATAAATCAAACCAAACAAAATATTGTAATTTTGTTTTGTAAAATTTAACCATACTTTTAAAAATACCAAATGAACTTTCCTTTTACTCAAATTTGAAAATATTGACAATACTTTAGAAACCCGTTATTCGAGCTCGGATCGTCCGACGCTCCACATTAGTGCGTTAACATTCGTTTTAATAAAAAATTAAAGAAGGTGAAATTCATGTAAATTGACAAATATCTCCGTTGGTATGCTCTAAAGGAAAAGTTAGTTTCTGTTTAATTTTCGAAGTGAAACATCGTTTAAAAAATGCACAAAAGAAAGAGAGAAATCCTGTTGGAGGCCGTGGTGGAGGTGATATATAATAGACGTGAATCCCTTTAAAAATTAGAAAGAACATTAGGAATCATGAAAGAATGGCGGCAGCAGAAAGAGAATATCAGAGTTTTTAATGACAATTGATGCAAACGAAATTTCAACAAAAAACGTTTAAAAATGAAAAATGAAATATTGGATAATTCTGTGTGGGTGGGTTTGATTTATCCAGGATCACCAAAAGCAGTCATGTTTGTCAGAAGCGTAATCTTTAAAAATTTCCTCGTCTAAAACACCATGTAATTTAATTCGTGATGCTAAAACACCATGTAATTTACTTTCTCGCCCGTAATTTCACGCAAAAAAGTACAGAAATTTTCAAAAAATTTTACATGACCTTAAATCAAATCTTTAAGCAACAGATTTCATAGAGGGAAAAAATCTCTGTCTTTGATATTTGTAGGAAGACTCCGAAAAAATTTGAACTTTTGCAATTTTCGAAAAATCAGAGTTTTCAAGGAATATGAGACCTGCATCTTTCTCTTAAACGTCCATCACACTATCCAACAACAACATTTAATCCAAAACGATGGAACTATTTTTTAAAAATTTGAAAAATGAATTTAATTTAATTTTGAAATTGAATTTTGAATTTAAAGATTTGAAAAATGTCCCATTGGCTTCATGTAAAGTACCCCAAAATTAAAATATCGGTTTCATATCAAGGGGCCGCGACAACATCCAGATCGGTTGGGAAATATCAATTTGGAGAAATTCGGCTGAAAGCTTTAGCCGCTAGCGTTGTTCAGAGAGAGACAGTCGAATAGACGTTTTGCCGTCAATCGATTTTCGAAATGAAGGGCCCCACAAAACATGGATTTTGGCTACACAACGCGTTAGAGTATTTTTCCCACATTTAGCAACTGTATTATCCACTTCTTCGTTGCCATGATCCTGTAATAAGAGTTTTGTGTGGAAAATTCGCCGGTTTTTTCGAGCAGCATTACATAACTTTTTTTACTCCGTAGCGAGAAAGTAAAAAACCTAGATGAATTTGAAAAGAAAAGCTTTTACTGTTAGTGCCGGTGACTTAATCGTTTAAAGGATACACTTGAAGGCGAATGATGTTTTCATTAAACAATAACTTTTTTAATGTTGGCATAATGTTATGTACATTTTATACACACAAATAATCTTTATCTTAATAGGGAATTTGTCTTGATTATTTATCGAGTATTCTCACTTTTTTGAGATCTGACTTCATGGCCAATTAAGCGGAATTTTACTATATTGGAATAGAATCTCATCCCCTTCAGTTTATACTCGTACCAAACAACTTTTCCTTTGCTGTAAATATTTAGTAAATTCTCGTAAAACGTACTTGAATGTACTAGGTATTCACATTTTACAGCCTGTTACAAATTTCCTCGCAAGTCATAATCAATTCAAGATTTAATCGATATGCGACTTTCTTCCATCAACTTACAACAAAAAACTATATGTAACCTCTCTACCTGTCAACGCGCCTTTCCACTAACACGCTCTTGATCTGAAAAACTACTCACCAACCTAGATTGTTTCGTGGTGAGTGTCATTTTGAAAATCATGATCATGCCAAAAAATATTTTCCAGCTATGGTTTTATTGCTCTGCCTGGCGATATTCATGACTTTTCCGGAGAAGTATATTAAAACATGGAACATTTTCAAAACTTTTTTTATTTTGATATTTCATCCCGCTAAATCATGTCAGAAATATTTAGAGAAAGCATTGAATGAAGATAATTGAGGCCAGTTTTTTCTAATCTAATCGATTTTAAGGGTAAAATAAAAACCAAACGGTGTTGGAATTGAAATGTATCATACTACCTTTTAATGGTAAGGAAATACCATTTTTACTAAAAGAATTACAATGTTTAAAATATTAAGTGGTGTTTCTGACTATTGATTGTGACCCTTGCAATACATTTCACTAAAAATGAGACTAATTTCCAATTTTACAAATGGCAAATAACACGGTCAGCCGAATTCTCTACGTATGTGGAGGTCACCCGGAAGAGAACAACGGGGTCTAGCGTTAAAGGACTACGTGGAT
>JAHLJT010008446.1:141050335-141060764 GCA_031308135.1 Acheta domesticus | reverse complement strand
AAATGTATTATAAATGGATTACATTTTTATATATCTATTGAAACATCAAGAACATCCTTAAACATTGATTAACACTAATTTTGTAATATTGTTATTATAATGCATTATCACTTGCGTATTGAACTTTAATGATTTAATGATTGAAAGTCCGCAAAGAAACTAAAGAATCAATCAGTGCAATTTGTCACATTATGTGATTTGCTACTTCTAAATTTGATTGTTAATTTCTTAAATTTTACAAGCACTTTATACTATTTTAAGTGGAACAAAACCATCAATGATGAACATTGAAGTACATCACTCGTCAATTTTCCTCGAAACAGTAGACAAAAATATTGATTCTTGATTGTACATTGATTCTTAAAATCACCAACATACTGAAAAATCAAAGACACCGAATATAATCTAGCGACTCTCTTCATATTTTCTAGTAAGAAGTTTCCAGTGTTACACGCTTCATATTTTATGCCTGAATGGTATTTTATTTCTATAGAACGTAATATAATTGACATTGTTTTCATGAATGTGGTACTGAAAACTACTTTATCTTGAGATGACTAAAGCAAATTAGAATTATAGAACAGCATGCGTTGCAAAGGCGGTACAGACCTTATAACCTATTCCTGTTCACAACTTTTCTGAAGCTGAGTTTTGTGTCGCAGTAACTCTCTTCTAAGACTAACTTTTGCTTTTCGTTCCTTCGCGCGATATCTGAAATAATGTCGAGAGTTGCAAATATTACGACGAGAGAAAGAAGTTCCAGAAACCAGTTTGCGCGAACCAGCACGAATTGGCAACTTGAAGACTTTCGTGGGTCGCTAAAGCGAAAATATTAAAGTCAACTCTCTTTATGCCAACGATTTTAGTGTTCAAATTCCGCATATTTCGAAAATCACTTTGTGTGTTTCTTGCAGTTTCTTGAAGCGCAATCATTATAACAATGTATCTCCAGAAAAATAACTGTAGATCTGTTTTCGTGCTCCCGGCTGACTCGTTAACCGTTGCCCTTCGCACAGACTTCTGGCTTCTACCCGATAATCAATATACACGTTTTCTTCCCTAAGGCATGGCAAATGAGCCGAGGCGTGAGACCTTGCACAAGCAGGCATAGTTTATATTATCTTCAAAATAATCTTCATACGTATTAATTTAATTCCCTGAATTAAGTTAAACCAATTTATAACATAAATATACCTTTTTACAATTTAGAAAATTCAAATAAAAAATGTATCGTGATTGTTGCCGGAAACCCCCGAATGCCTCATTGCTATTGTGCTCACTTTTCATACACGGGGGCTGATATCGATTCTTTGGTGAGACAAGAACCCTGCAGCATCCGCAAAAAAGTTCCTGGAGCAATAGGAAAGCCGTTGCGGTATGTGTGCCGCTGAATAAATGCATTCATGCTGCGAAAGATGTTACACGGATTAGTCATTCGTCACTAATTGGCTGGGTGAAAAGAAGATTGAACTTTCTCTCACTCCCAAATTATCTCGAACGCCTGATTCTCTGAGACCTCGCCAACGACACGACGTTGAAACCATACGGACTTCACTATCAGCGCTCGCCTATTTTGCTTTTAAAGTTTCATTTCTTACAACATAATTCTCAAAGGTTTTGATTGATTGTTAGTGATTCCGGGCGCGTCAACTACTAGTTGTCATTAGTCCCGTAAGTATAGTGCATACTTTTGCTCGGACGATGGTGGCGGTGGTCTCCTCCTGTTGGATGGCGACATCCGGCGCCGACCCACCGTCGGCTAGCGGGGCTTTTCCCAACCATGTGTCTCCCACTAGTGATGCATCGGCCCCGCCGGGACAAGCTCTAAGCTTCCGTCCGATCTCCTGGTATGTGTGTTAGTGTAGTGCATGTTAGTATAAGTGTGTGTAAGGGGAGAGAATAGGACAAGGAAGTGGTAGGAATGATTCCGCGCGGTCCATGGCCCGTTTGTTAGGGTACTGCTCCGGCATTCGGCTGGTGTTGATCGGAGAAACCATGAAAAACTACCGATTGGAGCAGCCGATCTCTAGAATTCTCCTCCAGATAGCAACTGAATTTGATCTAGCTGACAAGCGAGTGTCGAAAATCCTGACACCGTCGGGACTCGAACCTCTCGGTCAGAGGGGCTAGAGTGACATCAGTTGATACCTTGAGCCAACTCTCCCGGTCAGAGATTTTGATAAAATAATATTATACTTTCTATAGAAATTTATGTGTGAACAAATTCTTTTTCTGATACCTTGTGACCGCCAATTATTTAATGAAACGTGTGTTTTGAGATTAATTTGACCAGCTGCAATGACTCAGAGCAAGAGCGGTTGCCATTGTCATAATTTAACATTTTTTCTTACAACTTTAATGTTTCTTTATTCATGGTTTGATTATTTGAAGATTCAAAGGTTTGCTAATTTCAAAGATGTGATGATTACTTCTGGAACGAGAGTTTGAACATTCACAGTATTCTTTTAACAAAACACGTATACCAGTTGGGGGAGTACGGAGCTTAAGGAAAGGAAAGAGTGAGGCGTCGAGGCGTTTCGTACCACAAGAACCTAGAAAAAAGGTATTATTGCAGACGACCGCAAAGAAGGTAGATGCAGCATTCTGAATAGCATGTAGCGGGATTTTGTTAATTATTAAATCATTATTACATATATTACCTTATATTTCCTAATACTATATGACTAGGAAGAAGGCTTTTACGCCGTTACAAAACCTACATCTCACGATATTCTATTCTTTCGAATTCTGGTTTTCACTCCAGATGGTCTCTCCATCGCATCAAAGCCGCAGAAATAGATGGCTTAATTGCGTGGCTCAAGAAATAACCTTGCAGGTGCTAAGCAATTCTTTTTGTATTCCTTACTTTTAGATTTGTACTCTTTATCTAGGGGGAAGGTGTGCTAAACGTTGTAAAACACTACTAAAATAAAAAATAATTATAAATCAGTTCAAGAAGGTAAGGTTTGAGAACTGAGGGGTCGCAAGGCGAGACAGTTCGTCGCCTAAAACGCTGAACGAAACTACAATAAAGGAATTTTATCACACAATAGAAAAATACAAGTAAATCTTGTGAGGAATGTTTGAGTAAAGTTACGGGATACAAGGGGAGAGAAGAAGTCTATATTACTTCAGAAACAAGAATGGCAACTGTCTAGTGTGCTCAATGATTTTCCTTACTATTTACTATTGGGGCAATGCAAAACAATACAGGTAAAATTTTAAATACGCTTGTATTTGACTAGATAAAGAATTAAAAGAGAGACGCAATCTTCTGTAAATTAATAGTATTTTTCCATTTTATATTGTATATAGACAAGGGTATTATGTGTTTTGATACAATTATATGGAATATTTAAAATTATCACAGCGATAAGACTCTTTGTAAGTTCAAGTTATTTGATTTCAATAGCAGATAAATTAGTAAACGAGGATATTAAAAGATATAAATATTTGTATGAGAGAGAGAGGGAGAGAAAGAGAGGGAGAGAAAGAGAGGGAGAGAAAGAGAGGGAGAGAAAGGGAGGGAGAGAAAAAAGAGGGAGAGAGAGAACTGTAAAAAGGTTATAGTAAGCGATAAATCAGTATAAATGAGTATTAGTAAATTTCTTGTGTAAGGTTTGTGTGTGGTTGCAGTTGGTCTTTTTGGAAAGTGCACTGATTACTTTTTGTAATTAATTTAGTAATAGTTTTCTTGCATATTTATTTATTTTTTGTGGCAGTGAATATACTAATTATTCTCGTAATTGTAAATGTAAATATTCTGGGATTTTAGAGCATGGAATTTTGTTACGCTTCAATTTAAATTATTGATTTTATAATACAGTCCCTAATAACACGTTGTGGGTTTCAATGATCTTCCATATTTGTAATCTTGTGACAAATTGTCGAGATGTATTTCCTACATTTTCCATGTAAAATTATTAATAGAATTTTCTATTATTGATTTCACTCAATCGAACACTTTATCTATGGTATGGAAAAGTATGTAGAGTGAAGTACAGTAACCTTACTGACATCGTTTTCAACCACTTGTCGCGATTCAAGGAATTATTTCAGTCCAAATAAATGATCCCCTTTCGCCTCTTGATTTTTGCGAAAGTTGGCGCCGCCCTCGCGAGCGCCGCTCGGCGCTCGGTGACAGGCTGTTCCAGATAGTAAGTTGGCACTTGCTCTCCGGAGGCCGGCGCGCACGACTCCCGTTGTTTGCGACTGCTGTCGACACCTCGCCCTCCTCCTGCAGCCCTTGCATCGCCTGGCACCAGCTGTGGCGGCAGCATTTTCGGTTCAGCTCATATATGCCCACCGCACTTCCTACACGCAGCCATCCTTGTGTCCTATCGCACGGATGTTTCCTTCCAAAAGACCAGGCTCGGATGCCGCTTCATTTACACACCCTCTGATTTCAACCTCTTCTGAATTGAATATTCCGTCAAACGGTTTTTGTAAAATAGATTGTTACTTCATTCGCAAATTAACCACAAAAGATTTATCCGATTACAAGAAAACCGAAAAAAGTTTTATTTATTATGTTTGAATTTTATTATCATACTATATGTCCTAACTATCAGAATCTGTGGTTAAATTATTAAATAAATTAATTAGATAGTTTTTTATTGTTCTGATGTGATTGAATAAGAAGGTAAAAACAATATGAATGGAGCAGGTACTATTAACGAAACTGAAAAATTACCTTTGTACACAAAAATTCGAAATCATATGAAAATCTGAATGGGACTTCACATTCCAAATCCAAGGATTAGGTAGTACATGTGTTTTAATGTGCAAAAACGTTTCCAGAAAGGAGAATAAAAGAAAATGAGAACATACATCTTTTACATATTATTATCATTAATTATTCAATATGTGCTATCAAATGACAAGACTTACAGGAACACAATATTTAAAAAAAAATCCAAGCAAAGAACTAAATCTTTTAGAATCGCCAAAGCAATCTCGATGCATGATATCGACATTTTTTATATGAGAGTGCTTCTTTTTAACATGTAGCGAAGGTAAATCTAATATTTCAACAACATTATATGTGAATAAAAAGGTTAAATTTACATTTCGCATTCCGAGAAAAATAATATCCAACTAGTGATAATTTGGTAAATTTTTTTAAACAAATGCAAATACTCTTAAAATTAAGTTTGCATAGCAAAGAATAGTATTTTACTAACAATATATGCCTAGGAACTTGCTAAACATACCTAATGCGTAATAACTCTCAATATCCTTTAAAATGTTTATTTTACAGAAGCAACTTTACAAATGGATCTTCGTCAAAAATATATTTCCTTTGAAAAGTATTAACGAACTAATTTTCAGATTCTTGCAGTCTGGAACTGCAGAGCAAGACAATAAACTATCGTTCACTCATACGGAGATATGTGTATTTACATTAGACATTTACATATCAACGGGATTCATTGTATGTTTTTTGAAAACGTTAAGTCAACATTTACAAAACCCTTTCTAAAAATGAAGTAGCAACGGCAGATTAGATTACAGTGACGATACATAAATTCTTGTAAATACCAGTACATTGAACACTGACACAATAAATAATACAGTGCAGTTTATTTACTAGAAATAAATACATACAACTTATGAAGTACTCACTGCATTAGTCATAGATCACTGAATATTTTGCAGTTGATACAAACGATTAATACATATTTAACGAAAAAAACAATATTCATAGACCTCGATGAATTAGAGCATCGTGTGGAAACTTTGTTTTCATTTCAAAAGGAAAGTATTTCTAGAGTATAAAGTGACTGATATGAAAAAGCAATGGACGGATCTCTAACAACTTAATTATAGTACTACGGTTATTACAACGTTCAACAGAAATTGCCCTCTGTTAGATTTATTTTCCCAGAAAAACTGCTTTTTCTGTGTGCTATGGAATTTCTTCTCATCATAATTGTTTACACATTTACTTCAGCATTTCTGAATGCGTGCTTTCTATTTAATTAATGATAAAGTCAAGCAAAAACCAAAGCGTGATCTTTTGAAATAAGGCTGTGAATGTGAGCTGAAAAACATGTTGACCTGCTTTTTATGACCAGGTGTTGCCGTTCGCATGGATTTGAAATGTGGAGCATCACTAAACCGCGCCACAGCATCGTGCGAAGAATATCTACCTGCAGACCTAACGATTAATCATGCGAATACCACTAATACCCCACGGCTTATACTCATATTTCCGGATGTCGGGGCTTCGTCTTGAAACGCTCGGTTTTGCACCTCCATCCCACGTAATTAGTTTGGTGGAGCCAAGTTCAATCGGTTTTCGATGTTGTATCAACCGGTTTAATTAAGAAAAACAATTTTGAAAAAACAGTTTGATACTTATCGATCAATAGCATCTCCAAGGGATTTATTCGTCGAAGCGAGTTTCTCTAGAGTAAAGTAATTTGCATCAGGTTTGAATCCATAAATCAAAACTAAACTAAGGCATAACAAATATAATTGGTAATAAAATTATTGATTAACTATCAAGTGAGAAACATTAGAAAAAAGGCCACAGAATACCAGAAACGGAAGTCTAAAAAAGGTAATGAAACCATTTTACGATTAGCCACTGATATTCGTGGACAATCAATAGCTAGAGGTGATGTGAAGTAAGTACTGAGGCAAATTCTTTAAAAAAATTGATTGTTTTTACGAAAATGTAAACAGATTTGGTTGACATTGATTCTTTTACATTTTGAATCTCGCAGGCAATAAACGTATATTAAACCATGTATATTTTTCCAAATATGCCTTAACTAAAGTAATATTTTGTACCTGTTAATGCTCATCAGGTTATGAAAAATTCTGTAAATTGTGAGTCGTGTTAACTGTCTGAAGACACTGTTTTCAAAGGTAGCATATATAATGTTAATTAAATGCTTTAATTGTTTATTCAATTCTCTAAATTGTGGTCGCAGCAACGTAGTTTGTGGTTAGACACACGTTGCTAGCCTAAGGGTCCCGGGTCAAATCGCAGTCTACCTGAGGATTTGTATCCGTTCGGTGGCCTATTCAGCCTTCTTTCCAAATGAGTGCTAGTATTTACTGGCTATTAACAGCAAATACTGGGTAAAAAATATCTGAATGAATCATGACGCTTGTCACGCTGTCTTCACCCCACTTCCAAAATCATTATAAGACCATCAAGAAATATGCCGTTACAAGAACTCTACAGGCGGCCATGGAAGTGGATAGTAACCGAAGAGGGCAAATAAAATGGATTCATATCATCTGAAGCAGGTAAACCAGTACCAGTAAGGCGGTTTCCTCACAGTAAAAGGATGAAAAGAATTCTATCTTGTCAATAATTATAAAAATTCACTTAAAAGTTTTCGACATAATTTTCTTTCTCAGACTTATTGATTTAAAATATTAGTTGTATTCCGCATTTTATGGTCATTTTTGTATTTTGACCAATTTATTTCATTGGAATGTTTTCTATATAGTTGTGGGAAATTTGCGTGTTTTCTTTTCACTTTAACCGAAAATCCGATAGTATTTTATTGCGATAATTGTTGAATAAGTTTCCATTATATATTTAAATATGAACGTTCCATTAAAACTAGTGGCGTTACAAGAGCACAAACTTTTGTGAATTATTTGTAACGGCTACGCATTATTATAATACTGCATGAACCTGACGTGTGTTTTCTAACGAGCAAATTGTTTTGCCTCTCTAGGCTTGAACGGAAGAGTTTGGGCTTAGCGTGGCATTCACCTTACCCTTATTGCGCTAACTATTGTTTGAAAATAAGAAACATATTCCAAGTATTCACAAAACTATTGTAATTTTTTTCTGATTCCACTTTTGCTTGTTCTCTGTCTTCTGATTTTTTTGTCATACGCAAGGATTGATTGGAAGATAAGGATTGATAAGGAAGGATTGATTTCAAATTGTGAATTTAAAATAGAGTAATATAAATGGTTTATGTTACTGCATACTGTGACCTACCTCGTGATATTAACGAAATCTTAGAAACAATACACAGGAAGAATAAATGAATATGATTGTTCTACAAAGATTATTGGTTCTTTTGAGTAAACAGTTTGAATGTAAGTGAACATAAAATATTAATCGATGAATAATCACCATCTACAGACAAGTTTTATAAGCTTGTAAGGGAAGATTTATTGGCTGCTAGCATTGTTTCCTTTTCCACTTCTTAACATGCGGCTACAATGCAGCTACGCTTATCTTCTGCTGTAATAGATATCGTCCAGTCCGGTTCGAGCTGCTGAGGCGAACACTTTGTTCCTGAGTCAACTCCTGTTGCGTTCACAACGTAGGGGTCACGTTGTTAGTGTTAAGACTGGCGAGTGCAGTGAAATGACCAACGGATTTTCATATAGATTCTTTATGAAGTGCTAAATACTACATACAAAAAGTGCGATCAATTTGTGATTAAAAGTCTATGCTCTGGTCTCGGCCAGAGCACTACCCAGTGGTCGAAGTTATTAACGCGCTTAGGTCTACTGGCCTCCACGCTTTCACAGTGATCAGAACCAAAGTTTAGACTCTACAGGGGAGCAAATTCAAAATGCTTTACGCATTACAAACGATCCCGTGATAGCCCAACAATGGAGATTAATGCAAGGACACCGCCAACAGTTTCAACAATTCTATCTCGAGCAGGGCATAATTAATCTGCAGATGCAACAACCTCCAGATTTTCAACATGCTCCGCAGTTTTCAACATTCTTCAGTACCGCAAATAGGTAGTCAACCCCTCCAACAAAACGTAAGTAGACAATCAAATGCTACGGAAGAGAACTCTGTCAAAAGACAAAGAATTCATGATTATCGATATACATATAATATATACATATATATATATATATATATATATATTGTGATATGTGGATTATTAAGGAAGAAATTACCGAGGAAAATACAAAAAAGAGAAACGGAGTATGAATTCAAACGACCGCGCAAAGCTGAGCGCGTTCGGAACAGCAGTAACTGACCAGGAGGGGTACCGGCCAAGTGCGATAAGGGAGCAACCCCCACGCACATCCTTGTGAGGAGAAAGGAGGGGAGGTGCGGCTTGACCGGAAGAAAATTCCTTCTTCTGAGCTGAGCATCGGTACTGAGCGGTCTCAAATTGTTTCTTCTTGTCGGGACAGCAGTACGGGCGGTCGCAAGTTAGATCAGTGGAAAGAGTATTGAACTTGTGTAATGAAAAGTGCTCAGATCATGGTGCAGTAATTTCGCTCGTGAACTAAGCGTTATTTCGGGAGGCCGTAATATGATTTGAACTTTGAATGAATAGTTACGCTGAACAATTTCGAGCTATAGGAAGTGAGTTGGAAGAAGAGCTAAGCAATTATTATCCGGTAATTCGTGCGACCCGAGAAAATTTAATAAAATAACTGTTCGTGTAAACGGCCGCGTTTTTGCATGAGCGCATGGACAGTATTCCAATTTGCGGAGGGGACAAGAAGCGAAGAGGACAGAAGATCCGAGAAGAACGTATCGTGGAGGCGTCGCGAGAGGGCTCGTGACCCCTTGGAATTCATCCTTGGCGGCGCACAGCAGCGGGGCGTTCCAGGAGGCGACAGCGCGAGGGCGCGCGACCTTCACCGCAATCCCGTTGGCCGGCGTGAGAACGTTGAGTATTAAAAGTTTCGTTCGGGGCATAGTGAGAAATTGGAACTGTGGAAAGCAGTGGTATTTAACCAAAACTAGTCGGGAGAACTGGGGAAGGGAAATAACTAGTAACAGATTTAGTCGCACTTTAATAGACATTTTCATATTCCAAGCCGATGACCGAAGAGGGGAGTCCAAATTTAGTCAAATTTTGTTATCATTGTAATATTGCTGGTTCAATGAGGAATTAACTTTGTAAAATAGATTTAAGAATTTTGGATGGGGGAATTATGTGGAATGTGATCACGAAGAAAGGGTTAATTTTTGTGTAACTGATTATTTAAAGAATTGGATCAAAGTTTATGTGAATTTGTGTTAATTAGCCGTAGGTGGTATTACCAGTCAAATGCGTGGGATCCCATTTGCGCAGGCCTGGGTAAATTATGGTTGAATGGTTTTTGAAAAGATATCTGAAACTAACGATGCAATGTTTTTAAGTATAATTATGTTTTCTTGATTTGGGAAATTTTCGTTGGAATAAATCCTGACTTGTTACCAGAAAAGGTGTTGCTAGATTTCCATCACGTGCTATTCCGAATCACGACTCCGCCCTGCCAAGACCCCTGTGCCTTTTCAGGTCCCCCAAATAAAATTAGGATTATCGTGGCGAAGTACCGTCACAATATATATATATATATATATATATATATATATATATATATATATATATAACGTTCCAGTGTCAAATAGTTACGGAATACTTTCGGAAGAAGAACACTCAAAAGAACCAGACAATTCAGACAATTTTACCCCATTAGT
>JAHLJT010008446.1:141029074-141049335 GCA_031308135.1 Acheta domesticus | reverse complement strand
GAAAATCCCACCCATTCATGTATTAGGAAAAAAACTACAAAGTATTACTAGATGATCTTAAATTTGTAGCCAAAAACGATTTTACCACCAAAACACAACGTAATGGACTCAAGATTTTCTTCACGGATATTGAGGACTTTAGAAACTATAATAAATTTTGTGAAAGTAAAAGTGTCATTTTATACACATAGGGACCCCACGGTGAAGATTTTTTACAGTTATACTAAAAGGAATACCAGCATCTCTAACCGAAAGTGAATATGCGAAGAATTTAAACGCATCAATTACCCAATTATTAAAATATGTGGGCTATATAATAATCAAAGACAACCATTACAAACACGTGCAATGGACTTATCAGAGACCGAAGAAGCAAAACCTATCAATAAAATAAACAAATTTATGAATTGTATCATTCCACGTAGAATTAAACGTAGTTCACCTGTGCAATGTAAAAAGTGACAATTATTTGGGCATTCTCATTTTGTCATGTAACTTCCAGGTGCGATCGCTGTGATGGACAGCATCACTATTCTAAATGTACTGTACCAAAAAATTCTAAACCAACTTGTAATTGCGGTGAAGGGCACACCGCGAATTATCGAGGCTGCTGTGTGTATCAAGAAGTCCGTCGGTCACGGTCAGCATTCCTTTCAGATAAAAATCTCAATAAACCACCTCTCATCTCTGCTATAATGTCCCAAATTCAAAATATAATACAGTCGTTAATACCAATCCTTCAACATGGCAAATAAAATCCAAGAACTGAAAATATTAAATTGAATCGCTAACTACGCCAAAGTCAACAAATAATAATCGAACATGAATTTCTTTCAGAAACTCCAGCCATCTCCCTCTCCAAACTAGGCAGAAATTATCCAAAATCTAACCGACAGTGTTCACGATTTTCCAAAGGCTAACTCCATAAACTCCCATAACTCCCATAAACATTCAATAGCATTAATTCTTAACATCCGATTATAAAATTAAAATAAATAAACAAATAAATAAATTTAACCCCAATTATTGTACTCCAAGACGAGTATAAGTCCATTTCGCAATAATTGAACTGAGTTATAAAATTCATCCCTTAAAAAAGCCTGTAACAATCAAGACAATTAGCGTGAGCATTATTATGTAAATTGTTAACACCCCTTAGAGGCAGTATTGCCGAACAGAAGGTAATAAATAAACTAGTGGTGCTTCCAAGGCACATACTTTCTCGCTATGCCTCTATACGGTCCTTATTGCTATTCCACTACTTCATCAACCAGCAAAAGTGTATTATACCAGCAAACGTTTTCCATATCGAGGCACGACTTAAAGTCAACGAACCAGCACTTATAACACTACGCCACACCAACACCGCCTATGTCAAACAGAGCCACGAAAGAATAGAACCGACCTATAAAACGGTAAATGCATTATAAAGAAACAATCGATACGATGGTACATACGCTTTACAAATCCAAGAAGAGAAGTAAAAAATTGTTAAAGGTTAAAAATTTGAACAAATATATACAGACATTTCCAGTACATTTCTCGCAATTAGTTATATTTTTGTCAAACGTAATTGTATGAATTTTATCATTAGAAGCCGGTATTTATCAACATGCAAAAACATGTCTTTCAAACATGACCAAGAAAGGCAGCGGTGAATCGCTTAACGAAGTATTCGTAAGGCGAGAAAGTAATAAGAATTTTTTGGAACCGTTAGGGATATCAAAGTTCATCGCATGCCTTCTGGTTATATTGTATTACAATTTAATGTTAAAATGCTCATAATTTTACTTAAATTGGTTCATACAGATATATACTAGACAAGACTTGATTTGACATGTCATACGCTTCAGAAATCGAATAACAGAGTTGAAAAATTGTTTAAAAGACGCAGTTAGGGAAAACACAGATAAGTCCTGTCTATTTACCTATATAGAATCTATTCGTGAGTAGAAGTACTTCAAATGATTTTCAATAAAGTATCTACACTCTTCAATTATTTTTCCTGCAACATCACATTCATCAAATTAAAATTCCCCTCAGGGATCGAACTCGGTACCTTCCTTATGAAGATCTCAACCCGTAGGTGCATTAACCAACCGCGCTACGAGACCCACTTGCTGAACACTGCTAATATTTCAGTCAAAGCGTACTTGTATCAGTTCTATCATTAGGAAGGCTGTAATTGTCAACATGCGAAAAACATGTCTTTCGAAAAACATGACCAAGAAAGGCAGTGGTGAACTGCTTACTCCACACAATTTATCGGATGATCGGCATTTGGAAAATAACTACTGCTAGAAAGTATGTGCCATTCTATAGCACCACTAGTTTATTTATATATTTACCTTTCCTTCTTACACACGTGCAGAAAATTTAAAGAAAAAATTTGGAGCGGTGTTTGAGAAAATTTGTTTTTGTAAATTTGAATCGCAATTTACGCAAAAACTATTCGTTTTTCCAAAAAATGGTACATGACCTTTTTTGAAGTGCTAATTATGTTCAACCAACTTTGTCTGAGGCGAAAATCTCTATCTCAATTTTGCAGTTTTTAAATAGCTTTTGCAATTTTCGAAAAATAGGGCCCATCAACGAAAATGATTCCTACGTCATTCCCTTCAACGTTCTTTGCACTATTCAACAACAAAATATAATCAAAAAATTTGGAGCCATTTTTTTAATTTATAAAATCTCAAAATGGGCTTCATGTAAAGTATCCTCAAATACTAAGATATCGGTTTCAAACTCAAGAGGCCTTGAGACGAGTACAAACCATCGGTGAATATCAATTTTGAAGAAAATCGACCGAACGGTTTAGGTGCTAGCGTTGACCACAGACGGACAGACGGACGGACGGACAGACGGACGGAATGCCGTCAATCGATTTTGGAGTATGAAGAAGCAACAAATCATGGATTTTGACTACACCACGAGATAGAGGATTTTTTTCTAAATTTAGCAACAGGTTTTATTCACTTTTTTGTCACCAGACCCCTGCTATAAGAGATTTTCTGGCGAAAATTCCCCGTTTTCCGCCGCACGATTACATAACTTTCTCTTCTTACGAAGTATTCGCAAGGCGACAAAGGAAAAAAGGTTGGTATTGTGATATCTTATCTTCTTGGGATACGTGGTTTTTCAGAACAGCCGAAAGAAAAAATCTAGTCTTAAGAAGTCTGTGGAACGCCTGAGCAGGGAAAATATTTTTTGATTTCACAACTTATTCTGCTCATATAATATTATGTTTCCAAAAATTCTGTTAATGATTTATTAACCTATCAGTTGTTTCATTAAAGGGATCTTAATATAAAACATTTTATTTCAATCCATTTTATATTAACTACAAACTCAGGAAATACAAAAAGTTAAAAAGTACAGTTCATATACAATTCAAGCTTTGTGTAGTTTTTGGAATTCATTTCATATTTTGAGCCACTGCGATCAGCTTTCCGAAGTACAGATACCGCGCGCTTTTAACAGTAAGGATATCCTTAAGGTTGATTACCGGACCGCGGCCGGTGTGTTGGACAGTACATTCAAAATTTCCAGCAATTGCATGTCGCAAACAATTAAGCTTTTTTAAATTACTCAAAAAAGCATTTATATATATTAACTGAGATTGACTTTTCACACCCGTTATGACAAATTTAAATAATAAATATACTTCCATTTTTTTTAAAAATCAAGGTTTACTTCAATATCTCATAAAATACAAATGATTAGCTGCTACAGCACATACTTTATCACATTATCTGTAACAGATCCCCTGTAAATTGGAGTTTTCCGACGCACAATTACAATTCTTTGTTTTCTTACGAAGTAAGGCGAGAAAGTAAAAAGTAACACATACATGTAATTATTAGTCCGATTCCTTCAGGCACTTCTGTGAAAACTGCACTGCAATATTTTCAACGATTCAAAAATTACAACAAGTGTTAAACATACGTAACGTAACGTAGTTTTTAGCATAGATTTGATGAAGCGAAAGATCTCTGTTATCAGTAACTTAATATTGCAATATATTTTTTTTGCAATTTTCAAAAAAAATACGGTTCACCAAAAATGGGACCTGTGCGATTTTTATAAGCGTACGTTGATTTATTGGAGACAAATATTTAAAGACAAAAATTTAAGCAATTTATGAGAAAATTATTGTTTAAAATTTGCCTATATTTCACGCAAATTTACGCAAAAACTACTCATATTTTTTGTTCTCCGTCGTACTACGTACGAAGCGGTGCGCCGAAAATCGGTGATTTTCCAACAGAAAATCTTATTGCGGGGCCCTGGTAACGAAACAGTTGATACAGCTTGTTCCAATATGTAATAAACTAATTCCTCTATCTCGTGTCGTCAAAATCCATGTTTTGTGGGGGTTTGGTACCGAAAAATCGATTGACAGCAAAACGTTTGCCTGCCATACCGTACGTCTGTCTGTGAGTGGTCATCGCTAGCGCCTAAATCGTTCAGACGATTTTCTCTAAAATTGATAATCTCCTATCGCTCAAAACGCACTCACGGCTCTGCGAGTTCGAAATAAATAGCTTGATTTTGAGGGTCCTTTAAATGAAGCCTGATAGTTTCTTTATATTTTCTCAAAATCTCTTCATATTTTTTATTAAAACAAACTCGAATAGCTTAAAACACGCTTAAAAATTATGTGGGTCTCATTTTCGATAAAATTTGTAATATTTTGAAAATTGCAAAAGTTCGAAATTCTTTGGCGTGTCCCTGCATGAATAACATTGAAAATATAAATGTTTCATTAATGAAATCTCTTTTTTTTAAAGAAAAATCCTGAAATAAGATTCTGTACAATTTTTCGCAAATATGATTAATTTTGTGTAATTTAATGTGAAGTGCATTAAAAATAAAAAAAATCTCCAATTTAAAAAAAATTCTCCGTGTGTATCAAAAGACTGTAAATAAATTAGTGCTGGTTCTATTCTCGGGGAACACTCTGTATTCTCAAAAATTGGAAGAAATTAACATTAGTATAAAAGGTACAATAATGAAGATACAGATTTTGGTTTGAATGAAATCTGTTTTAAAAATGAAATGTTTAAAAAAGGATCATTTACAAATACTTTGAAAAACGTAGTAGCTTTTGCATAATTTCTGCTTACAGTTAATACATTTTATTAAAAAAAACATATCAAAAACTGCTCCAATTTTTTAAATTTTGTTTTCACGGATATATCAAAGTTCATTTCAGAATTGCTGAGGTCTTATTTCATTGAACTGTTCGAATTTGGAAAAAAATTATAAATAATGCGAGAAAGTATGTGCAGTTGTAGCAACACTATAAAAAGTTTTACATTACCATAATTTTAATATTCCTTTGAAGAACAGATTTCATTCGGGAAAGATATATACGTTCTATGTTTAATTAAAGGTAGCAACAAAAAAATTAGAGAATTAGAGAAAGATTTTCGAAAATTCAGAGTTCAGTTTTAAAGTTTCCAGGTGACCTGAGGTGCAACTTAATAAAACTGTTCGTAGTACGATTGAGTGGCTTCTAGGAGTAAATCTATTTCAATTAATTACAATACAATTGATTTTCTTTAAAAAAAATTTAGTTAAAAATACAAGGATTATAATGCGTTTAGTGTTGGCTTAAAATTTAGCTTAACGTTTCCTAGAACACCAATCTTGAATTTTACTTCCCAAGAATGTTCAACTTCCCTCAACGTTTTGAATTTTACTTCCCAAGAAATGAATTCAGTTAAATAAGTTCGTTCAGAATGTACGTGAATGCACATAAAGCAAGTTTGAAATAGAAGTGGCACCATCTCGCATTCCTATTGGATTTTTTCTTTCCCACATCTTTCAAAACAATTGGTGGTCCGCGAAAAGGTGGCCAGAAGTACAAAAAGATTTTCTCTACATATTTTTAATGTTTCTGCTTGTAAAATTCAATTTGTTGTTCTTTCCTGTACGGAATGAATAAATACGTTAATTTTATGGACGTAATAATATCATAATTGCTTTTGGGTGTATTATCATATAGAATGGAGAGGAGAAGTTTGCAATTTACAATTAAACTTGCGCTGCTCAATACATGTCGATAATTGATTTTGTGTACTTGCTGAAAATGTAAAAGTTCTAAACTAATCGTAAATAAAATAATCGGTGGCCATCATTTTCGCCGAATATTGGAACTTTGTTTTCGTTTAATTAAAGCATAAAAACGACTGGTTATGAGCACATGTTCACCCTCTATGCCTTTTCAAACTTGTAATCAAGTACGTTAAGCCATATTTACTCGCAATTTATTCGAAATACAGCAGAACTGTCTTGATAGGGAGGCCATAATCAGAGCCATGTGTAATCCGATTCCGCGATTTAACGAGCTTGCGCATAACGAAGTACACTTCGTTATTGCTTTGATAATTATTGGCACTGTACGGAAAGGCTGGGCACGCGGTTTCGAAAAACATGACATTTTTCTATTTGGCTCGTCTCAATAATTCCCATAACGTGGATGAAAATCAGCATGCAACATAGTACGTGATTTGAGAAAAAAAACATTTTATTTAAAGGATGCTTTTAGAACACCAGTAAACTTAAACAAATGAAACATCCACATTTTTATGTAAATATATTAATTTTATCTATCCTTGTATCTAGAAATGCAAAATACATTATTTTCCGCTCAAAAGCTGTCTTTTCTAAGTTAATAATTGCATCGAAAAAACTATGGCAATTTGAATAAGATTTCATAATTTACATGTCTCACAAGTTCATTTACTTGACATGGAGAGGAAGCACTTCCATATAAGTAGTATCTACACAACAAACAACCTATAGTTTTAACAGCTTTGCGATACCTTTTTAATCAAAGGAAAAAACACTTTGATTCTTTTGAATACAAATGTGCAATCTCAAGAAAAGGATTTTACTGAACCAACTAAATGTCATTTATTTTAAAACATCAACTTCAGTCAGTCGAACTATTTTCAAATGTTGAAGGAGTCTGCAATAAAACTTTTATATACCCATCAGACTTATTCAAAAGATGTACTTATAGACTTATTCAAATGATGACTCTCTGTGACTTAGGTTCTCTTACAGAGTTGCGCAGTGGCTTCATCGGATACGACAAAACCTCTCTCTGAAACATGGTATTGTATACCACCGTGAAAAAATATTTATTTTTTATTTTAATAAAAATATTGAATATGCTGATATAGTCTTTAATTGACTAGTCCATAAGGTCATTCATTTATAAAAATATTAACTATGACTGATTCAATCAGTGCGAATCCTCATACTAAGTACTTTTCGTTCCTGAACTTTCTGCACGTGATCGTTCCGAATGAATTGTTTTTCAGAATTCGCGAACACGTTTATACGATATAAGACGAAGGCCACAACATGATGAGCGAAACGTCAGCTCGATCCACTGAGACGCGACTCATCCCGGACAGCCAAGAATCAAATAAGTTTATTGATGTCATTGATCCAGAGAAAGTTATGTACTGAATAATGATACAAGCATATTTCCTCAAAATATTAATCATTCAAACGTTAGTTTCGCCTCTTCATTCATAACCTATAGTGAAATAAAATTATTTCAACAATTCTAATTCCGGGGAATAAATTGCATTAAAAAATCTTTTTTAATATTGAAGATTTAAGATACGTTCGAAAAAAAAATGAACATTTGAGAATTTTCAGTGGTTTTGATGAAAATTGAACTTAAGTATTTACCTATCTAATTATGTGAAGAAAAAACGTTGTATCCCTTTTAAGCAAACTGCACGCACGAAGGAGTCTGATATTTGGCATCGATTAAGTTTTATTGGACAAGGAATGCAGAAAGCAAAAACATGTAAGTATATAATCTAGTATGTTACAAATATAAAATAATTTTTATAGCATGCAGATGCAACCCGCAACACGCGAACAGCACATTACTGATGTGCATGGATCGAATACCATGCGTTTTAGAGATTTAAAACCAGCTTTTTCAAGACCCGTTGGTTTGTTTTTCTATCACCAATCTACAATATGGGATTTTTTAGACGTTTTATTCCAAGCTTAGTATTTAAGAGAAAGATACTCTATATTTGCATTTATGCACGCGGAAAGCATATTGTTATATTTGATTTCCGGAGGATTTGGTCTGTTGGCCGTTGAGGCCACGAGATTAGTTCCATTGCGTTTCTCACCCATGAGGGAAAGGGAGAAACAAAGATACCCATGTTGGTACGGCACTGAGGTTAATTCAAAATTATATGCTAAAACAAAAAATCAGTTATTGTATTAAAGCTAATCCCGCTGAAAATATTTAATTTTAAACTTTACATTATCATTTAAGAATTGAATGTAGGCTTAAAATTATAGTATTTCAGTATCCTTTACGTGCACAAATGTGCGACATTTTCGCAGGGGTTAAGCTATGTTATTAGACAAGCTTGGTCCTATTCGAGCGAAGAAAAGCCAAGTTTTACTGAAATTCGCATCTGCATCATTTTTGTAATAATTTTTATCTATTAGAGGTTAATAAAATAAAAACCTTTGAGCACTTTTCTGGGTAAAATTTCGAAAATGTTTTATGAGCTTCATGTGAAGAACACACAGAATTAGGAGGCTCTGAAATTTCAGGAGTCGTGACGTAAAGCAGATTGATTGAAGTATAAATTTGGTGAAAATACTGTGCATGGTTTAGACGCTAGTGTTGTTCACGGACAGATGTTTTGAGAAAGAAAACTCTTTCGGTAACAAAGTTCGCCAAAATAATTGTGACTACACATATTTTGATTATGAGTACACACATTTTTCTTTAAATGCTTCAAAATTAATTTTTAGAACCTTGAATAGAAGAAGGCATATTATGACAGGTCCGATTTTCATTAAAACCCATATGGATTTTGAAAATTGAAAACTTCAAAAGTTTTTCAAGCCTGTCTTACTGTTTTAATATTGAAACTATAGATCAATTGGTTATCAATATTAGATCTTTAAAATATTTTTCTAAATATTAACAGTTCTGGAATACTTTGAGTTGAATCGTGAGGATATTGTTGGAATTTATAAACTATTGTCTAGTGTATCTCAGGACAACTCTGCCGACTAGGTGCATGTAATAGGTAGTGAAGCACTTGCTTTGTAATTTGAAAGCAGATGTTCGATTTGCGCCCTTTACAGGGTTAATTGATTTTTTTTAATTTACCTCAGCAAAGTGGGCTGATAAAATTGTGTAAATTTAATTTTCATTAAATGCTGTGATTTTTTAAATTTCAGATTTTGAAAATTACAAATTCGAATCGCTCGTGTTTCTTTGCTGAAGTGTGTTTCACGAGACGCCTTAAGAGTTAGTAGGGTATTACATTTTGTGATATTATAAGATGACGTATTCGTGACAAATAATATGACATTATGTGCTATTGTAGCACCACTGGTTTCAAAATATTAGTAGTTGCTGTGTAACCTTATTTTGTTTGAATTTTTCAACTCATAGATACAATTTTATTATGATAGAAGTGACCATATTATAATAATATTTTACCGTTATCAATAATAAAAGAAGTATGTGCTGCCGTAGCATCATTTGCTTTTTTCAAAATTAATTTTTGTATCATCTTCCGAATCAGTGATACATCCTCCATGTGCATATTACCAATTTTCCATTTTCTGGAAAACCTATACGTGAAGCCCGCATGTCAAAGAACTTTGATAATTACAACTAACAAGTTGTGTGTGGCGAGTGCAATGTTCTCCGAGGAGTTCCGCTAAGGCATTCTGCATGGCTCGCAACAAATGACTACGTTGCCCCAGAAGGAACTCAAAATGGAAACATTTGAATCATCATCACTAGAATAAAAAAAATGTATTTGTGAATAATTTTCCGTCTTATTTCAGAAAAATCTGCCGATAGAACTATCTGACTTAAATTCTTGTGCATATATCCATACAATGGAACTGTTTGAATTCATTAGGACGCTGCAGAGAAAAAATCTGTGCGTCTGCAGCTTCTGCAAAAAATCTTGCTCAGTTATCATATAATTCTCAGAATATTTCGAAAATGGTTCAAAATATTTAGTGGTTAGGATGAAATTTCAAGAGTGGTATCAGTATGCATTGGCAGTGGATAATGTTTATTTTTCCATTGACGCATGGATCAATTTCCTTTTTTATTTACATTCACTTTCAGAATATACGATTTTTATAAAATTATGGAAATATGCCACACAAATAACACAATACTACATCATATTTTAATATTATATTATTAATTAACATTAAGGGATTTCGATTCTCTTTCTGATGCAAAGCGTGACAGCCTTTACTTGCACCATTAAACACATATCACACATCGAAAATGCAAATACTGTTGTGTAGTAATAAAATTATTCTTAAGATAATAGAATTATATTAATATCGTTTATGAGCCGCCATTGAATACCATAAGTCAGTTTAACTGTGCTTGCTCTTCGATATGCAAAAACATAATTTTCAAATACACAGCTGGTTAGACTAATCCAATTCAGTTATACAGCAATTTACTTAATTAATATTTGGTAACCACCAAACATTTTCAAAATATTGCTGCATCAAAGCATGCTGTCTATTTTTCCGTTATTATCATGAGTTGATTTTCCACACTCGTGCAAATTAATCTTGATATTCAGGTACATACTTGAAATTCCCAGTACAAACGTGCGTCCACATTGAAAGTTTGCGAATTCGCTGCACGAGTGCATCACATGTCGTTATTGCCGGTTCATTAATACCTGCATATTAATTATAAACTCGCCTCTCAAGGGCTTTTGAAAATTCAAAGAGAAGTAAGTTGCGCGCCCGGGAGTTTGCAGCCGGACGATGAGCTGGTGGAGTTGGGCGGGCGAGCGGCGGGCGAGCGGCGGGCGAGCGGCGGGCGAGCAGGCCGCAACCCGTGTACGAGCAGCCGCTTGTCGCTGCTCCGCGCGCCCACTCGCCTGGAAAATCGACAGCGCAGAGGCAAGCACGTGCGCGCGGGCCAGCACATTGCACAGGCCTGGAGTCCCTCAGTCGGAACGGCCCACCGGCTCCTTTTTCGGTCGTTGCTGCTCTCTCATGGGACGGCGAGGCGTGGGGGGGGAACGCGGGACGGGACGGGACGGGACGGGGCAGCGTGGGACGGGACGGGCTAAGCGAGGCCGCCGAGACGCAGGGGTTGATCGCGTCCCCTTAGCACAGGCTACTTCGTCTCTATGTTCCTTCGTGTTGCGTATTTACACACGTGTAGTTTGGTGGAGGAAGAAATTTGGGTATAATTGTAACCAATTAGTAAACTAATACATATCAGTCAACAATTGAACAGAAGTACTGTCCTTTTGTAAATAGAGTATTACACATCATATATTATTCATATAATTTTCTCTGATATTTCAGATGTTTCAAGCTTGTCAGTTGCGTTTCCACACATGCTGTCGTTGACATATTTCGATTCTGAATGGAGGGAAAATTAAAGTTTTTAGAAACTTCACATGCACTGCTTCTCAAATTTTTAATTCATTTTCATTATTTCTACCTCAAACTTTTCTCGTCATTCCGCAGATTGGGAACATTAAAAAGCATTGTATCGATCGTTCGTATTAATTCATATTGACACAGTGTCTCTTTCCTCTTCCCCTTTGTTTTCATATTCTATGTATCATAATCCAACGGAAAATATATTACGTCCAACCATTGTTTCCGAAACTAATTCTAAGTTATTAAATACATTTATCAAGCACATGATTTCTCGTATTATTTGAAACGGTTACATAATATTATAAATGATAAAATTGCAACTCGTTTCTTAAGACCATTTCAGCCATCACTACAAAAACCCTTTTCATTAAAAGATGCACGCCAGATTTGAAAAAATACAAATCATTAATTTTTGAAACCTGGAATCGAGCCTTGATATCGAGTGATTTCCTTTCCGAAGCTTGGTATTTACCCACTATGATAAGGTTTTTCTGAAGGCAAGCTTCTGCAAGTCAATCTTTTTATAGTATTTCTGACATGATGCAAAATTGTCACTACATAAATCAAAATTACGCAAAAACTACTTATGTTTTAAAAACTGTTTATGAAATTATTTAAAGATATAGTATTGAGGAACACATTGCATTGAAAAAATTGTTAGTTGCAATATTAAACCTACAGACCGATTCGATAACAATGAACGTTTGTTAATTTCAGGATTTAAATCACATTAAGCCTACGAAATATTTTTAAGCGCACTTTGGTATATTCAAGGAAAATAAAAATTTATGCTGTTTTTGAGGAAACCTTGTAAAGGTATTTTTTAATTGTCAAATATTGACTCATGTTTATGTGAAAGATACTCATATTTTGAAAATGTTGCATTTGGCATACTTTAAAGAGCTAATTCTGAATAATACATTTCATTAAGGAAAGCTCTATCTTAAATAATGCAACTATAGGAGAAAATAGAAAAATGTGAACTTTTTGCAATTTTAGAAAATTCAAAGATGATCAGTTTTGTCAACTTGAGCAAAAATTGAAAGAAAAAATGACATTTTTGACAAAAATGAAAATGAAAATGTCATTGAAAATATTGTTGGTTAAATGAAAATGATGTGTTTCAAGTCCTTTATCAAATATTTACTTCAAATCCACAAGACCTCGAGTTCAGCCAGATCTATCAGCGAATACTAATTTTGGATACGGTTTAAATAGTAGTATTGTTCACTGACTGATTAAGTAACAGACAGGCGTTTTCGATAAAACTATTTTGAGGTATCAGTGACCTTGTGGAATGTGGATTTCCGTGAAAATCTCGACATTTATTTTGTAAATGATAATGTAATATGTATGTATGAAACAATATATTCATTTAATTTTATATTTGGAAAACGTTGGCTTTTATTTAGATTTCGAAAAGTAAAGCCAAATGTGGTTAACAAGATTTTGTGTGTTTTCTGCAGTGTTTCAAAATATAAGTTGCAATAGATAAAAATAACCAAGTCGTTTTCTAAACATTCAATAACTGGGACAAACATTAATAACGCACACGCTCGCCTTCCGCTCGTGGAAGAATTGCATTTTTTCATTTTCTCGAGCGATCAAGTAATGATTTGGGGGCTATCAACGTACCACCGTACTTCTTAATTATTCGTAGCATACGTCTTGAATGTGTTTTCAAAAGCTTCAGTTCAGTATTCATTTTTAAACATTTTCTAGCATTTTATATAGTGCAGCAGTGAGTTTTAAATTTTTAGTACATGTAACAGAATATTTCACAAATTTCATTGTTTTTTCTGTGCAACTCTGGCCTGCAGCAAATTTGTTTAGTTCACCACTATACCGAGAGTCCTATTTTATCAAGAAATATCTCAAATTTCTGAACAATTCACACGGACGTGTACTTTATTACCTGAACCCTACGCATGCTATCCGAGTGGAAGAACACGCTCCAGATTTATGTTGAAAATATTTCTGTTAACCCACGTTACATTATTCACTGAACCTGACTTAGGCTGAAATATCAGTAAAAAAGGATAAACACAACGCATGGTCATTGCGTAAATTATTTGTTGTAATGAGAAGTTAAGGGTTAAAAACTTCATTAAATCATAATTGTATTTTAGTATATTTCGCAACCCTCGCCCGAATTAAATGAAAATAAGTTTGCCTGAACAATGAACAAATATGAACAATACAATGAACAAAAACTGAGTTTTACATCAATTTTTCGATGATTAACTGTTGAAAAGTGTTTTTTATATCTGATTTGATTAGTGCCATACTCATTCCTGAGCCTATGTTAATAGAGGATACCCACTATATTCTTCATCTGTGTGGTAAGAACACTTATGCCTCACATGGCAAACTTCCTCGAATCCGCGCCATTCGACTCTGCGCACGTACTACATTAACATGGCTCGAAGCACCGGCGACACCAAGGCCGGTTTTTAGAAGTTTAACATATCTAATAATATGATTATGTAGCAGACTAATTATGAGTACTCGAGAATGAAAAATAAAATTACCTATTTACTACAAAGTGATACTTAGCCTTCCAGGGTCATCCGTGGGTCCATTGTTTTGCTGTGTACGTTAGTTCACAAGTGTGCGATATGTGTCAAAAACGATATGTGAAAACTGTGAGAGAAGCTTTGGCATTCTTTTCACAGCGCGTTGATTACTACACGAACGTCCAAGAAGCGTACAATTCTATTAGGGATATCTGTCAATTTTTTCGCAATTAGTAGCTGCTCTACACAGTCTCTATTCCGCTCCAAGAATCAGAGAGTAAGAGCTACGAAAGTTCCTTTGGTGAATGTTATTTACCCGTACGTTGATCTATATAATTTTTAGTTGCTAGCTACCTAAACTCAAAAATCAATCAGGTCGATGGCATTTTTTTACAATAAATATTCATAGTACGGTTTCTTTGCAGAGGAAAAGAAACTGGGTCCCATTTTGGTCCCGTGGTTGACTTTTGTGGCATGAGAAGGAATTCTACACTGACATTTTAGTATTTCTGTCACCCGCAAATTTGAATGAAGTACCTTGGACGTGGAAAAGCAGGTCCTACGTCTCCATTTCACAACTAAAAAACAAGCCAAAACACACAAAAATTGCATCTCTTAAATTCAATCGAGGTTACGGAGTGGAGTATCGGAAAAATAATAATGACGTAGTTGTAGAACGTCAGATGCATGTTACAAAATGAGATTAAAATGCGTGTGTTTGGAACGCGCGGAGGAGAGGCGGCACCTGGTGGCGCGCCCACTGCGGTGGGAGGAGGGGGCGGGGGCGGCGTCCGGGACCCCTGCGGCGCAGAGCCGCCCACTGCGCGGCGAGGCGCAGCGCTTCGGGCTGCAGAGCGGCGCCATTGGAAGCGGGGTAGCAGCTGCGCCATCCACCCTCCGCCCTCCACCCACACCCTCCGCCCTCCCCCTCCCCCGTCCCCCGCCCACCCCACGCCGCCCGCCGCCCGGCGCGCCACTAAAGCGCGTGGCTCCGGGCGATCCACAGTTCGCGCAGCTCTGTGGGAAGTTGCAGGCCCGACTTTCATCTCCAAGTCGGATAAAATTTGTGTCAGTCAGCCACCGAGGCGGTTACAACTTTCACATACATCTGCGGGGAGAGCACGCGATAGACAGCCATCGGATGCTTTGTTGATTCTACCCAGAAAAAGTTGATGTATGAGCTGCAACTGTTTCCATTATACAAAACTGTTTTATTTAAAGAAGAGAACTTGCTTACAATTTAATGCTAAATTCACTACTTCTGCATTTCCGCAAGTGGTTGCCCTTCCATTTTTGCAAATGGAATTCTAACTCAATACTAGTGATCTAATAAAATCGCTCGTAGTAGAAATAATTAACACAATATATATATACTATATATAAGATGTATATATCATATAAATAAATAAGATGTATATGTCAAAATAATACAAATACGTATAATTAAGACAATGTAAACTGTTTAAAATTCGATAAAGTTCGTATGCTAAATTATATATTAATTACTTTTTATTCCACAGAGAAGCAAATGTTTGTGTTTCAAAAAACAATTAAGTTAAATTATTCCATTACATTAGTATGAAAATTATTTCCGATATCAATAATAAAAGATTGATTTAATGAAATATACACAACTTCCTCCTTCCGTGTATTAAATTCTATTTGTCGAAGAAATCTTCTAAAAGAAATTTCTATGTTCGAGGCATTTGTATAGCTCTATAATTCGCTATGCAATACTTTTAGAAAGAACAAAAATTTTATATTTTAACTGTTAAATGTTAAATGAAGAACGAAGGTGTTTCATCTAGAAAGTGTAAATACTACGATAAAGTTTTTATAGTTAAATTATGTTTTTAAAAGTGATAGAAAATCCATGTTGATATTTCAAAAATAATGGTTTTGCACTGCGATATAAAATATTAGCAAATAGTGTACTAAGAAACAAGAAGTCATGAAGTAACAATAGGTAGTAACAATAGTAACAGTGGGTACCTCTTCTGAAGTCTTTTGACTTTTAGGAATTAACTATATTCCTCCAAATACTGAGGTCGTTTTGACCTCTGCGTGCCTTTCTTATGCTCTTAACACATTACAAAACGTTTTATAATTGTTTTGATAATATATATTTAATAACAACTCCAGTGAAATAATTCACACAATGTTAAAGGCATTATATGACACATAGGAGGTTTCCATATCATAAATCGCCATCAAAAGAAATGAACTCTGAACCGGAAAATATATACAAATTACGAATAAAAAAATTAAAACATTCTCATGATTGCACCATACATAAATAACTCATTCATAAATGATGCACTAATACATCTAAAAGGTAATTTACATTTAATTGAATATTTGATTAATCATAAAAAATTCCGTTTTCATTCAATATAACGTACGTTTGTGTAAAAGAAACCAATTTTCCAAACTTATAATTGAAACCAACTGAATAATAACCTAACAGACAATTTTTCAAGTTCCTATGTGGGATTATTCTCGTCCTTTTAACAATTTTCGCAGAGCCGAACAATCCGTACAACAGGGCATATGTGTCGCGGGTTATAAATTTTGACGCTACCTCCCTGCGCCCTGCACGATGACCGAGCGCGTTTATGATTAATTTGTCATCCGATAAAAAGCGCTTTAATTGCGTCGGTGAGAAATGAATTTAAAAACGTTAGGATGTCCGCACTTTGGCAATATAGAGCATTTTGTCGAAACTAGTTTGAAATTGGTAGATTGATTTTAACGAACAAATGAAGAGAAATACACACAAAATTTACAATTTTCCACTCTGAAGAACACTGTTAAAACATAGATTGAGTTTCCCCTTTATTAGGTATCTCACTGTTTGCACACAAATGATTTGTTCCACTAGGCTGCACGTCACACGTCCCCACACAGTTTTGAGCATTGATAGAGCAGAACAACATTCTTTTATCACACAAACTGCAAAGAGAATGACGATACCTATTTTATTATATGAGAGGTATACCTTTCTGCAAGTTGACTGCCATCTTTACAGTGATATTTCATTTCGCATCAGTCTGTTTAGTTTATTTGAAGTTAAATTCATATCGTATTCTTCCAAGTATGTGAATCTAAACTATTTCTGAAATGTATAAATTCATTAGCAAACTTCTAGGAGAAAGGTGCATGCTGCAATTTCAGTCGCATTTAAAGCAGTGATATTCAACGCATTTACATTTATTTTGTGAGACTGAAGGTTGTTGGGAGTTCATCTAATAAAATCATTTCCCTCAATTGATCTTCTGTTTCATGATCATCGTTGCAGGTCTACGTGTGGAGTTGCCTTTAATGTCAAATGCGACTCCATTTCGTTAAAATGTATTCAAACTACAACAAATTCTTGAGGATGTGGACGTATTTTAATAGCTAACTTCATTACTAGGTACTCGAAATTACATTTTGACTTGCATTCATCAATACATATCCACAATGTTATCTGCTTACATAATTTTCATAATTATACTTGTTCGTTTTATTTCATTTCATCCTTTTTCATTGATTAATTTAAGTAAAGAAAGTTGCATTTGATTTAAAAGACACAGCATACAACCGTGTCCCTCAATTCGAAAAGTGGTGACAAAACTGAGATAATATCTCTTTTCTCTTCTCTTTTTTCGTTAACAAATGATGGAGTATTAAACTGTGTCGGTTGCTCAGGTGGAACGGAAAAACGTAAGGCACGGTATCTCGCGTGTTTGTTGAGACCGAATAATTCCTACGATATGAAAAGGAAAAACTTTTATCTTTAAGATTTTATACTTTTGCAGTCCTTCACATTATATTCAGTTTATAAATACACAGTACTATCACCCACCTATCTCGTTGTTTTCCATTGAATGTGGGATGTTTTAATGCATTTTACCCTATTACTTATTTAAGTATTATTATATTCATTATAAAATAAATCATCGATGGGTGAATATTTATCTTCTTTAAACTTTTGTTCAATAGTTTTCAAACATTTCATTGCATGCTGACGTCAGAGGTTAAGTAGTATTTATTTCTACCCGCATTGAATAACCTTCCGTCAAATAATGTGTATGTTGATAACAAAATCATGAAATTATAATATTAACTTAATATTAATAATAGTATAACTTATTATACTATTATTTATATAATGGCGTCTATTGTGACATTTAGGTAAATAAGTAAACATCATGTGCAACTTTTGTTTTACAATAATACTTTTTTAACTCATGCTGTTTTTTTTACTATTTGTGGGTTAGATAATTGTTTTCTAACAATATCTCTCATCCTCACAATATGCAGTTGAATATGACCCATACGTTTTTTCCTGAGAATTGGTGCGGTGAATATTTCTCACTAGTTTTATTATTCTCCGTTATTCAGAATATATGTAAACATAAAGATTTATTGATCGATCAATCAACACTGCTAAGCATTCTACATTTATGAAACAGCATTTGAAAGGGAAATCCCATTGTATTAAACTTGGCACTACAATTTTGTTTAAAGAGGAACTCACCAATTTTGAAATCAATGACAAACTGTCACATTTAAACATCCTTCCACAGAATGTTTAGCTGTTAAAAATTCCAGAGTTTCTTTAAAATGTATTTCTATGAAGAACAATTAAACAAGAAAAAATTAACTTGAAAATTCGCTTCATTGATTTAACACATTAATTATGAGTAACGAATCCTTTGAATTTCAACTGTTTTTGTTGTTTTTATTAAATGTTATATTCATCTATTTCTTATTATTAATGTATTTACCAATATTTGCTAGTAATCAAACGATACATTTTCAAAATAGAACTTGCATTTGTAACATCCACATGTAACGATTTCTACAATAAGAATATATTTCATATGGTTTCATACTGAAATGTTTTGAACTGTTACGCTGCTCTCAATATTTTGCTCAGATTTTATTCGTATTTTATTAAAATTATATAAATTATTCAAATAAGAAAAACTTTTTAATCATTTGATTCTTGAAATGATGGAAATAAATACCTCCCCACTGTAACAAATAAAAGGTTCCGTTTCGACTTAGTACAGTTTTTATGCAAATTGAAAGAAAAATGTAAAATAGTGTGTATACATTTTCTCAGTTATTTATTGTATTTACAAAATCACAGTTCTAGATGTAGATTATCGAAATAGAAAACTTTCTTCCACAAAATGTTATATAGTTTCCTTTTTATTATCATGAAACGAATTCAACCTTTACGTTTGTATCAAATTACATGTCTGTTTTGCTTTAATATCTGTTTTCTTTCTTTCGGCCTCATAATATATCTTCATAGTTTTCCACATTTTATGCAAATCGAAATGATTTGTATTACGTATTGTAAATGTTTTACGCGAATCTCCGTCAATTTTCTTAAAGTTGCTGGGCGTATGTGTAATATCAAAATAGTATTTTTTTCTCATAAAATGATACGTTTATGGACGATTATGGACAAAAACGCTAACGGTGACCAAGAGTCGCCGTTAGCGTTTTGTCTACTTTCTATTTAACTTAACACCGGATGTTATCTTTATTTCGGCAGCCAAGACTGCACTCATGCGATTTCAGAATAACCTCACAACACCAGTCGTCATCACCTCATCTGCCCCTTCTGGACTCCAGGTGGTTTCACTCTCAGGCAAAGGATGAAAACAGTTTTAGATACAAAAATAACTTGCTACATGGTCCTGTATGTTGAAGCCAAGTGCTTAAATTTTGTCAAGTTAGAGTCTGGTCAACATTTCTAACGGCGTAAAATTGAAGTACAGAGCATATTGTTAACAGGAAGTGAAATATTTGTTTTAACTAAAATGTGAATGCTAGATCGTGTCTTATTCATTCAAGCAAATGCGTTCTCCCTGCTTCCAAGGGGAAACGGTTAGAAGCCAGAACGTTGTGTGAGAGCATTTCGAAAGCATATCAAGCGAATTTCGAAAAAGGAGTACAATTTTAGACAAAGGACACGAAATCAATCCACTAATATCAATGAACTTTATTCTGAATATCAATTTCAGCTTTCTGCGTATTGTAAGAATCAATTTTTATCCCTCTGTCTATGACAATCTCTCCGTATGAATAATAAATTTGGTGAACACACACTTTGACTATGGAATATGCTTCGAGTTTATTTGAGAGAAGAAATAGTTTTAGGATTTGCGAATTTTGTTAAGTAACATTTTGACTAGTAGTTTACCATTGCTGGTATAATTAAAAAATCGTTAGAGTTATTCTTGAGCAGGGCTCGAATTAATAGGTCCATATCAGCCATGATGT
>JAHLJT010008446.1:140997620-141028074 GCA_031308135.1 Acheta domesticus | reverse complement strand
CGAGGAATTTAGATTTGGAGAAAATTTAATAATTTGGATACTAATTATTTCAGAATTTTCACACATAAAAGCAATATAATAGGCTATTTGTGACATTGACGAAGTTTTTCATAATCATTAAAAGTACTTAGATAAAAGAGAATTTTACGATTATTTTTATCACTTTTAGTACCGGCCTAATTATCGATAGACCGGACTGAAGGACGATTGTCCCTGACACTTTACCGGAATTTGTTAAAATAAGCCCTGTGTTAGGTACTTTTCAGTTAAAACTTAATATTTATTTACTCTCCAATTGTTCTTAAAGCCCTAGGGAATGTGTTCGATGGGTACACAGAACAGGGAGATCTTATCTCAATGCCGCAGCTCCTTACCTTTAGGTTAAAGTGGCGATTTTCATGATATTTGGCCTGTTTGTTTGTAGCACAAAACTATGTGTATCGTCTCCCAAACTGCAAGTCTAATATACCCGAGATATATGCGCCACATACACACAAACACACACACACATGTTCACACATTTAGCTACATATTTATAGAGTTATCATGGTAAAAGCATCTTTTTTCGGCAGAAGGACACTGAAAATCGATTTCATCGCCAAAACCTCAACCGCGAATTTTTTGATAAATTTCAATATTTTCCACTATACAGAATGGGCCATCTAAGTTGTCTACAGCAAATATCTTGGAAACGGTTTTGAGGTATCGAGATGCTATTTGTGCCATGTTGTTGCAGATGATGGGGCATATAACATAATTCGTTTCTTGTTTGTAACGAATGTAACTTCGAGATATTGACAGATAAAAGATTTTATCAGGATATATTTGGTTCTTTATTTTAAAACACAGAAAATTGTTTTAGGATAATCGTTTATTATTAATATATTACCTGTGATAAGCAACAAGTAACAGTAAGAGTAACGTTACAATATGCATCACGTATAATATATTAGTATAAAGTAGTTATTCTAAAACAATTTTCTGTCTTTAAAATAAAGGACCAAGTACATTCTGATAAAATTGAAAAATCTTTAAACAGAAAATTAAATAATAATTAATTTTATAAGAGATTTGCCTATATTTATGACATCTTGAAAATTCAGCACTTTTTCCTCGCCTCACAACGCACGTAGTAAAAAGAAAGTGTTATACTCGTGGCGGCAGAAATCGATTTTAGCCAGAGAAAGTGTTGTTTCGCATTGGCTTAAAAATATGGATAAATCTTGTTCATGTAGGCAGTAAATGACCTCCTCTCGCACGCTGTGTACTCGGAATTCATGATTTGTTGTCTTTAATACTGAAAAATTGGTTGAATGCCAAGCGTCTGTCTATGGTCAACATTAGCTCTAAACTGTTCAGATGATTTTCTCCATAGATCTCGATGGGCTCAAAGTTCTACGTATTTGAAACGGATAATTTGATTTTGGGTAGTATCTTCCATTAAGCCTCAACAATATTTCAAAAATTTCTCGAAAATGGCTCAAAATGTTTTGATTAAACTTTGTTTTCTGATGGTTCAAAGTAGGTTTAAAATATGGCACTGTTATCACATTCGTTGAAATCTCTGGATTTTCTAAAACTGCAAATGTTCAAAATTTGTTCGGCATTTTCCTTACAATTATAGTATCGAAGACAGATTTTTATTTAGCAAAATATAGTCTACAAAGACAATTACATCTTTAAATAATGTGATCTAGTACCAATTTTTCAAAAATATGAGTAGTTTTCGTGTCATTTCACATGAAATTTAGGCAATTTATAAACAATTATTTTCTGAAAAAACTCCAAATATTTGTTTAATTTTCCTCGGATAAGCGAAGAACGCTTAAAAAATTGAGAAGCTCCATTTTCGTCGAACTCCCTGTATTTTCGATAATTGCGAAACAATTAACACTGCAAAACTGCAATATTGATTACAGAGTTCTTTATTAGAGAAGTTGGTTCATTAAAAATAGATCTTGAAATTACTCTTATCTTCCTGAATATTGTTTTCACATTTTCTTTACACCATTGTGTATTTTTAAAGAAAAATACTTTTATTATATTCAGGCATTTCCTGCTAACGAATCTATCTACTGTGTCCTTATGAGCTTATTAAAAAACTCATGTAATAGCAAATACTACAAATAAAGTAATAAAACTTCACTACTGCATGATAAATTTATTATTTACGTAATGGATAACATCATCAATAAAAATTCAATTGAAAAATCTAAATTTAAACAAAATAGTATAACATCTTAGCACAACAACCTTGAAAATAGCTTACATGGCGAAATAGTATTCACAAAATTGTGAAATGAAAATACTCATATATGCTAAAATATAATGGAAATAAAATTGAAGTTCAAACTGCATTAAATGCAATATTTTAATGTAAAATGAATCTTAAAACATATACAGCGTGCCTCTACGAGAACACTACGCGTGTAAGTGATCATGTTATTAAAAATCTCTGAATTTTTTAATATTGCAAATATAAAAGTTCACCTTGTTATGCGTGAAAGAGTGAGTTTTTATGTGAGGCAGGTGGCGTAGGGATTATGTGAGTGTTGTGTTAATTCGAAGATTCTGAGTGTGAATCTCAGCATGGAGCATGCTTTATTTTTCTGGTTGGATATACTTTTTCAGGTTCATATAGTTTTATAATATTTGTAGGTTTTATAAAGAATGCAAGAAACTATGTTCTGTAGTGACACCAATAGTTTCATCTCAGGGACAATCGAAACGGATTTAATATATTCAGTTTTTAGACCGAATCCAATATTCCAGCTTTACGCCACATCTAGCAGAAAATAACTATTTTTTTAAGAATTTTGCACCTAGTAATTAGAATAATTTGGAACTTCAGTATTGCATTTCTAACAAGCTACTACAAAAATAAAATTAAAAATACGTAAAAAATGTCATTATTCAGAAGAATAGTCAGTAATAAGCGTTACAAATGATAGCAGTATTGAAATACATATTCATCTAAACCTAGAAAAAGGTTTTGGCTACTGTTGATCCTACACTAACCCCAATGTAAAGAGCGTATATTTGAAATTTGCTGTAAATTTAACTTCCTAATTAGAAATTTATTGGCATCTTCATTAAAAGACCAATGATTCTTCATCTTTGTATCCTAAGCATCAATGCAAATATTAATTTCCAGCATAATTTCTTCGTAGCACTACATTATAGGAATAGGTCTAAACAATTACTCAGAAGCATGGTAATACTATTTAATATAATAAAGGTGAATTGTAATGTCTTTTATTTTTGGCCTTTTACTTACTTATTCCAATTTATCACAGACAATATATCTGTATACCTTAAAAATATCCACTCTCCAAAAGACTAAAACGTTAAAAATAAGTCAACACGTTCCGTATCGTGAGCCATAATCATGCATCATATGATGAAATTATACATAGTACATGTATTACAATTTCTTTTGCCTAAGTCATTTTTTATTACCTTTTTTTCTGTTGAACGTTGAAATAACTAATATGTTGCCTATTATGCATTTCAAATAAGCAAAACACATTACCTATGTATCGTTTACATGCAAGTGATAACCTACTGGGAGATTTTGAATATGGTGGCGACGTATTTGTTGGGAGCACTTAAAGTCGTCGGAGGGAAGCTCCTGGACACTTTGGATGACTCACTGCAGCGTCGGTTCTTATCGAGATCCCTTTTTCGCTAAGAAGCAGCGTTGTGACAGGTTCTTCTAGGCGCCTTTCGTTCTTTGTCGTCGATATTTGCACCCTCGCTTTTCGCTTCCCCGTCTCTCCGCCTTGGCCGATAACGTCAACCTCGCTTTTGCGGCTGACCGGATATCCTCCCTGCTCCCCTCTGTTTTTGCGCACGCAGGTGACCCAGTTGGAGTACAAAAACTGCCTCAGGAAAGAGTTTTTCTCTTCCCGAGAAGCCGCGAGGAAACCGCATAGGAAAGAGAGAGTTTGCAAAAATGATGTCGACAAATAAACGGGCCACTCCAATCTCTAAAGCTAGGGAAATTAACACGCTTCAAAGACAATACGTACATAAAGACAAATATTATCTATGAATATGAAACAGTCAGAATCAAGGATTATCAATAATAAAATAATAGAAATGAGGCGAGGAGCATACGAAGAAAAGCGTTCATTGTAGAGAATGGGCTAAGAGATTCAACAGAGAAAAGTATACGCAATGCTTTATACGAAGCAAAATAATTAAGAAAGCTCTTAATTTACACGAACTAAAGATATGGACTTACTTTCATTTTGAACAATCTGGATAACGATCAATAATAGATTATGGTGTAAGTTTTTGGTGTTTGTTATATGACAATGTTATAAATTATACATTTTGTGTAATTAATGCAAGTTATCATGTTTTGAATTCTCCTTAACTCAAAAAAAAGTGAAAGTGCATCACTGTCCCCTTTAGCTCCTCCAGTAGACATATGAAAATTTAAATAGACCTCCAGTAGACAATCCCTGAGTAGACATATGAAAATTTAAACAAAAGAAGGAAATGCGGGAAAAAGAGAACTGAAGATAAGCCAAAATTTGAAATAAAAGAAATTGGTTTCTTACTTCCTTTACTACAACGCAAGCAGTATATTAACCTTAGTAACTTGAGTATCTTAAACACAAATATGGACTTTGCAAGTTAGTGTTATTATACAGACCATGAAAAAACTTTGAAAGTAAGGGATATAAGGTCAAAAATAGATTAAATGTTGTAAAGAAAGAATTATATTCCGAGACAAAAGAAAATAGAGAAAGAGAGAAAAAGGGGATCTGTATATCGATCTGGAGAGTTGTGTGCTTGGAATTTCATTGAATGTTGAGAGAAGTGGTCGTTTGACTGCATGCTTAAGCGGCTTGTTTTATCTCCTATTGCGCGAACCCCAAACATTTGTTGGAACAATCAGATCGTTGGTAAATTTGACGTAAATCTACAAGTGCCACCATCTAAACAGTTGATAATCAAGGTTTGGAGTGAAGGCCTGGTGTATCTGTGCGTGCATTGAAACAAGTCTCGTCTGCGTGAATGCGTTTGTCGCGTGAAATTGGTGAACCAGGAACATACACCCCAGAGATCTTTCTCGAGCGAACGATATAAAAATATGGATTTATTGATTTCACGTATTTTACGCCCTCTGTTCTTTCTGATTTTATGGACATGCCAGGAAAATAAAAACTCGAATGGGTACAAATGGCCGAGCGGAAGGATGTTCAGTCAAAGCAATTTCCGACGCAGGAATGGAAATATACGCAAAAATACACAGCGGCGACAAGTTTAATATCTGAATGGCAACGGTTTAAAGGCAGGTAGCCATATATAGACAAGATAATTAATCATAAATATAAATATGGTACATAGCATTCTTTAAAAAATACCATGCAAATAATGCGCGTTAATCTAATGAATTTCATAATGAAAGCTAAATAATCTTTACTGCAAGGCAAAAGAATGAATGCGTAGCATTATCATTGGATGTAAAATATGACTGTTAAATATGAATTGCTGTTATTTACATTTTCTAATTGCAGTTACAAATACATAAGAAAGAATGAATGAAATGTATATTTAGTAATTTATGACATGTATTTGGCACTAATGTCACAGTATTTACGACTTTAATCATCCGTTAGCTGTTATAATTAGCACATAGGGAATTCCTTGTACTTCGTTAAAAACCGTTAAAATGTTAACGAAGTTTTCTGAGTCCGTAAGCCATAATTAATAAAATCTTGCAGCAAAAATTAACAGAAATGTTTCTTAACGAAAATAATTCGCAGGAAATGAAGGTACATTTTCAAGACGAACTTCAGCTATTCTGGGACTTCAGAAGATCTATTCGCATCGAATACTAAATTCTCAAATCCGGTGCAAAATAATCCAGTGGTGACACTTTTATTGACATGTTGAAATGTCTTATCCGATTTCCAGAAATATTTTCTAAATGATTGTTGTGTATATGATGTAAGAATGCATATGTTGTGGAAAACATAAGTTTCCTTTAAAGTAGGTATTCAATATACTGAGGTACAGACTTTCAGAAATAAAGGTACTTCTCAACAAGTATTTGAAACACATGGTAGGTTTTCGTCATGAATCAGAGAATACGTAAATACACATTTCTTAAATACAATTCTAGGGCTTTGTAGTATGTTTTATTTGCTAACAGGTTTCATTCAGAATGCTTACGTGGACTTTTTTATAGTGAGTTCGAATGATGTTTTATAACATACTTTCAAGATCCATAGACCAATTCATTCCAAGTATCCAACGAAGAACTTTTGTTTTTAGGAATGTAATCGTCAGTCCTTTCTCCATTAACCCTCTTTCCGATTTATCTGAGGTATGAATTTGTTAATTACTGAGGGGGTGCTCGTCATTTACAGCGCCTTCAGGAATTTCGAGCGAGCGTTCTCTCGTGTTTCTTGTCGTTGATAAATCTCTACAAAATTTTGCTTTCGTCCCACTCGGCTCCCCCTCCCTTCCCGCCCTTCTATTGTTGCTTCCCGGTGGCGGAGGGCTCCTTGATGCTGAAGAGCTTGGCGCCGTTCCCGTCGCAACGTTGGCTGCACGCCGCCAGCGCTCCCCCCTCTCCGCCCCGCCAGCGCCACCCTGACCGCTGCTCGTCTTGCCAGCCACCCACACCACCGCTCGCCCCTTCACCCAAATCCCGGCTCGTTCCACCACTTCCCCTCGCCAGCAGCCTCACTTAACTCCACTGTTAACCTCCTAACTCTTCCTTCCGTAACTCCCAAGCCCCCTGTCTGTCTTGTTCTTTTTGCATCACCCGTGACTTTATTCACTTGCATGTTCGTCCGTGTTCTTCTGGTTGCTTCTAAAACACAAATTTACATTTTTACTTCTTTATTCCGCGACTTTTATACTGTAAACGACATCAATGAGGGAAGTAAGCCAATTTAGTCTATTCACGCAAGGTCTCATCTTCTGTAATAAAACGAGTTGAGAAAGCGACAAAAGCAGATTTAAATTGATGCTTATGAAGTAATAATATATTCCGTGCATCTAATCTGGGTGTATTGCTATTTTTTATGAAAAGTTAATATGTAAATACAGCATTCTAGGGAAGGAATTAGTAGCTCAAATTGTTTTTTTTTAAACAGTTAATCAAAATATAAATCTAGGGAATGATCAAAGTACCGGCACACATAGGGGTTACATGTCAACTTGCATGACGTAAAACCATCGTGAATATCATGTATTCTCATTCACAAATATAAATACATACATGAAACAATAAATATTCAAAAAATATTTAATCAGTAATAGCAGAAACTACATTCTTACTGCTAGGAGATAAACAATGACATTTTTGACACGTGTAAAAACTTCTAGTTTTTGAACCAATAGACATCATCACTGTCAAGGGATATAATTATTATCTCTCATTGAATTTCATAATAAATTAGTATTTTATTTAGTATTACCATATACGTAGAGGGACAATAATAATTCTGTACAATTACTTTCCTATTGAAAAAGTTTCTTACATAACTTTTCATGTTTTTATTACATTTGCGATTTGTCATATTTGACTTCTATTTCTTTCTATATTTAACGAAATATATGACTGAGAGACATTTTTTTCATGTTGATGTGACTAGATTAATTTCTTGTCACTCCATTAGCGTAACTTAATAACTTTCTGTTATTTTTATCAATTCGAAAACAACTTCTCTCGTCTTGAATTTTCCAGGGATGGTCAATGGGATAATGAATAAATATTACTGATGGTTTTGTAGAAGAAATAATGGAGTAATTTTAAAATTAGAAGAAGGGGAAAAGAAGGGAGAAATAATGGGCAATTTCCCGATTTATTTATCGCAAATTTTGTCCGTGCTCATGCCCAATGACCCATCCGCCTGATCATTACACACCAATCGCTCGTTCACCTGACCACCTGTCAGTTGTCGCATGTACGTCGGTCACCCTGTGTGCCTGCCCGTCTGTCCACCCATCCGCCAGCCCGCCCTCCCGCCCGTCCGTCCATCCGCCCGCCCGCCCGCCCACCGCCTGTCCGTCAGCGAGGGTGCGTGCGCGAGGTGGGCGTGGGCGGGGCCGGCGCTGGGCGGCGCTGGGCGGCGCGCCGCACGCAGCCCGTTTATTAGCCCCCCATTGAGCCGCGGGCGCCAGGCGCGGGGAGCGGGGAGCGGGGCCGGGGACGCCGTGCCGTGACCACCTCCGCTGACAGTCGCCCGCTCGCTCCTTCGCCGACCGTCGTAAAAGGAGTTATCTTCCGCGAAACGCCCCCCGCCGCCCGCCCTTCCGCCGCTCGCCACCGCCGACACGCCACTCGCCATCCGTCGCCGCACCACTCGCTCCCGCTCCCGCTCCCGCTCCCGCTTCCGCCCCGTCCCCGCTCCGGACGACGACTGCGCCAGCCACCTTCGGGCGCTTCAGCAGCGTCGCTGCGCACACGTCGACTTTTAACGGCCGGCGGAGGAGGGCAGCCGTGCGCTCGCTGGCGCTCGCTGGGGCTCGCCGCAAGCCACGCACCGCCTCGGCGCCGCACTCGAAGCGCTCGCGGGGCGGAGATGGCCAAGTGTAAAGTCTTCTTGTTTCTTCTTATGGCGGGTGCCCCTGCGAAATTGCTCAATGAAAACCTAGATCCGTCTTTTTATTGCGAGCCTCCAAATGAGACTCAAATTGAACAGTCGCCAACTTTGCCTGTATTTCCCGCATTCCCTACTAAACATGATTTCTGATCAATTCGGTGATAGAAAAAGTATGATTATTGCTCTTATTAAATGTGCATCATATCTAAAATGGAAATAAAATGTCTATCCAATATAAAATGCTTGCCAATTTGCAATATGCACAACATTAATCTCTTTAAATAATAAATATTATGAGTGTGTAAATAAGTGTATTTTGTGTAGTATATGTGTATTTAAGTGTATTTTAAAAAATTCAAAATATTTTTAAACTGTATCAAAGCCCGTCATAAATGTTAGGCATAAGTGCAATATCGGTATTTGGAGTACAATTGCAAACATTCACGTTATTATGTTACCACCTTTTATTCATCATTCAACGACGTTTTGTAAATAGGTGAGGAACCGATCCTTAAGCCCCAGAAAACGCACCCATATTATACTTCTCCCCCATACGTCACATACAGTTTTTACTGTTTAGTGATGAAAATGAATCATAAATCATTTGCTATATTTATCAGTGAAAATTGTTATAATGTAACTTGCACAATATTAAGAGATAATAAAAAATCAAGTACGAACAATCGACTTAAATCTGAATAAATTAAGAAGCGCGCTTACTGCTTTCTTAAACAAAACAAGGCCATATGCTTTGTCCTTGCAACGCTTAAGGAAAATACAGGACATAAGACTGATATACAGTGTTCCTAACAGGCATTACAAGGTTATCATTTATAAATTCAGTTACATTATTTCAAGCATTGTTGTGATAATGCACACATGCGACATATCAAAACATTCCCTGGATTTTTTATACCTGAACTTAAATGTAAAGGATATTTATTACACATAACATTTTTGATGCTCAAATGTACTGGAAGTATTTTAAAAAAATATTATAGGTAATAAACTTTCTTTAAGGTATTGTATCTCAAGGAATTTATTGCTCTAAAAATAGTAGCGCGAAGACCTCCTTCACCTCCAACTCTTATCGCCTGAATGCAAGGTCTACACCGCTGATCTGTGCGAAATGAAGGGAATTCAAATGAATGGAGTCACTAGGATATAGTTGTTTGGAAATCTTAATTTTATTTTTATCATCAAACTAAACTTACATTAGACGCTTCTTATTTACAATATTTACACGGACTTGTACTTACCATCTAAACTTACAGACTAACATTGAGGTTTTGATGGTTTGCCAGTCAAACTTGCACTGGCTCTTGAGAGTTACAGTTACAGTTACACTTTTACTCCGCACACACACGCACACACTCACTCGATGACTGCATGTCGGGAGTTCGCAGTTTTACGAAATGAATGCCTACGTTAAAAATAAAAAAGTGGTAACAAAAAAGTGGATGTATCCAGTTCTTAATTTTAGGGGGGAAAATCCTCTATCATGTAGTGTAGCCAGAATCCATGTATTGTGAATCCTTGATACCGAAAAATCCAATGATGGCAAAATGTCTGTCCGTCCGTCTGTGACAACGCTAGCGGCTAAACAGTTCAGCCGATCTTCTCCAAAATTGATATTCCCCTATCGATCTGGCTGATGTTGCATCACCTTGAATTTGAAACCTATATTTCAATTAGAGGTTGCTTTACATGAAGCTTCTGGGACATTTTCCAAATTTTCAAAAAAATTGCTACATCGTTTTCGATTAAATTTTGTTGTTGGATAGTTTGAAGGACGTTTAAGAGAATGGTAAAGGTCGCATGTTCGTTGAAAGCTCTAATTTTTCGAAAATTGCTTTTTTCAAAAAAAAACATATATATTTCATATATCTCCCACCAACGTGGCAACGCCCCATCCGGGACAAGCTCAAAGCTCCCGATTGCTCTCTCGGCAAGTGTGATAGTGATAGTGTAGTTCATGTGAGTTTATGTGTGTGTAAGTAAGGGGTGAGGATAGCACAAGGAAGAGGAAGGAAAGATCGCACGCAGTCCGTTTGATAGAGTACTCCTCCGGCATGCGCCTAATATTGATCGGAGAAACCGTGGAAAACTACCGATCAGAGCAACTGGACGCTAGAATTCTCCTCCCGACATCGGCTGACTTCGACTTACTTCTCTAGCTAGTGTCGAAAGTCCTGCCAATGTCGGGATTCGAATTCTAGGACCTGCGGGTCAGAGGCAATGCTCGGACACCGCAGCACCACTGGTTGATGCCAACTTTGCCAGTAAATGCTATCGTAGAAATCGTTGATATATCGTTCTTACGAGAATATTCGTTGATTATTTTCTATTAATTTATTATTTTGTAATTTTAATTACCAACGCATTGCTTTCGAATCTTCTTTTAGAAACGGGATAGTATGCGCACTTTTGGACATTCAATTATGTTATGTTTTCATTATTTCTATGGTATTCATGGATACATATCTTCTTTTAAACTCCAACATTTGATATTTCACATTTATATTATACACAATACATTTTCACATAAATAGGGTGACACTTGTAACTGATAATTTCTTTGAACATTGACAGCCTTGCATTGTATCCTACATTCGTGTCGAAGGTTTGCACTCCCGGAGCCGACTCGCCGCTCGCGAGCACAATCCACCTCGTGGCTGCGTTCGGGAGCACAGGGCCATCCGCGCCCCTTCCGTCAATGTGAAGGGGCATTGGGGCATCGAAACGAAGGGAGCGTCCTGTATGGCTACAGAAGAAAGTGCGAATTTTCCTAAAATTAATTTACTTTCACCGTCAACAATGTAAACTGGAGATCATTAATTAATAATTAAAAGGTGTAATAAAAATATTAATTCTTACAGCTACTACCATAATCATACGTTATCTAATTTTTACATAATATGCTTTGTTCTTTTAAATGTAGAACTTTATAGTAATATTCTATTTAAAATTATTACTGTTTACATTAAAACACAATGTGTAATCTTCGTCATGGAAGACAACTACTCACAAATGTAGTAGAAATAACAAAACCAGGAAGAAACGGTGGCTAAGATGCAGTGTTGATGGATCACTAGGAGCGCGCAAATGTAACTACTTTTTCAGTAACTACTCCTTCGTAATTACTCAAACTTAATGAAATGAACCATACAATGGTTATTTGTTCACCATTCCAGTGATATGCTTTGAGTTCTATGCCCTACGTCTGCACATAAACGATATATAGACAACGTAAAATGCTTAATATGTGTAGAGAAAAGTAATCTTTTAAAGGGGGGGTTGTTGGTAATTTGTGAACTTGTGATCAGGTGTCTGCGAAATATTTTTGCACTCAAAGACATTTTAAAAATACAGAAAGATAGAGTAGTACCGTTCAACAACCAGAAATCCCGAGTGTATCAGGTAAAAATTAACCAAATAATAAGTAAGATATATCATTGTTAATTTAATGATATGTACCAATACTTATAGATTTTGCTTGCTCTTCGGCTGACTGATACTTATGGGTTGTTGGATCTTTGGAAATTCTGTTATTTGTCCATTGTTTAAAACGTAATAATATGTTTTTCAAGTTATACAAATATAATATAAGTCAAGTTTCATGTTTTGTGCAGATACCATTTCATAGTATTTTTATTCATTTGAATTTTCACTCACAAAGGTATAGGTTCATCTTTTTTGTCTTTTTTACTTCGTAATATTTTAAAAATTTAGTACTATATTAATGATTACATCGTTTTGCCGCCTTTTTTAGAACATGTTTGGATATTTCTTAAGTTTCTGGGTAACTAACGAAACCGTAGACACTTCTCACGTGGCTAGAGACTGCTTAGTTATTCGTCAATTTGTGCACGCTTTGAAATTAGTAATATAGGTGTATTTGTATTTTTCCCTGTTTCCTGAGAAACTAAAGAAATCATAGACACTTCTCACATGACCGGAGACTGCATAGTTTTCTTGAAATTTTGGCGTGCTTTGGAAATTAATAATATAGGTCCTGCTATTAAAATAATAATATTTTGACACACCAGACTGAAACTAAAATATTCCATCGCAGTTACGTCAATTTTTCATTTACTAATGACCAAAAATGTGAAATACGTCAAAATATGCAAACAAAAGAAATGAATATGAAATTGATGCTGTATCGGTAACATCCAGTTTTCACCAGAATTCATTGGGTTTTTGATTCAACAAAATTGTATATATCAATAACACACGTTAATTATACATATTATTCGTAAGTTGCTAAAAGCGGGTGTTTAGTTTCAGCGTCGGTTATATTATTGAGGGGCGCGTCCCTTCAACTCATTTGTCAAAATATCTGATATCGTTTATGTTTCAAATCAAACTGTTACGGTACCAGAATGCTACCATGAAATAAACACCGCGGAATTAGATTTCCTCTCATGTCAACATTACACCTAATGAACAAACGAGGAAAAGACATAACGAGATGTTGTAAATACGTTTCTTTTCGGGAGTTTTTGTTATATCATGACAACGAATGGCAAAATACTGAAAATAATGTAAATAATATTATTACCTCATTAAAAGATATATCATTAAATTCATTAGGTGCCGTAAAGATATCTTTCATGCTTCTGCTGAAAAAAATATTTTGGCGACGAACCCGGAATTTACACAACACATGTACCTCCACAATATTAATGATATTTCCCATCATTTGGCACTCGTACCAGTGATTGGGAGCGCTCTTCTCTCCATTTGGATCCAATACCCTTTACTAATGAACGCATATGCATATTGCACCACGACACGCAGCGATGAGAATCCGGCTTGTTTGATGTTTGATACAGAGCGAGGGAATGGCTCGTACAAACACACGCGCGCGCACACACTCACACTCCCTGACCGCAGGCGGCACGGGGTTACATCAAGAGAATTTCAACCCAGTTCACTCATTAGCTCTTTCTTCAACTGCTGTGTCGTGTTAGAATTGAAAAGCCAGTGAACTGGAATATCGGATTTTCCGTGTAAATACTATAATATTTCTAAGTGAAATATGTTCGTTCTTATTAAAATCACAAATATTTTTATAACACTTTGTTATTAACATATGAACGAATTCTGTTTTGTTTACTCTAGCCGAGTTATTCAATCTCCAATTTTCGACCCATTTATCTCATAAACAAATTTGTTTTCTAACATGTCATGGTTGTAACTAATGGCCGGAAGTAATGAGAAAATGTTTACATTCCCAGCAAATGAACTTTGCATTTCGGCTGTCTGAATGTGTATTCAGTTCTTCAAAACATCATATTTAAAATATTATACTTTGCATAAATTTACCGTGCTGGTTCTAAGAGTAAGCTTTTCACTGGTTGCGTAAATATGAAAAAGGGTTTGAGGGGAATTGACGAGGAACGTCCAGACACAAATTAGCATTATGATTACAGAGGATAAATTAAACAGACTATTGCATAATCACACAAATTAAGCGATCATCATTATGACGATTCAATTTGCTACAATTTAAACTATATCTAAGGATTTCTAAAATGAAAGCTAATTCATGTACGTTAAACGCATTCAAGCACAGAAACTTTGTGTTAGTCAATGTTCAAAAATTAATTTAACATGTTCAGTACATGTACTACATTAAAATTATTATAATTTAATTTATTTGTACTTGGCATCTGTTCTTCAGCAAACTTGTACAATTGAACTAAACATTATAAACATCAATTATGTGGGAATTAGGAAGGCTACGTCTCTTGTTTTAAAACCCTTACTTGTTAGTAAAAGTGTTCAGAAGTTATTGATTTGCACGAGAAACATTTCGTTTTCGACAATTCACATCGAAAAAATTGCCTTCGAAAGCGAGCATATCTATTTCCAAGATTCCGGCCCTAAGGAGTTGCTATCTACGTCCATCATTGTTTAATCAACCCCACTATCAACCCCTTGCGAAAAGTTCTACCCGCTTGGGATTATGCGCCATGCGACGCATGTCAGCGGAAATGTAGACCGCCATCATTGTATCCTGTATTAAGGGCAGAGTAACGGCCTAAGGCGCCTTTGTTACGTTTCTCTCCGCCGAAGCCACACGCCCGTAAAAGCGCCCCTGGCCTCCTTCGAGTCGCCGGCCGGCGCGGCGCGGCGCGGCGCGGCGGGCCCCGCGTCGCTTCACCGCCCTCCTTCCGCTTGCGTCGTGGTGACCTCAGCACTTCGGCCTCCGCCGCCTCCTGCGCTCTTTCCATGGCCGTTCTTCAGAGCCTGCGTGTGCACCCTCCCCCGCCCACCCCTCGCCCACCCCTCGCCGCCCCGACCACGCCCGGTCAGCCCCCTCCCCTCCCGGCTCTTCCCCCTTTTCCCGCAGCGCCCCCCACTCCCGCCTGTTCCCGGACCCGCCTGAACCGCAGTATCGGTTGGAACAGTTTATGGCCATTCTCGACCGGCTTGCCTATCTTCGTTCTCAGGCACTTTCGATTACTCAATTATGTTGAACCCGACTACGGAAATTGGGCTTAGACCGTTCGCTGAAAATGATAAAACGCTCAAAAATTAAGGATGTATGACGCAGCACACGTTAAATTATTTTCAGTTAAATGTGTCAAATGTTTCTTCTCTAGAGAACATTTCTATATTTACCTATATCCCAAATACTTCGTCTAATACTTTACTGAAGAATTTTAAAAAATGTGTTAAGTAAAGAAATAGCGCTTTTTCCCCTAAAACCAAATCAATGGATTTGTTTGAGACTGCAGATATAACCAGGTATTCGAGGCCCCAAAGAGAGAGCATGCACTTCTGAACATTTTTCTTGTTCGTCCTGAAGAGCACTTTATTTCCTGCAAAAATGTTTCGGGCATAAGCGACCACAGCAGCGTTTTATTGAAAATGGAATGGGGCGTAAAATTCAATCATTTGTCACTGAAAATATTACCAGTTTTTCATAAAACGGATGTACCCAGATTACAGAACATTGTCGTAGAAAATAAGCTCGTTGGGTGGAACTGGTAGTAATGTAAAGGAAATATGAAATAACTTGAAGTCCATTGTGCTAGATCGTATTCATTGCGGTAGAAGAGTAACGAGCGTTTTGTCTTCAAAAAATATTTTAAAAACTAATGTACTGTAACGAACGTATTAGACGCCTGAAAATGAAACTGTGAAAAGCATTCAACAGGAGAAAGACGGGAACTATAAAGGAAAATATATTGGCATTTTAATGAAGGAGCTATTGCAGGCGAAGAAGATAATACTATGAAAAATTAAATTAGATTTTACAAAGCAAGACCTAATACGGGTGACCAGATATGGGTGAAATTTTATAAGATTGTAAAAAGACGCCGATGAAACAGGGAAAACACAACTGCACTTAAATCTGATGACAGTAGATCCATTTGCAATGCTATGGAGAAAATAAACGCGCTTAACATTTACTATAAGCGTTCGTATTTACGGCTCCGAAGAATGATTCTATTGTTAATATTTTCTCACAAAATCATGACATGGGTGCCATATTTACAAGAAATTTGTTACTACAGAAGCGGATCGCGATACTGGCTAGAAAGAAATTCGTGGGATATGACATAATTCCCGGGCAAATTCTACGATTGTGAGGAGAAAGAATGATTCCGTAACTTGCGAGAATTCTCGAAGTTACAAACTTTTATCAATGGTAATGTTCAAATGACTGCAAAAACTACAGTCTACTACATATTCTACTACTACCTTTTCAAAAAGGTAGGAATCATCATTAACGATTATTGTCTAATTATAGACAGATTAGCCTAACATCGGTAGTATGTAAAATGTTAGTACAAATTGCCGAATATTTGCGATCTGTAGAGGAAAAGTAATATTCTAAGCTTGCTAAATTTATTAGGAAAAACTTTAGAAACTCTAATATAACTACATGTTGTAACACTAGGAAAAATGGAACGATACTCCAGTGGAGAACGACAGGAAACAGTAACCAAGACATAGAGAACAAAATAATTAGAAGAATGCATCAAATAAATATTTTGTGAAATTGCATGTTCAGATACTACTTTCAAATGTACTATTTTTAAAATTATTTATTTTAGGTGGCTTTATAAATAACTAAGATCATTAGCGACCACTATTAATTTACATATCGATAACAGTTTTTATACCTTATAACAATCAGAATTATTAAATACAAAGTTATGCATCAGAGATATATTTTATAAATTATAACAAAAAAATATTAAGTACAATACATTTTTACAAGATTTTAGATCATTTTATCTGGACCAGCAATATTAAGTTAGTTTAACATTGATTTACAATCTTCAATTGAATTAAATATTTCATATATATAGTTTTTGATAGACCAAGAGAGTTTGAACCACCAAGAGAGTTTGTTAGGTTTTGGAGGCTTAAACATGCAAGGATAATGTGTGATGTTGACAACTTGTAGTTTGTAAGATGATAATTAATTATAGAAGTTTGCCAAAACTGAAATAAATTTGAATAAAATAAAGAAGACTTGTCTCGCGAGGGCTTACAAGATTTTGAGATAAAATGTTTCTCGCAAAAGAAGGGCCTCATTGTGCACTTGCTGAGGGTGAAATTAGTTTTATCCTTACTGATTTTCACTTTCCCGTATACACACGTATATACAGAGTAATATACGAAGTATAGGACAAGTTATGTAATGCTGCTCGAAAAAACGGCGGATTTTTGGCAGAACAAAATTCATTGCCGGCCCTCCAGTTGCTAAATTAAGAAAAAAAATCCTTTAACACGTGGCGTAGCCAGAATCCCTGTTTTGTAGGTCCTTGATACCGAAAAACCAATTGATGGCAAAACGCCCGTCTGTCCATCCGTCTGGCTCGACTCGAAGCTTTGAGATTTTGAAAAAACATTCTTTAAAATTTGGAGGTACTTTTTAAAGACCCCGGCCATTTTCAAAATTTTCTCAAAAACGCCTTCAATTTTTTCTTTAAATTTCTTGTAAAAATATAGTAAAATACACTTATTAAGGTCCTATAGGTCCTAATTTCACGGTTAACTCTGAATTTTCGAAAGTTGCAAAAGTTTTAATTGTTTCGGCCTCTTCCTACAACTACAAAATTAAAGATAGAGATTTTTCCTTCGAATAAAATGTGTTCTCCATAGTAAGTTATTTCATTAGGTCACGTACATTTTTTTTTTTGAAATTTGAGTTGTATTCGCGCAATATTGCGTGCAACATGTGCAATTTTTTAAAAAATTACAGGAACAAGATTATCTTAAAAACGGCTACAACATTTTTTTAAAAAACTTTTTGTAAGGTTAGTGCCTAATGTACTCTATGAGATGAGAAAAAACGGCATATTGCTCTTTTCTTTTGTTTTTGCAGAAATTACAAATATGTAATTTTTTGACTACGTCGTCAATATTTACATTGGCGGCGATTTTTTTCACATTATTTTATCTATGAGTACATGTGCTTTAAATAATGTTATATAAAACGCGACCGTTTTCTGTGAAACGGTCAAAATTCCGCATTTTTAGAAATGCTCAAAGGCCATTTTCTCATAAAGGGCTCCAGATTTTTTCTTCAAACTTTTCGAACAGATAGTGCAAATTGCACTCTTTAATATATACGTAAAGTTCATTTTGGTGTATTTTTTGCTTTTTCAAAAATTACACAAATATAATTTTTTTGAATGATCCCTCACACCGTTAATACGTATATTTGCAGCAATTTGCTAACTCTATTGTAACTGTGAGTTAAATTTCTTCAAATGACATCTAATGAAGTTTTTCGAAATCACAAATGATTCCTGTGAAAAAGAGCTTCAATTTTCGCATTTACAGTAGCGCTTAAAAACCATTTAAAAAAAGTTCCAAATGTTTCAAGTAAAATTGCCATTTAGGACAAGTTTTTACTGTTCTTGAATATTTTTTTAATAATATTTCCGTTCTGATATTAAGTAATTGAAAAATTAAGAAAATGTCAAAAAAGTAGTTTCGGCGGTGATAGATGACAGCTGGCAGGAGTATGTGTCAAGTCCTAATAACTAGCCAAAACCAAAGGAAATAGAAATCTAATACGGGAAAGTCTGTGCCATTCTGTAGCACTACTAGTTTTGTTTGACATTATTTTTCCTTTCTCGGATTGAGCTGAGTTGGTGTCCTTTATTGCCCCGTTCTTTGACGAGATATGCTGCAGTTCCTGCGCGAATTCATAATGAACTCTTTTATTTTTAATTCAATTACGATAACTTCAAATTCGAAAACACCATACCTACAATTTCCAGAATATTATAAAAATGTTATTAAGCTAATTGGGATAGGCAGCTTTTTATTTATTTGATTTATTTATTTATTAAACTCGCTATTGGTACTGATACCTGATGAATATGATCAACATGTCGAGTTCGTAGTTATAGACATCTGTATTGGCTGAAAACGTTTCCATATTTGGGTAAGCCATTTTGACAAAAAACAGATTCATTTGAAAAAAACCACCGCCTCTTTTAGCACCATTCTCACGAGTTGTATCAGCCTGTGAGATATATTTGCCACCGAGTTTTGCTTTCAGGAGTGATAAACCTTTTAGTCTTTTATCACATTGTGGAAGAACTAGAATTTTATATATTGAGTCAAAGAAGTTCTTGGTTGAATGTTTCAAATATATTTATAATTTATGAAATTCTTTTACTCTGTGTTGTTTTAACATTTTGTTAATACAACACTGCCATTGTGTTGTTTAACATAACCATTTGGGAGTTAGGACATACATCACAGAGAAAGTATTGTCAAATTCTTTCACCTCTGACAACGAAAGAGGAGAGGCAAACTAATGTGAGAATCTCTTTAGTGTGGACAAATAGCTTTAGGCACTTCATGTAAAATAGATAGTTAATTGCCCTTTCAACGCTACGGAGCTTGTAACCGAAGTTCGAGAGCGACAGCTGTCTAGATAATGGAATCAACCTGATGCAAAGCAGCAGAGGGGACAATGGGTCGCCTTGGGAAATGCTCTTGTTAATGGTAATGGTTCTTGTCTGTAGTGCTTACTGTCCACTACACATGAACAGATTGGTACTACCAGTGTTCAAACAGAATTTTCAGAATGCAATTGTTTCATGAGGGTTTGTAGTGTACTAGAATTACATTCACATTTTACCAATGTCAAAGTGATAGACTTATACTAACACAGTACATACATTTTGCTTTAGTACATTAGAATTGTAATTTGAGTAACACCAGGGGGAACAAGTGGCGTAATGACTACTATACACACCTTTGCTTTTCCACGGGCTCGACGCCTGGCCAATTTATGTGGAATGTGGTGGATAATGTGAGCTCTCGGCAGGTTTTCTGGGGTTCTCTCGTTTGAGTGGCCTCTCATTATACCATTACTCTATCATTCATTTCATCATTATGGCTATCGTCTACTCATTAGATCATCCCAATGACTAGAGAGTGAAGAGTGCCTATTCCCTAATAAATGAGTTGAATAATCATACTGCGTTTTGTTATATAATAAAAATTATGTAATAATAATAATAATAATAATAATAATAATAATAATAATAATAATAATAATAATAATAATCTCGCCCATGAAGTCGCTGCTCAGTGGAACTTCAGCAAAGTGACAACTGTGCCAATAATAATATCAGCCACAGGAGTGATCCCGAAAATGACACTTCGAGCACTAGACTGTCTTCACTTGGATTCCAGAAGGATATATAATATGCAGAAGGCAGTTATTTTGAATACATGCCGTATTGTTAGAGCTAGTGCTAGAGCTATAGCTAGTGCTATTGTTAGCTATCTGAATATTTAATGAAGCAACCGCACACCTGGCCATCATACCTGTGAATGGTTGACTTACCGACCAGTAAAAACTGTGAAGAATAATAATAATAATAATAATAATAATAATAATAATAATAATAATAATAATAATAATAATAATAATAATAATAATGCGCTGGTAACACACACTTCACACACATTGTTTATGGGTGGGTATAAGTTAGTAGCGGTTCGATATTTAATATGGGAATTCATTCATTATGGGAAATAGCTTATTCCTGGAATTCAATTTTCCGGTTTCGAACATGTAATAGTATTAACGATATATTAAATGTTTCCCTCTTAATATTCACGATCATGCTTTGATTATTTTGTGTTTCCAATTGTTAATGTGATTTTAGGGGAATACTATACCCTAGTTACACCGAATGTACACACTGTTGTCCCAAACCGCGCGTTCAGAGTAGAATTTATTCAAAACTTCATATTCAGATGTTAGGATGTGTATTGTATGTGAGAGTCAAAGCAAACATATTTGAATGGTTCACGATGGTTGGTTTTATTTCTAAGTTGTTTCATTTTATTTGATGATGATACTGAAGTTGATCCGCATGACTGCAGGTTGGTTAGATTTACATGTAGTAGGAAGATGCTGGCGCGTCTATGTTCTTTCTTTCGTGTGCAGATGACAAGTGATGGTTAGCCACGTTTCTCCATTGCCTAAATAAGAGATATTATTAAAATGATGACAAATGAATGGTTACGAATGAATTCCAATATTAATCGTCTGGTCGATTTTTTACTTTATTAAACTTTTCTTACAATCTTCTTTCCTGTTATAAATAAAAAAACGTAAGCGGCAGTGAATGTCACGTCGTCAATATCTTAAGTCGTCTAGCTCTGTTTACACTTATTCGATGTTATCATAGTATGTTCCAATCATGTAAGCAAGGAAAATACCGCTCGTGGAAATTTCGGCTGATAAATTTATTATGTTGGGAAACAATGCTGTGTCGTGCCATTTATTGTTTTAACATCTGACTCCCCCGTTTCTGTTGCTGTTAATATTACACATTAAACTTAATATATTACCGTAAATAATAGCCCTTTAATTCCTCACAATTGTAATAAAACACATTCATTTCAAACTAAAGATCCTTTCGTTAATTCTTTACTTTCTCAGGAATATGAGCATTTATTTGTTAACGTGAAAATAAATGATTATTGTTAATTACATTACTTATCATTTAAATTATTAAATCATTGAGTCATGTACATTTACTAAATATTTTTTAAATTTTTGTAACTACCCTTGCGCTGGAAACCGCTCTGTTGAACGACTCAATCGCTCAATAATAACATTTTCTTCCACCGCGTTTTCCATTCGTTGATCCCAGCTACCATTCTTCATCCACGCTCAAATTTCCAATTTTTTCTAACTTTAGAATAAAAGTTTAAATGCCTACAATACTTTGGTTCCTCTAGCATGGAATGTAAAACGGTCCAGTCAACAGCTTTATTTGTAACATTTAAAATTTAAAAACAACAAAACCCGGACCTCATCACATGACCACCTCGTCTGCCTTCATTCTCTTTTCTCTTCTAACAACAATACATCTCATGAATATGTCCACTGTTCCCAAAGGGCGCAGTTCTGTTCCAAACACGTTTCTCCTTCTTCACTATTACACCACTCACCACTTGTTTATCTGAAACCTGCTCTATCATTCGTTAGTCTCTGAGCCTGATATTGCTTTGTTTACCGTCAAATAAATTAAATTAATGTTATTTAATTATCGCATCGTAAAAATATTTTGCGAAAGCAACTAAGTCTTACCTTTATTTATTTACTACATCCTATTACCTTTCTGCTTTTGGCGTTTACGTGCTTTTTCTATATCTTTCATTCTACATGATACATTTTCCATCACGGCTACCTTGTTTCCTTTCCAAATTGAAATTATTTATTATATTTAACTTTGAGATGAATGTAGCACATCTCAATATTGAACAATTGGATTTGTGAGAATATAACCACGCCACAATTAAAGTAGTGAGAGCGTCGAGTTAAAACCCGCCTTTCGACTCCAACTAGATTCAAATTCCTGCGCCACCGAGCAGACGAAAATCATTTAACAGGATGTGAAGCACTTAGTCGCGTTTACGTAATTCATTGAATATTTCGTGTATCCGGCGCAACAACTGTAATGGTCACGGTCCTGTAGATGTGTCTCCGCCAGGTATCTCCTCCGACCCGGCCGGGACCAACTCTAAACTCCCGACTGGTCTTTCGACATGTGTGGTAATGTAGTGCATGTAAGTGTAAGAGGATGCGTATAAGAGAAGATTCGGGGACCAAGGATCAGGAAGGAAGATCGCGTGGTCCGTTTGTTAGGCGACTTCTTGGGCATTCGCCTGGTATTGATAAAAAAACTAGGAAAACTGCCGATATGAGCAACCGACCATTGAATTTTTCCTCCAGACAGCGGCTGAATACGACCTAACACAACCTAACTAGTGATGAAAATCCAACTCAGTCGGGACTGGCACCCTAGAACTACCCGATCTGAGAGACTGCAGTGATAACAGTTGTCACCTGAGTTATCTCGGGCCGTTTCGCATTTACATTACGCATTTGGTTAAATGTAAAATACTCCATGACTAGGCATACATCAAATACTTATAAGTTGTTGTATTCTCATGTAGTATAATATAGGTTGGACTGCTTCAATATCGTAGTTACAGACAACACAATAGTTTCATATACAATACATATTTATTCTTCAACTCTTGAAACTACATTTCTTACGACGTTTCGAGGTGCAGTTGACATCATCAGGCTGCATAAAACATATACATTCGCAATAAAATACGGTTTCACATCAAATCAATAACACATTAATAATATACAAGAATTATATAGTAGTAAAAAGTCACAAAATATATTATCTGCTCCCCAAAAGATCTAATGTAACATATCTGGTTATATTGTTATTCTTTGTATAATTATATTCTTAAATACTTATGTACAGAGATTTTATGTAATGAGCCAAATAAAAAGAAAAGATTGATCTTTTTGTTTTAATTCTGGCCCTTAAGAAAATGTGCGCAGATAAATTTCTTTCCCCACACGTCATATATATTTTTTACTGTTTTTTTGACAAATAAATAAATAAATCTTAGAGATTCTTCACGTCAAGAATAATAGAAGTGCAAATTCTATGTTGGAGTCCAATCAGTTCAAAAAGTGTTATGACGGCATGATGCAAACTCTTAGAGAAATGAAATAGTGACAGATCTTAGCAATGTTTTGCCTCTGATGTTTGTGCCTCGTTGCTCTTGTGAATAGTGCATCATAATGAAGCACTAAGTACTATAATACAGTCAGTCATGGTTCGATGTGATTGATAGATATTGATGTTTGTCAGTATTATATAGTAGAAAACTTTTAAAGTAATTAATTGGATATGTAATATGAGAGTATAGTTTAGTTATTTATGTTCTTTCTATTGATAGTAGTGGTTGAAATGTATGGAATAGAATGATGTTTATATATGTATGGCCAAAGTACTTCTATACCAAGAATATATTTATACAAATAATAATAATAATAATATATCCAGATATGTTACATTAGATCTTTTGGTGCGTAGATAATATATTTTGTGACTTTTTACTACTATATAATTCTTGTATATTATTAATGTGTTATTGATTTGATGTGAAACCGTATTTTATTGTGAATGTATGTGTTTTAATGCAGCCTTATGATGAGGTCAATTACACCTCGAAACGTCGTAACAAATGTAGTTTCAAGAGTTGGAGAATATATGTATATTTTATATGAAACTATTGTGTTGTCTATAATAACGATATTGAAGCAGTCTAACCTATACTAGAATAGGCATACAATATTTTGTCATATATCCGTAAATCAAATAAAAAATTTCATTTCAAATTCACAAATAGAAGAGAAGTTTCTTTTATTCTTTTTGTTTTCGCCACCGTTTTACTATATAGAATGAATTTAATACTGAAATCCAATTTTACTGTCAAACTGCCTTTATTGAATTTGTCAAAAGTTTTAGAATATAAATGAAAATACGTGCAATTAATCGATTATTCAGGTTGAAACTGTGTTATCAAGTTTCTTTTTTAATAAAGGACATTCTACCTTATTGAACAGTAACGAAAATTTTTAAATTTCCTGTTGGCGATACGGGATGGAGGAAGTTTGAGAATCGCTCGGGTAAGACGTTAAAACAACAACGAAGAGGGAGCGGTAACGACGCCGAGGGGTCGGGCGAGGCCTTCGCCGCGGAACCCTCCTGTGGCGGAGCGGGCGCGGGGGCAGCCCCAGGGTCGGGGGCGGGGGCAGGGCGGGGATGGGGGTGGCGAGGCGGAGATTCGGGCGGGCTTCCCCGGGGCCACGCCCATCATCACGCGTGATTGCGCCGGCTGCGCTCTGCCCGGCCGCCGGCGCCGCGGGAATGAGGCCGCCCAGCAAGCCGCTCGCCCGAAAGCGCCCGGCAACCCGATAGCACGAGGCGGCGGGCACGTGCGCCCGCGCTGGTAACGAGGCGGTGCGCTTGACGCGGGCCGCGCGGAGCCCGATAAGAATCCCTTACCACAAATTAGCGCCGGCTTGTTAAAAGCTTTTCTGCCAGCTACTCAAATAACTTTGAAACAAAATATTCAGTTAGACCTGAATTGCAGTGTTTGGGATCCAATTCATTCATGATTTGAAAGTAAGAATGTAGTTCGCTTTTTAGTTCAGGTGAACCCGTTACTCACTTTATGTTACAATAGAACGTTATTGACAGTATAAAACTCAAAATATACGGCAAATTACATCAACATGAGCAATTTATAAGAGTATATTGTACTTATGGTGCGAATTGAAAGATATAAGAGAGCATTCAACAGAAAACATCTAAAACTACTGGTTCTAAAACAGTACCTATTTTCTCGTTCGTACTTCCACTCAAAAATACGCGAAAATTACGCAATGTTCGAAAAACTGTACATGACATTATTTCAAAATCTATCATTAAAGAACACAGTTCATTAAGAGGAAAAATCTCATATATTCATAATTGTGGTTGAAAAACTGACCCTGACAAAATTTTGAATTTTTGCAATTTCGAAAAATCGCGATTTTCAACAAACATGAGACCTCATGTCATGAGACCTCAATCCAATGATCCTACATGAGACTATCCAACAAAAAACTGTAGTCAAAAACCCACTTGTCATTTTTTGAAAATGCACCAGGGGCTTCATTAAGAGTACGCCCCAAAATTAAAATATCGGTTTCAAATTCAAGGACTCGCAACTTCGGCCAGATCGATTGGAGAATATAAATTTTCGACAATATCGGCTGAACGGTTTAGCCGCTAGCGTTGTTCACAGACGGACGTATAGACAGATGTTTTGCAGTCATTTGATTTTTCGGTATTAAGAACCCCTAAAACATGTTTTCTGGCTACACCATGTTAGGGGATTTTTTTTTCTAAATATAGGAACCGGATTTATCCACTTTTCGTTCTGAGAGCCCTGTAATAACTTCTGCCGATAATTCGCCGTTTATTCACGCAGCATTACATAACTTTCTATTTTGTATGTGGTACCGAGAAAGTAATAAAAAGTTGCATCAGACTTCGTCTAGCAATGCCCAAAACCAGAGGAGAGGTACATGAATCATCTCGTATTTTGTCGGATGGATGATAATAGTTATTTAATTCCATTAAGCTTTGTAGAGCTTCTAAAACGACATGGTCATCTCATGCAAATGAGTTGATGTACGTTTCACTAACGACTCGTCTGCGGGCGTGGTCAGTCGACCAGAGAGACAGTTGTTAAATCAGAGAAGAGAAATATAGAAACATGGGTAAATTAATAGAGGAAAATTAGTGACTAATTGGAAGGGAACTACAGTCGTGCAGGTCGTAAAATCGTATTACTTCCGTTGCCTTCTATTGTGTCTAAAACCATACCGGACAATACCGGACCAAACCGTCAATATCGGACAAAAACAGGCACCGCAGAATTACAGGGAAGTGGCCGTGTTTGGAGGAGACTACACTTCTACATTTGCATATTGCAAAGTGTTCTTGTACTTTGCGATCCATCACTATGACGTTCGTGTAGGTTTACATGTGTTCCCATAGTGATCTCGACAGAACAAAAACATAATGTAAGAACTCAAAAAGTGAATGGAATTGTCCTAGAAGAAGGCTTTGTGAAAATCATCTTTCGTAAATAAAAAAGATACAATTTCAATGTAATTACTCATCAAGAGGATGGGCAAAGCTCATTTTGCCGTATCAACATAAACAGTACTAAAGATAAACATTGTGAGATCGAAGAAGCTTTCGTCCATAGATCGTTTCCATTCTGTGATAAATGAATTATATTTCATCATAGCGCATTTATATTATTAGGGGGAAATGACAATTTCGATCTACATTGTTGTGACAGACTATTGTCCAAGAACCCTTTGAGACTAGGTAGTAAGTACAAAATTTATTCTACTAAGAAACTAGTGGTGCTCAACATCACATACTTTCTTGCATTATTTGTAACTTTTAAAATTTTTGAAAATTCCGAGAGTTCAAGGGAAATGGAACCTGCGCCATTTTTATCAGAGTACTTTGCTTCTCGGCTGCGAACTCGAGCCGCGGAAGCTTACGTGTACATCAGAGTACTTTGTTCCATTAAAGAAAAAAAATTAAAAATTTGGAACGGTTGATGAGAAAATATTATTTTTTAAATTGTCTTTTCTTCAAAGAAATATTATGCGAAAACTACCCATGTTTTCAAAAAATTGTACATGACCATATTTGTTGATTCATCTTTGGAAACCAGATTCCATTAAGAAAAAATATATCACTACAATAGTGTAATTGTAGGAAGACGCCGAAACTTTTTGAAGTTTTGCAATTTTCAAACATTCAGATAGTTCAACGGAAATGAATCCTGTGCCATTTTAAGCGAACTTTCCTCTAACCAAGGAAGAATATATATCCAAAATTTTGGATCACTTTTGAGAACAGTTTGAAAATGTTAAGGCTTCGTGTAAAATATCCCACAAAATCAAATGTCCGTTTCAAATTTGTAGGGCTTCGAGTTCGTTCAGAGCGATCAGGGAATAGCAATTGTAGAGAAAATCCTCTGACGGTTAGGCGCTGGCACAGACGCACAGGTGGACACACGGAGAGACGTTTTGCCGTGAATCAATTTTTCGATACCAAGGGCCCACGAAACGTAGATTCTGACTACATAACGTGTTAGAGAAAATAATTTAATAATCTAAGATAACATTTATCCACTTTTTGGTTATCAGTGCCCGGCAATATCAATTTCTATGTCGAAATTGTCCCATTTTTTTATGCTACAGCATTATATTATACTCTTTACTTCCGTAATTGGCGAGAAAACAAAAAATTACTTGCACGTATATGTAAATGCCACTTCGAAACCCGATGAAAAGCCAAATACGATTTGCGGATTCGATGGTGTGACGGTTAGCGTGCCGGACTGTCATACCCAAGATCGCGGGTTCAAACCCGATCGAAGCCGTGGATTTTTAAGGGCGAAAAAAATCCTTCGTACGCCTTCCGCGGAGGGGAAGTAAAGCCGGCTGGCCCATGTTAGTAGATTTACTTGCATGTAAAAGATCCTCAAGCCTAAATGACGCCTCTGAGCTAAATTCAAATCGCCTGTTTCGTCGCCCGAGATAATACCTTCTTTCTCCGCTAGGTGAAAGGAGTGTAGTAGAAATTTGCGTGGTCAGACGGAAGAGCGGGCCTGATGGCCCGAGTCTCGCCACGTAAAATAAGGCATTAACTAAACTTAACTAAACTAAACTAAATACAAGAAAGGCTTGGAATTTAAAAAATACTACAATCGCTTTTTAGTTTTGGTAAACTTCCTTCTTTCTTCAACAATCTTCTCCATTTTGTACTATACGTTAAGGAAATGGACAATCATAGATCACAAATGCACGTCTGATTTTTGATTTTTCCTCACGACAGTTCTGCGATAACATCGCCTCTTCCGTCAAAACCGCACGGTAATTGAAATCTTTCTTTTTGAGGTGCACAAGCAATATGACACTTAACGTACTTTCACCTATTACAGGACAACCTGCATCCCCATACAGACGTGAAACAGACACGCAAGTTGTGCTGTAGCGTTCAACATTGACGACCTGAAGCCACCTGAGAGTATTGGGAAATGTGAGGATATTGAATGTCAGCGATCGATGAAATCCGTGAATGAGCGGAATTGCTCATGAAGGACGGCGCGCCTGCATGTGATGCAGTTCGTGTTCCGCTTGGGCTTCGCAATGCGCCGCAATTCCACGCCGACCACGCCGAATGCGTGTGCTCTGGGATTAGTCGACCGTCCAGGCGATACTCTGCATTCAGATGCGCAGGCCGCGCTTAAAAGGTAGCGCCAGCGCACGACGTCATTCGCTTCAAATGAGCTGTAAGAACGCGGAGACAAAAATCCGCTGCTGTTTTCGAAACGTTAAGTGATACTCTTAAAAATGCTCAAAATTTATTGGTTATATTATCTGTAATTACTGTAGATCCGGCGGCAATGAATATTGCTCTAGGTGATGGATCTTGCGAAGAAAGTTATTTAACATTTTTCAGGAGAACCTAGAATGCACTCATAAAGCAACTGATCAGGAAAGAGAGAATGCAAACAATTGTTTCGTTCGTACCAAGTAGTGTTTCGTTCGTAAACTCCTAGATTCATGCAAAACAAAATACGAAGAATAATTAGAACAAGCTCTCTTAGTTGAAACGTATATATAAAAACAATTGTCTCAGCGATGAAGTAAGAGTGATTCGTGTTTGACGACATTATTTTTATAGGCTTTGAATTGTTTTGAATACGGTTCCATGGTACAGCATTCGAGCAAATATCCTACTATAGTAGGAAAACTTGCCAATAATACAAGGGTCTCCCCTACGTGTTTGAAACAAGGTAACTGCAATAAAAATAATATGTACTGTATTTTGGGCATTTGCGTCATATTTTTCTAGAAAAATTAATATTTGTAAAATATTAGGAACTTTGCCAACAATCACAAAATGTGACGCCGAGTGTGGTAATGGCCCTTAACAACAATAATGATAATGATATATAATAATAATTATTATTATTATTATGATAAAAACGTTAAGATCACTTACAGTACAAAGCTTTTCAATATTTATCAAAATGTTAATAAATCTCAAATGGTATAAAGACATACTCATTAGGGTCGAAAAGTAACAAGTTTCTCTGAACATGTGGACATGAAACTCTAATACTAAGCTTCCAAAGTTCACATCAAATTATTTAAAAAATATTTAACATTTTATTTACTTGTTTTAATTGATTAACAAAAGTAAAAAGTAGAAAACGAATGTATTATCCTAATTGAAATAACGACCTACTAAAAAGATTCCCTCTTATCCTAATCCGATGGCGTTTTCCTTCCAGTGAGCACTGTTCTGGTTGACGCTGTCCTGGGACGCAGCGTGACGTTGCCATGCGATATTGAGCCCTCAACGCGGGAAGACCGCGTCTACATGGTCCTCTGGTTCCGAGACAACGCTGGAAAACCTCTGTACAGGCAAGTTATTTGAATTTGTTTAATGTTCGTTGCATGGCTTATGTTAAAGCATGAACTTTTGGAATAGTCAAAACATCTGATTAGCAGAACTAAAAGGTAAGAAAAACCCTTATCTAAAAATCAAACTTCTTTTACAACACCTCGACTTGTTGATGAAATGGATTTTCAAAAATCAGTATTCTTGCAAATAAATCAGTTATCGTCCTAGAATCTAAACTTACTAAAATATTAATCACATTAAAGCATTTAGAATTCAAAACTAGGTGAATCATAACCTAGCAAATTATACCCTCAAAATGAAAAATATACATATATTTCGTGAAAATTTCTCCACTTTAAAATTAAATCACTCTTCACTGAACAGATTATTTCTGGAGCACGAAATTAATAAAATAGTAATTAACCAGGTTCTGAGGCCGTGAGAGATATAAAAAACTGAAGATAATGGAAATTTACTCTTTGCAAAAGCATTTTTGCA
>JAHLJT010008446.1:140985751-140996620 GCA_031308135.1 Acheta domesticus | reverse complement strand
AAGATTATTTCTTTTCTGATTGTGAAGCTTATGATCGTAGTCAATAAATTCTAGTGTCTGCTTACCATACGAAATAATCCAATATATAACCATAATTCGTCACGGCTTTGCTGGGAGCTGGCAACACGTAATTTTTTTGAAGAAAATTACTGAACAATATTCATTCGACTTTTCCTGGTTTTCCTGGCAGGGTGACGTTGGTGTCCAGCCGGTGGGGGCCGCGGCGTCTGCGTCACTTTCGTCTCCGCACGTGCTACTGGCTCGTGCCAGTTTAACTCAACCTTCACCCACGTCTCTAAGATTCCTCCTTACGAATTGTGCTCCTGATTTGCAGGATCGGCCCGGTTTACAAAAAAATGAAAAAACGGACAGTTACAAAGCGTGTTTAATCGGGAGTATCCTTACGTACATTCACACTTGTCACCACGTGCGCCATTACATTGAATGAAAATATCATTGTAATCACATTTTCTCATTCGCCACGCGCTCTCTTCTCGTCTCAGATATTAACGGATGTTTTATCTTAATATATCATAAACATCTCTGACCTCTATTGAGCTTGAGTATTATGAGAAAAATCGTAGACATGCCTCGCCCTCGTGCTATGCTGCACAGCGGCTGCGTTTCCAGTTGGCTTTCCGTTGCTCCCGTTCGGCGGTGGTCAGACAAGTTCTTCGCTCGCTCCGTCTGAGCAGTAGCCGGCATCGATTTTCATTATCGACTATGTCTCCCCTGGCTGCGGTTCGCGCTAGACGTTCTATGCAAACGTTGTGTACGTATACGTTCTGTGTACGGTCACAGTACCGAAAAGTAAATACCCCACACTCATATTTTCTAGTGGTTAGTTGGCAATTTTAGTATTTGAATTATCGTTCTCTATGTTCTCTACGGCAGTCATCGATCCTCTCACGAAGGGCAGCGGTAAGGGATCATAGCCAAAATCTGTACTATTTGCATTTTCAAATAATTTTTATTATATATATATATATATATATAATATATACTATATTATATATATAGGTGACGAACGTGAATTTAGAGATTCGTCACGGGTGCCAGAGCCCCATAAAACAAAAAAAAAAGAACGGGGAAGAGAGCGCGGCGCAGTTCAAAAGGGGCGCGCCCGCAGACGAGGAAATTGTTGCCCGCAACGTTCAATCGCAAGTCGCGAGAAAATGACGTGCATTAACTGGAGGGGAGGAGGAGGCGCCGCGTTACCCCTACAAACCGAGGGCATAAAACGCTAATCCGCAAGCGGAAGGGCCTCTTAAGCTTTCGTCAGTTGGAGCAGGCAGCATCTCTTAAGTTCTCGTCCGAGGAGCAGGCAGCATCTCTTTAGTTTTTCGTCAGTAGAAGCGGTAGCTTCTCTCAAGTTTTTCGTCGGTAGAGGCGGCAGTTTCCCTCCGAAGTAACGGTAGCCGATGTTGAAAGATTATGCGAAAGAATGTCATTTAGTTAGGAGTGTCCGACGTCAGAAAGGCGTCTAGTTAGTCGTCCGCGAATTTGTTAAAATATTCAAGAAAGATTTTTGGCAATTACGGCACCGTGAAAGAGGTCGCCTGTGAAATTTGCGACAAGTTGACGCTCAGATTAAACCATAAAATCTGCAGCTGGAACGGGGGGGAGAGATCTAGTACGCGGCGAGAACCAAACCTCACGCCGGCGTACGAACAGCACTGGGCGCGAGCAAAAGAACGCGCCGAACGAGATCTGGAGACGGGCGAGTACCGGTCGTGATCGGACGAAGGAGACGGAACCGGGAAGGGAGACAGAAGAGGACGACGGAGCTGGGAGCGGAAGATAGAAGAAGAACGGGACCAGGAGAGGAAGACGGAAGAAGGACGGCGACGGGAGCTGAAGACCGAAGACGGAGGCACGAAGGCGGCGGGTCGCTAGGCACGAGGCCGCGGCTCGGAGCGCAAGCGCCGGCAGCAAAAGCGACAGCGAGCGACCAAAGACAAGGACAGCTCACCAGGAAGGGCGAGGTAAAGAAATGTTAGGAGTTATACGGGGAGGTTCTAGATTGTGAAGGCGAAATAACTTTCATGTTGCAGTTATAAAAGCAATAGCAATTTTGACGCCTAGTTACCTGTTGGTTTTGTACATGAGTTAAAGTCGATTGATGTAATAATTGTATTAAAGTGTGGAGGAAGTTGTGCTGCAGAGCAAGTTTTTTTTGTTCAGAGGTGTTAGAATTAAAATGAATGTGAAATGAGATTAGTAAAGCGCACGCAGTGATCGAGTCGAAAGTGCAAGCAGAATTTAGTCAATTTTTATTTTAAAGAATTCGTAATTTTTCCAAGAACAGTAATTGTGTTTAGAACTTGAAGAGTTTTGGTTATTTGATTTAAAGAGGATACAGTGTGAGTTGATGATTTTATTTGAAAAATGAAAGAGAATGAGGAAAAGTTACGTGTGTAGTAGAATTAGTTATTATTTTTGAAATCATTAAACTTTGTTTTACTGTTATTTGTGTTCCTGTGTTTTGGATTGCTCTCTACACCCCAAAGATCCCGCTGCCCTGAGATATAAGTAAGCTCGAAAGAGCAGATATCTGCGCACCAGACCTCAGACGCTCAACCCTTGTTGAGAGAATTATCAAATTTAAATAAATTTGGGTGTTCGGGGCGGGTTAGCGTCACGTTTTGTGCATCAACTGACGTCACTGCACTGTCTGTGCGGGAGGTTCTCGGATTCGAGTTCCGCCGGTGGCATGACAGCCGACAATAGCTGGGTCGATTTCAATAGCAGTGTGAAGAATATTTCAAGCGGCCGGATGCTCTGATTAGTAGCTTTCTGCGGTTTCTCTGATCAACATCAGGCGAAAGCCGGAGCAGTGCCCTAACAAAGGGGCCACGGACCGCGTGCTTCCTCTTCCTTGTCCTTCCTCCCCCGTACTTACACACATACACACACTTGCATGCAGTACACTACTACACATGTCGAGCGATTGAAGCTTTTGCCGGCTGGGGCTCTGTCTACAGCACTACACTTGTCTACACACGGGACTAATGATCTAAATATTTGACGTGCCCGGAAACCAATCAGTCAGCATTAGAAATACGTAAAAATAAGTTGATGAATGACACATTGTACGAATAAAATGCTTTAATCCTCATTTTCTGCTTATTGAATAGTTTTTCTTTATATTTAGTACTGTAGCATTTTAATTACAGTCGTACTAATGACTTTATAAGCAACAGCAACAACATATACACAGCATCTTACGCACATGATTATTTTATAGTCATCGGATTGAACACATCAGGCGCAAAGCCAAGGTGTCTGTGGTGAAAATATTCATAATATCTATACATCTGAAGAACGTTTAACAAAATGTTTTACCAGTTTAGACCTCAATAGTTCAATCGCAATGTCGTTTTCGAAAGAGCACAGGTTAGCAAATCCATTTTTAACATGGAAGTTTCTGTGAAACAACTTGGAACATTTTTGACGTTTCATTGACAAAAAAAAATTAAAATGCATCGTTCCGTTATATTCGTAACCTTTTGGTATTTTGAACAACCAGTGTTTAAACAACACATTGTATCCGTTTTTTAAGAAATATTTTTTGAAGAAATGATTCTTCAATTGGACAATTTTGATTTTGATTTTGGACAATTGTCACTGAAAAGTTTGCGAAAAATAAATGAGCATTGCAGTATAAACAATGCTCTTCTATTGATTTGTACACGGCATGGAAATGAATGAATGTTCAGTGGCAATAACTGTCACAACAAAATGGTGATGTCATTTAAAATAAAACTCAACATAAAACGAGGTGTAGAGTGTGCAGCAGGTCGAATCAATGAATAACTAGTCCCATCGATCGAGTTGTGCTGGGTGTTCCTCACTGGCGTAGCAATCAGGACAATGAAGCCGGCTCCCTAATGGTGGGATGTCGTCGGCGATTACCAAATGGTGTCGAGGGAGTGCCATGGGCGTTTCTGTGCTGGTCATCACCTTCCGGCGGTGGCGGCGACGGCGGCGGCGACGACGGCGCACCTCGGCGCCCCCACGCCCCGCGCTTCCCCCTTCACCCCTTCGCTTCCATCCTCTGTTCAGATTTGCACCCCAAAAGTTACAACAAGAGGTCTTGGTGCTGATACTTCATCAGAGAAGAAGTAGTAGACAAATATCCACGATCCCAAGAACGAGAGCACTCCATTTGATTCCTGGCAATGTTGAAGTATCGAATTGTGTAAAACATTTATGGAACAGTGTAAAATACTGATGATCCTATCCTATTTGGAACCGTGTTTGAGAAAATATTTAAATTGTTTTTCCATCAACCAAAATTTACATGAAAACTACACAGCATTCGGACAAATTGTGCATGACTATTTAAAGATCGTCTTTGCAGAAGAGATTTTATTTAGAAAAACTCTCTATTTTCATTATTGTAGTTGTAAGAAGACACTGAAAAAAATGATCTATTTCAATTTTCGAAAGTTTACATAGTACAAGAAACATGAAACATGATATCTGCAACATTTTATGTATATTTTGCTCAATCTGAGAGAAAAAGTTGATCTGAAAATTTGGAGCCCTGTTAAAGAAAATGTGGGAAATATTGCTAAAGCTTTACGTAAAGTAGCACTAAAAATCAAGATTTCCATTTGAAAACCGCAAGACCTTGAGATTCGATGAGGAAATGTCTTTTTTGGAGAAAGTCCTGTGAACGTTTTAAACGCTAATGTTGACTGAAGACGGACGGATTGTCCGACAGACAGACGTTTTGCCGTAAACCAGTTTTCGGGGTGAAGGACCCAGGAAACATGGATTCTGACTGCACAGCGTTTTAGAAGTGATTTACTCAACTGAAAGACCAACAACATGAGATTTTCTGCCAAAACATCCCCATCTTTTGCTGTAGTATTACAATGCTTTATCTTAATTACGAAAGTACGTAGTAGTCGGGAAAGTAAAAATGGAAGTATTGAAGTTTATTACATTCCTCATGAATCACCCTGCGATGCGAATTCATATTAAGAATATAACTATCAAGAAAACATGAACAAAGTGAATCACAAAGTATGGTGAAGATATGTCGTGTTAAACAAAGAACAGCAACATTTCCTTCTCAGCTTGTGCTAAAAACATTGTACGAGTTGCTTGCATAAAAGGCGCCTCTGGTAGTTGTATTGTTATGCAGATTCCTGGTAATGAATTTGCACATAAGATGCGCAGAGGAAGCAGTGCTTTCAAGGGAAACGTAGACCAGCAACTTCTCCACAAAAGTTGTTTTTTAGTTTGTAGGGATGTTTATAGTAATTTGTGTGCTTCAGCCCAAGTCACGTGCACCTACATAAGGAGAAAATATGAAGCGTAACGTCAGCTTGTAAATTTCATTCCTGCTCCTAGGCTTTTGAGATCTGGATAATGTTACACTTGCAGCTTTTCCTGTGATTACTTCGCATACTTAGGAATTATAATACTCCCAGAGTTTCATTTTATTCCATTTCGATGGACTAGTTTCAACGCTCCTCTAAGAAATTTCCAACATTTATTTTACTAATATTGGTAGTACTACCGGTTGCTTTATTTGGAATGAGAGAGAAGCAATCAGTATTTTCTCCAGACATCTGCATGACTCGAGTAATAATAAAATGTTTGTAGATAACTATTTCACTTTTGAGCTGGGACGAATTAAACTATTTCAATTCAAATATTTCAAATTCTTTAAGATAGTTAGAATTTTTGTTCGTTGTGTATACGTTTTATAGTTGTCTTAAGATTGAGAAATAATTGTAGATGTCCCATGAAGTAGATTTATAACTACAGTGCTGATGGCATGCGAAAACATTTTCATCACACACCATTTCAGATTAACTCAACACGTTAAAAGAAAAGTGTATTAACCGTGGCCGAGTACAGCTTCTCTCTGGCATACTGAACTAAACAAGAATTAGAACCATGGATCGTAATCACAAAAATATTATTTTAATGCGTTTCATGTAAATGTTGTAAGAACCATTGCAAAGAAAACCAGGAAAGACACAGAATAACAGACACTAAATTATTGATTCTATTTGACATGAAATATGATTCCCAAAAAATGTTAAAGAAAACGTGGAGAATCATACTTGTCCATGGACAAAATTTGAAAAAAAAAAGTGAACAAGATACAGATAGATCACTTATTTATGATGCTTAAAAGAGCCAGAATCGAAAGTATTGATAATAGCTGTCCAAGATAAGACACTGAAAACACGACATCATGATGCAAAGGTTCTCAAAAATTTCCCTTGAGGATAAATGAGGGGAATAGGTAAAAACCTTTGGTAATATCTGAGTAGTATCAACAACTTACTGATCATCCAAAAACATTTCCTCAGATTGGTCATTTATGCATCCTTCACCTTACGTTCAAAGAATCCACAAACGTCCAATCAACAAATAATTTACTTAACCCCCCCATAGTTTAATAATTAGCTTTTATCTAACAAGTTCTTCTCCAAAATATACACAATAACCCAAGCAAAGCATACTTCAAAAGGCCTCGGAAAGCACTAAAGTGTTGCGCGTTGCATGTACTTCACTGAAATATTCGTAATATAGTATAATGATACATCCTTTCCATGACATGAAAGGTCAAAAACTATTTAAAAAAGTTGTTATTTAATTCTTCATTCTACCACAGTTCTGGCTTAAATTTGTTGACGATGCCTCTAGCAATATTGTAGAGAAATACAAAAGTTGTAAATTGCATCCAATACTACTTTCTTTTTTTAAACTCTTTTCTATCTTGTTTCTGTGGCGATATTTATTGATTTTTATTTTCGGGAACATTTTTTATTATCAATATGTTGAGCAAACACCTTTATTCATCTCGTGGTATCTCTCATCATGGCTAATTTCTACTCGCACTTCACAGCCAGACAAGAACTCTGTGCAGTTCGATCGCAGTATTCATTGATGGTATTCCTTGTGAAATATAATGTGTATATTTTATACCATTTATGTATATTGGGAAAATTGATGGAAATCACTTGATGAAATTCATTATAATTATTTGTGTTTAATATCGTCCAAAACATAAATCTGTTGAAACTAGTGCTACAGAGTGAAAACTACTTATTAAACTACATAACAAAACCCTTTCGAGAAAACTTATATTTATTTTTCAAAAGTAGACATATATACGTATGTAAGAAAAACTACATTTCACTGACATTATTAATTAACAAAACATTATAAATAGTTTTGAATGTTTTCAGAGAAATCAAACTCTGAACATTAAAAAGGTATGTTCGATACTGAGCCATGAGGATATTTTATGACTATTGCATTGCAACTAGTTCTCCAAAAAAGAAATACTGAGGAATTCCTCCAGAAAAATATGGAGAAATGTTCTTCTGTCACCTTTCCTGGCAAAACGTTCACAATCTCACCAAAAACGATCAAATATAGGAGACACACTTACCTACATTATATTTTTTCCAACTTTTCATTCTTGTTGGCTTGTCTCTATTTTCTCAGAACAAGTGCGATAACAGTTTGAAAAATCTACCATTATTCTGGATTTGATTATTAACATTGGCTTATTCTCTAACTAGAGAATGGATGGACCGAAGATACATTAAATTTTCTTGGCTTGTTTAGACAATTTTTCTTCAGATTTCTCTCTGCTTTGTGTCAACTCTCACGGAACCATCATTTTGTGCTTATCCATCTTCTTCAGATTCTTTGGCAAGATTGTCTGTTGCACACTGCCTTTCTGTTTTTTCTACAACACTCTAGAGTTCTTTTGTATAATCTATATTTTTGAGGATTGATAAGAATTCTTCTTTAATTACTACATTATAAACTAACTCATTTTTTGAAGACTGTTTACAACTACTCCTTAACAAATAATGCCAGTCATTTTAGTTTTCCCTAGCACATTTGAATAACAGTAGTTCTCACTAATAAATTAGTTTTCACGAACGGACTTGCTTGAAGAGCCATGGGACAATGCGCGGAAACGTTGTTTGCCTTACCTGACGTATGTAGACAAAACTCCCATAGTAAAATCTTAAAGAAAGAAGGAAAGAAAGAAAGAAAAGAAAGAAAGAAAATTGAAATGAAATATGAAAAATCTGCTATTGAAATTCGTATACAAGAAATGTACACGGGAATATTCTCCAGTTCATTTTAGTTATCTGGGCGGTAGCGAGGTAGAACATTCTTCCAAGAAATATAACATTTTTAGTCTTACAAGGTGCTAGTGTTTCCTATTCTTAAATGACAAAAAAAAGAGAAGATCCTCGACTACACCAAATAACAAGTGTTGCTCAATAGCAATCCCATTTCCCCCTAAGCATCCTACCACTATGTTAATTTTTCACAATAGACATTTTATGACACATTAGTGGCGTAAGACTCTCTGGGCGACTATGTTAATATTATTAATAAATCTTCTTGCAAATGGACTTCAAAATGCATTATTCGAAGTTAAGTTTCTGGATATTGCTGAGAGTTGGACGTTATAATTAATGAGATCCAGATTCATATAAATGCCATAAGGCCGTTACATGAATGAGGTATTATATAAGAGAATGCAGGTAACATGACAAAACGCCATCTGACGTTTCCTTAGAGCGAGACTACAATGAACCTGATGGAAGGATATTCGTGGAGGAAATTCGATGCGTTAAAAAGCTCTTGTTCGTTCGCGATTGAGGGAAACTGAATGCCACAAAATTGTAACCATATTAGCTTTTGATTCCCGCCTGCCTGGTTCGTTTTTAGAACGAACTAATTTTAGGTTTATCAATGCAACACCGAATGCTTCCAAATGTAATTGAATTATTTGAATATTTTAATTAAACCGGGATTCAGTCAATACTGGTGGTGCCATAAATAGAAGGCTAGGTTTTCCTGACTTTTCAATTGCTTCTCTTTATCGTCTCATTGAAGTAATGCAGGAAATTCTTTGTGCGATAGTGATAGTAATTATACTACAAAGTAAAAATTTAAAATAGAAATTATCAAGTCCGAAAGACGTATTACACTTCCCATTTCCTGTCCGTTATTCTATCGTAAGAAGTGAATTAATAGATTGTCAGCTCATGGTAAATTTTAATTATAGTATTATATATCACTAATTCCATAGTAATTAACAATCAAAATCTACACATGTATAATGTAACAAAATCTTAAATAAATAAAGAGGCTTTTGTATTACAACGAGAATGAAGTGAATCTCCTGCTTTCTTAAGCCATTCTGATCTTCGCCATAGAAGAAGTATTTTTTGTTAATCAAAATGCTACAGCGCTGTTACAGACGCATACGTTAAAGGGTTGTAGTCTCAAAAAAATTGGTCGTGCGGCATACGGAGTATGCTGAGCGGCAATATTAATAGCATCTTTCCTGGAATTCCGATAAGCCCGAAACGCTGGTACCTAATGCCCTACCAAAAGTTCTTGCTCTGCCTTTCGCGAGTCCATACTTAGATATTTCATGTTTGGTTAACTGTCAGCCAACTTTTTTACTTTTCACATGCACCTTGGCGTACTCCTCCTACCACGCCCAAATTAATGTCATTTGATATTTTTATAGTAGAATGTTCTCCTAGTATTATTCACATACCTCTATAAACACGATAACTTGCTTTGAAACACAATAACATCTGGAATTCGCCTAAATTGTGTAATTTTACATCAATATCGGGGGAAATGGAATCAAAATTTACCTATTTCGAGTTCAAGATCTAAGGAAATGCAGATTAATCATGATGACTCGTCCGATAGGAAATTTGATAAATATTCAAATGTGTGGTCACAACAGTAAATATGAGGAGAAAATAGGTACAAAACGAGACAACGTAAATAGCAAAGATTGAACTGAAAGTAATGGAGAAAACTTTTTCAAAATTATTATCAAGAAACACAAATCATGAGACAAGAAACATATACAATAAATAATTTATATAAATGTTGTTATAATGTATAAAACATTCCGTGAAGCCCAACTTTTCTCGAACACTAGAAAAATATTTTTATGTCAAATTTAGAGAAAAATGCATTTATCGTTGTTTTTAATTTATACTGCTAAAAGATATTAGAATGAAAGCCTTTATTAAAATATTTTCGCACAATACATCTTTTTCTTAAGTATTTAGTTATATTATTTTAGTTGTCTGTACAGGCTGCCAAGCAATTAAAATTATCTGTATGTCACACGCTCAATTACGTAACTTACATCCTGGTGCCTTCTTAAGAGTTAAATTTGCTTATGGTATTACGAACGGCGTATATTTAGGAACTTCATCTGCTATCTTCATCTCAACGATTGATATAGCTGTAAAACTCTTCCAAGATACATTTTCTTAGAAACACATAGAAGATAAGACACTTTTGAAAAGTAATGAGCCTCTCAACTACGTAAAAAATGTAGTAGAAATTTCATTATTGTATCCTCTTCACTCCAATTTTTTATCATCTCAGATTATATATGCATACTATCGGAACCCGGCAGACGTTTTTCTGCCTTGATCTCCCTCTTTCTCTTTCCCTCTTCCTTTCTCTCTCCGTCTCTCTTACAGTCTCTCTCTCTGTCCCTGTCTGCCTATCTGTCTCTCTCTCTCTGCTTCTCTGTCCCTCTAATTCACATTTAGTTGCAGATTCTGCACGTCTCTGAGCAGGTGGAGTAATATCGAGAAGCCCAAGACCAGCAAAACTGCAATAGAATATTTAAGATTTCATCATGTAGATTACGGTGTGAGAAACGTTTATTGAGGCCTTTCGCCTCAATATTTTAGTTTTTAATGCCCTAGAACGCTTCGTTTAGAAGTTAACAATATAGATTAAAAATGCTACCGAATGTTACGGGTTGCATTTGACACGAATATTTTCTTGTGTTCTACAGCGCCATCTAGCGGAGTT
>JAHLJT010008446.1:140940577-140984751 GCA_031308135.1 Acheta domesticus | reverse complement strand
TTTCATCGAGATAGTAATGTGAGTGAAAAAAATAGGGCAAAAAAGGGCTTTGTCACCAGTTTCAGCCAAGTGAGAGCAATTTTGAAGTTGCTATTGGCCTGTACACGTATCAATAAAAGCAATTTAATGTTGTTTTTTTGAGAAGCCCATCCAGAAGCGTCTTCTGTAATGGGTGCATATAAACAAGAAGCAATTTCTTGGGAGCCCCTGGAAGCTGCGGTTTCGCCCTCCCCCTGACTGACACCACCATTGCATGCAGCAGCATGAGCAACTTGTGGCCACTTCTGGATTATGCGGGCCTCTAGCTAAGAAATGTGAAGTTTGACTCTCACCATTTTAACCCGTGATGGAACAATTTCAAACCATCTCCAAAGGCTCTAACTCAAATCTTCCAAAATTTGACTTACACCGCTTTTGCTCTCAACGGATCATGTATTTAATATTTGAAAATTCAAGAGTTTTTAATGAATGGGATTTCAGTTACTGTTCAGTATATTGTACAAATATTTTTTAAAAGTATTTGTCCATCTGGATTTCATGGCTCTGATTTTTCGAAGCCAAATTCTTATCCAGTGAAGACTCTCGGCTGCCCGGGTGACGCCATGTCGAGGGCACTGAAGACGACATTTCGACCATGGTCCTTCTTCAGGGCTAGAGTGTCTGAAAATTCTTACCCATCACTCTAAGACAGTTCTTCTGCAATTAATCTGCTACAAGGAATGTTTAATGTAGCAGCAGTTGTAGCACCTAAGATGCCAATTTTCGCGATGTAAACTCAAAATTACGCTAAAATATTAATATATTAAATCCCTATTCATAAAAACAGAATTTAAAGATCTAAAATTGAGTATGAGACTACATTAAGAATCTCTCTACTTTCAAACTGAAGGGGTATAACAGGCTACAAAAAAGTAAAAACTTTTCGGTTTCAAAATTTCAGAGAATTTCATAAAAATATAACGTATAGCATATTTTTGTTATTTACGTCTGTAAACTAGCGCTTATCTCTTTAGCAACCAACCATCGAAACAACTCATTAAAAGTGCGTCCGTGGCAATGGCAGTTAAATATTCGAAAGTCCATTACAAATGTTATAGCGGACTTTCAGGGTTAGATTTTACCAGTGCTCATTAACCTTCGGATAAATATGTCGTTGCCACAAAACAGAATTTTTGGGAATAAATGGAAACAAAATTTATTTTACAATTGTTTTGGATTATTAAAGTAACAATTTTTAACATTCCACTGAATGTAATGCCACTTGATGCGGTGGCATGTATCTTCGTTAGTATTACAAGATATCGATTCTGAAATGTTGTTCCCTTTTGCCCACTTGACCTTTTTGCCCCATTGTGTCCCTTTTGTCCTGTAATCCCATTTTCCCCCCTCGTCCCACTTGTTTCATTTGCCCCTTTGTCCTCCTTTTCCGTTTGGCCCTTTGGCTCATTCTGTCCCCTTGTCTCATTTGTCTCGACCCCCACCTTGTCTCATTTTGTCTCCTTGTCCCATTTGGCCCCAGGTCCTATTTTGTTCCCATTTCTCATTTTTTCCCATTGTTTCATTTTGTCGTCTTGTCACCTTGTACCACTTTTTTCCCTCGTCCCATTTTGCCCCGTGTCCCAAATCACTTCGTGAATAACTTAACTCGCTTCATCACTTCCTGCATTTCCATTTCCACAAGAACTAAAAAAAGCCATACATTGTTATTCTAATAGAACTCCTGCACCCTGCCAAACTTTAAATTTAAAGAATCTTTACTTTACTTTAGTGATGGATTGAACGGTTAACGAGGGTTTTCTGATATTTTCAGAATTTATCTATTTCCTATGTCTGTGGAAATCGCATTTTCGCAGTAGTCTGTAAATAACAGAAAGTGATAATCGCCGCGACATTAATAACGCAACCGAGCATAGATAAAATTCCGTTTCAAGAAGAAAGTTTAGGAGATAGCGAAAAGTGATTTTGACTATGTAATCATGTACCGTGATATAATATCATCTTAATCATGCATTAGTAACACTAAAATTTCATCTCCGATCAAAAGGGTGCAATCTATGCATCATTGAATGTAATATATGGATAACAAAATTTGTTGACGGCAAGCTTTGCGATGATACTGAACTTCTTCGGCCTATTATTTAGCCATTACTCTGACATTCAGCCCATCGAAGTTATCTAAACGTCATTTCTTTCTCGTTCCAAGTGGCTTCATTCTCATTTAGGATTATCCTTTGTGTGCGTATGTGTAAGAGGGAGACAGGGAGAGAGAGAGAGAGAGAGAGAGAGAGAGAGAGAGAGAGATACAGACAGACAGAGACAGAGATGAATGTGCAAATAGATATGGAAAGGAGAACGGGTCAACGGGGTTCTTCGCGCCTTGTACAAACTCAGCTTTAAGAACACAATATATTTTCTATTGTGTTTCCAGCGGCGCATTTCTACCGCAGAGCGCAGTGCTATCCAAAATGCGGATGTGGAGGTTCTCCTGGCGGCCGTAGCGGACGTCCCGGGCGTCCCAAGGCATTCACCGAGGGCAGAGGGAAGTCGTTGGCGCCGCCGGCACACGGCCCAAAGAACTCGCACAGCTTCCATTTAGAAGCCGTTTATTGACCGCAGCGAATACCGCAGCGAGGCCAAGGCAGGCCCATTCGAGAGGAAGCTGGCCGCGACGTCACCCGCCTTCCTTTCTTGACTTCCGACCTCGCGCACCGCCGCAAAGGGCCTGCCCGGCCTTCTCCCCCCCCCCCCCCCCCGCGCGCCGCCCCGCTCCGGCCCTCCTGCCGCTGCCTTTCTTCTGCTGGTCCAGGACGCCCACGCGCCTCCGACGTCGTCGAGCATCGCAGCAATATCCACCACTCACGAGCCGCGACGTGCCTACCGCCCACTACATAGACCTCGTCATTCCAGAACGGTAACGCCACTGCGGAGGCCGGAGTTCAGAGTTCAGAGTTTAGAGGAAATTGCAATGCAATGGAGTGTAAAATTCTCTATTCTCTGTGGAATACAATGCAGCAGTTTTGTTCCAGCCTCTTACAAACTTAACGGGAACTGGATTTTCAACTAAAAGTTCAGCAGAAGACCTACGTTTTATTAAAGCGTTGTGTTGTTGCCTCTCACGCAATAATATTGAACTTGATATTAACACGCAGTAATATGTTTATTTTCTTCAAGGTGCTAGTACATGTGACAGAAATATTATTAGAAATATTTTAGTGGCACTTTTTTCTTCCATTTTGCTTATTGTGCTCGATTTTGTAAACAGATATTTTTTTAATGTTCATCTTTCTGTCCCTCAAATGCAAACAATAGTTACGTAAAAATTATAGTACTTCGTGAAGAAATAACAACTGCAACGTAACCTACAGGCTTTTTTTTATACATTTCTAACCTACTATTGCGAATATTATCACGTTTAGGTCGCTTTTTAACTACTAGGTCATGTAGCAACCACTTTGATTCTTTTACATTGGGGTAACTGTAGGGGAACACGACACATAAGGAAATCACAAGCACACGCACACCTCCATGCCCAGGGCAAACAACGTTCATTAACAGTTAAAAAGTCAAAACGTGTCACGATAGTAATGTCCTGCACTTTTGCAAATGTTCAATGTAAAATTTCATAGAAAATATTGTAGTTTCAAAATATCGGGTACATATTTCGTAATGGGCGTAAACTACTCTTTTTTTGTATAAATATTAGTTTTTAATTGAAGAGTTGAGGGCACCATCCGACCGATACGCTTGTCCCTATAAGTTGGTCTCCGAAGAAACATCCAAATTATTACCATTGTGTTGCGAATTCTGTTTAGGCTCAATGAACGACAGAGGGTCGTTCATGTTAAAATTTAAATGTTAAAATTGTTAAAATTTTGTCATTTTCAAAAACACAAAGAATGTGTTGAAAATGGGACCATCACCAGTCTTTGAGCGTCCTTTGATGCATGCAAAGGGAAAATTTAAAAAATTAATTTTGACCCTCTCTTGAGAAAAAAGTTTGAAAATTGCATATATTTCAAGCAAAATTACGAAAAAAACTACATTTTTTGAAAGATTCTTTATGACTTTACTTCAAGATCTGTGTTTCAACAACTCATTGTAATAAGAAAAAATATATTTGTCATCTATATTGTATTTGTCTGAACACGCGGAAACAAATGTTGAAGTTTTGCAATTTTCGAAAAAGAACGATTTCAGCTAAAATGGGACCTGCGCCCCGTGGTGCTAAAATGGTACTAGAACAATTTCCTACGAAATTTTTGTATTATCGAAAATTGCAAAAGTAGACATTTCAAAACTATTTATTAGAAGATAAAGATATTTGCCTTAAACAAAATCTGTTTAAAATATCGAATCTTTAAGAAGATTGCGTACAATATTTTGAAAAAAACGGATAGTTTTCACATAACTTCTTCGTGAAATTAATGAATTAAAAAAACCTTTTCTCAACAATCCGCTCCAATTTTTTTCTTTAATTTTTTACATGGAGTAAACAAGGGACGCGTAAAATAATGGCGCAGGTGTCTTTTAAATTGAACTCTCTCAATTTACGAAAATTGCTTGTTGAAAATAATGGGAGAGACAGCGAATTATCCCGATGAACCTGGGTTATAGTCTCAGTGAAGAAAAAATACTGGTTGAAAAGATTTGTGCAGGTTTATGTAGTAATATAACATTGCGGATCTATTACAAATAATGCGAGAAAGTATGTGCTCATGGAGTACCACTAGTGTAAATCAAGATACGAAGTGATGAAAAATCCAAGTTCAAATAAATCACATGACGAGGAAAAACAATGTCCCAACACCGAAAAATGATATGACTGTTCGCATGTAGACTTCTTAGGCAATACTGAGTAAATGATAGTGATTTTAGTGTCACACACTTCTCATGTACCGTTTGCGTGAAAACATTTAGTTATGAAACATGACACCTTTGTATCCATCACTTGTTGTGTGTGACGAGCATTAAATGAAATAGTGTTCGAATAATGATCTGTGATATAATCAAACTTTCTCATTCAATTGCTTACAAAAGTCCATCAATACTTGCTGATGAGCTATCGTATCACAATAGCCATTGTTTTAGTACATTCATAAAATTTTCGGTAAAAACGCTGCAATATTGTAGGAAGTTAGTAGCCAGGACATAAACAGAATATTATTTTAACAGAATAAAGCGTACATCTTGCTGCTGTTTTTCAAAAGACTTATGAACAATGATTCTTTGAAGCAAAAAAGAATAATTGACCACAAACAACGTGTTAGTCAATAAGAATGCTCTTTCTTTCAGAGGGGAGATCACCTATTGTTGTACCCAACGGTCCTGTAGACCAACGACTCGGTGCCGAGGTCGCTAAGTGCAGTAGCGGGCTCGGTTAGGCAGGTCACTGTTTCAAGTCCCACGTCGGCATGGTTGTTTACCTGTGTATTATGGGATATTGGGCTCTCTCCCCACTCTTTGCACACATTCCTTCTTTTCTGATCCGTTCGCGAAGAAGCATTCAATAGACCCATGTGCGCACTACACCTGGACGAAGCAAACTCCTTAGTAAAATGTAAACATTTAACTTCCGTCAATGCGCGACAGTCAATGGGCTGTCCCAGGCCGTCCGACCACGAGGCTAGCTGGGACGAGGCCCGGATAGGCCTCGTCATCCTATCAGAGGGACCCTTCCTCCAATCACGGCACACCTGCCCAACCCGAGAGCCCACGCCGGATAATATATAAAACCAGATGTTAAGTATTGCGGTACAAGCCTTCGACAAAGTGCCACACAGAACACTGATCTCGAAACTTAGGCGTTGCCTCCCACAAGATGTAACGGACATGATTACATCTTTCCTCGAAAATCGCGCGTTCGTGGTCAAAGTGTGAAAAGCGAGATCCTCAAAGCGCGGGATTTTCGCCGGAGTCCCTCAAGGCTCCGTGCTCTCCCCGCTACTGTTCTCGCTGTTTGTAAATGACATACCACAGATATCACGAATACGATATCACGAGTTATTCCTCTACGCAGACGACATAACCTACTAGCAAGAGGAGTGAACCTAGACCATAAACTCAAAATACTACAAAAACAGATTAACCTGACGTGGAAGTGGACCTGAAGTGGACAGAACAAAATCACTTAACTTTCTCAGCGGAAAAGTCTCACGCAATCTGCTACTTTCGCCGCATGCACAAACACTCGAAGAGGTTTACACCGCCTAAAAAAAACATCATCGGAACCCAAAAACTGCAATGGGCGCCTAAGGCAACGTACCTGGATGTCACTTTTGATCGGAGGATTCGCTGGGACTTACATGTCAGGCGAATCCAATCAAAACATCAGCAAAGAGTAAGCTTCCTAAAACCTATTTTAAAGGAACCCTCACTTTCCTTGGATCTTCGCCTGGAACTCTATAAAATGTGTTGCTGGCTTGTAGCCACGTACGCCGCGGCGACATGGTAGACTAAAGCACAGAAGTACAAGAACACACTTGAGTTAGTCCAGAATAGAGATCTGCGGCACATTGCACGTCCTCCGTTTCAGAAACGACTACAGGTACTGAGGAAGGAACTTGATTTCGAGTCTTTCACTCAATGCTTGAGACGGCTATCATTCAATGAAGCCTATCAAGCCTTTCAATCAAACCCAAGCTCCGGCAATGTTAAAACAATTACAACATGTCCTTACTGTAGGACGAAGACGACAAGCTCACCCCTCGGATATATTGAGGGCATAGAGTGAGCATACCTGCTTAAATGACATCGTCACAGCAGTGACTTAACAAATCGCCAAACTGGCAAATGACTGTCCGTCGCGAACCTACACTAACTATTTACACTTAGCAGTAAAACTCAATATGCGTGCGCACCGCAAAACGATCCAATGATCAAATTCACACTGACCCTCGGCTACTCCAAAAAATGCGGTGTCCGTACCCTGAGGAAGCCTGCAACGTGACAAGCGAAAAGGCAGCCTCTCAGCCTCGTAGGCATCTTTGGTGTTTGAATGGGAGAAACATGGTACGTGCCACAGTGGTCGCTCTTAGAGGTTAGCAAGTTTTAGCCGGTGGGAAGAAAGTGATACACCTCATACCTCAACAGTGGATTCTTGAATGACTTGTAAGAGTCAGAAAGGTAAAAAAGTACTTATACTATAGACAAACGATTCTTAACCGGTGGTACGCATACTACGGGAGGACAAAAAATGATCATAAGTCACGGAGAAAATTAATTTTTTATTTGTAATTTCAAGTTTTAAAAACAAACATGCAAAATAAATGATTTGTAAAAATAATATTTACATTTTACAATTTTAGATTTAAAAACATCAGTAGAGTTTATTTATTTATTTAACAAACGATTCTGCTATTATGTGCCTTGCATTCTGCATTGGTAGCCTCATTTACAAAAAATAGCTCCTACTGTGAAACCATTTATCACTTTTGAAGGTATTTTCGTTGAAGTAGTGAGCAACTATTGTTTCCAGATGCATCAACTATTTAGTTATTGAATCACGCAAGAGTATTGCATGCACGCAAGAGTATCCCGGGAGGTGACGTTGTCCCCTCCCCCTCGCTAAAACGTGAGATCCGGCGCAGACCTCGTTGCCTTGCGGGTTTGTTTCTCCTCAGAGTTCCCTCCGGGACCAGGCCGGCTCCACTCGCTCGAGCCAAACCCGGTAAGTTCCCGTTTGGTCTTCCGACAAATACAGTAGTGTAGTGCATGCAGGGGACAGGGATTGGGAAGGAATGATCGCACGCGGTCCGTGGTCCGTTTTAGGCTACTATTCCGGCACTCCCCAGATATTGATCAAGAAAAACACGAAAAACTACTTACCAGAGCAGCTTTATATAGAATTATTCTCCACATAGTGATAAGAGAATTCGACCAAATACACTGCTAGCGTCTAAAATCCGCCACCTTCCGGAATGGAACACTAAGACCTCTCGGAGGTTAATGCTGCAGGTGCAGCGGGTATCATAGAGTCATCAAATCGGAAGCGCAAGTTTATAATATTTAGGTGGTACCTGACCGACGAAAATCCTTAGAACTTCTGCTCAAGATTAGACTACAGATAATACAGCCACGAAATTTCTCTCCACAGTGGCACTTTGGTGCTTGCAACCAAAATTATGTTGGTAGCAGCGTGTAACAAAATAAACTGTGAATATCATACCCACCATTATCATAACATATACTGCAAATGTCCCCTTCAATTGTTCACCAGCGATCTGTTTGCTACCAACATAAATGCAATTTTGAATAGGAGACCCTGACTTAGCCCAGTGCAGAGAGAATTTGCTGGCACACTATACAAATCTGCATGTTGGTGTTGTGTCTATGTCCGTAAAAGGGAATATGTGACACGTGCTCCAAACGAGACGCATTGAATGACTGCAAGTGGCGCATTGCATCCTTGCACCAACAAATTCTTTTAAAGTACGCGTCAATAACCATAAATGAATCCATTTTCAAACTTTCAAAATGAGAGTCCTCACAGATCAATTCATTCAGTCCTTAATTCGTTTTACTTTCTCGCCCTTATTTCGTAAGAAGAGAAAGTATTGTAATAGTGCATAGGAAAACGGCAAATTTTCGACAAAAACACTCATTGTTGAACCCTGGTAACGAAAAATTTGATAAATCGTGGATATATTCAATTACCTTCTGTAACATTGTGTAGTCAGAATCAATGTTTTGTGGGTCCTTGATACCGAAATATTGATTGACGGCACAACATGTCTGTTTGTGACTGGTCCATGATTGCGCCAAAATCGTTGGGTCGATTTCTCCAAAATTGATATTCGTTGATCGATTTAAGGGAAATTCAGGTCCTGTGAGTTTTAAACGGATATTTTGACTTTTGTGGATACTTTACATTAAACCTTAAAATATTTTCAAATTTTGTCAAAAATGGCTCCAAATTTTTGGATGAAATTGTGTTCTCGGATAGCGCAAAGAACACTTAAAAGAATAGTGCAGGTCTCTTTGCTTGAAATCCTTGATTTCCTCCATTTCACTGATAGAAAAACATCGATGGTCGTCAATCAATTTTCGGTCACAAAGACCCACAAAACATGTATTCTGACTACATAAAGTGTTAGAGGAAGTAATTTACTATATATAGGGACAAGATGTACCAACATTATTGTCACTAGTATCCGGAAATATCCATTCTTCTGCCGAAAATTCGCCGTTTTTCAGTGCACGATTAAAATACTTTCTCTTCTTATGAAGGAAGGGCAAGAAAGTAAAATTGATATATTCAATATTTTTGAAATTAATATCTGCGAAAACTCAATACATTTTTTGAAATTGAAAAATTCTACTAAATTACGAAATTTGGAAATAAAATAAATACATTTATATAATAATAATAATAATAATAATAATAATAATAATAATTTTTATTCCTATCTTGTTTTACAGAGATGATACACATTGAATTTTCTTGGAATTACTAACCATCGATAACCAGTTATGATGGTTAACAATACTGAGTTTATAATTTATTATCAATCTACTACTTATTAGCATTTATATGTTTGGCGTGTTTTTGAAATAATTTTTTGTAAATTTACTATCCAAGTTTTTTTGAACATACAAAAATAAAAAAAATCTAGTCTTAAAACATAGTAATAAGAGAAAATTTACAGATGTTTCAGCAATAGGTATATTTCTACAGACAAATATATAACTCCATAAATAAATTCAAATTTAATTTACACAGTCAACAGTTTTTTTACACAGTCACAGTCAACAGTTAATTTATACAATTTTAATGCAACATTTCAGTTAACTTGTTTATATCATTATCATCATGTTTTAAAATCCAAATCTTTATCCTGCGTTTCAAAATATTCAAGGTCATCGGTAATTGATTATAAATTTGAGGCCCAATGAAAACCAAGGTTCTTGATATTTGATATTTCTGATTTTTTAAAATTTGATTAGTAGCTTTGCTACGTGTACTGTAATTATGAAATAATTCTATCAGTTAAATTATTTCCGCTTTTGACATAGAATATTTGTAGTACATTATTAACAAGGAGATGAAGTGGTCAAATGTTTTTTTATAAAGAGGAAGAGAAGAATCAGTCTTTTTTTATAGATAATGCAGCCGTTTGTTTTGAGTTGTTCTTAGGTTCTTAATGCACGTCTTGATTGTGCCTCCCCATATTGGAGTTTTGAATTTATTAGTACGTAATATACAGTTCTAAGTGTATGTACATCGCAAAAATTTCGTAGATAATAGAATTTTCTTATATTATCCCATAAAATATTTTTGTATACTCATTATAAGATTTTTCCAAGTCATTTTATTATCAATTATTGTTCCTAAGTTTTTGAAATAGTTGACTTTCTCAATTATTTCACATTTGCATGTCAGCTTTTGCATGCAATTAAGATAATGGAACTTAATATTATATTAAAAATTAAAATTAGCAAATCCCATATTCATGTATTTAGTTTTCCTTACATTATCACTAGAACGCCCGGCTTTCTTATACCCCCTAGAACGCCCAACGGAGTCGTTTCGACTCCGAGCCTTCAACGATACTTCTTAAAAGAAAATATGGCAAAAATATTTATCTACGTTGGTATACAACATTAAAGATAATTATTTAGTATGTAATGGAATTATTACGCTACAACTTAAATATATTTTAAACAATTCTTGGCAATTTTATTCTGCATAATGGAAATTAAGGAAATATCTTGGACGAATGGGAAGGTAAGCAGACAAAATAATATATTGAAAAGTAAACTTTTATTTATTAATAATATTATTGCAACACAAACAATAAAATGTTTGGCAATAATAACAACAATAAGGATAATAAACTTTTAATTATCCGAAATACGATTTTCACATGTGCCAGAAAAATAGATTTCCTTTGCATTGCACTTCCCATATTATCTCACATTATGCCAACTTTATTTATATTAAATAATATTTATTATCAACAAACATATGTTAAAAATTTGTGTTTGCTTCACAGCGATAGAAACGATGTCAAATAATGGCAGAGTTGTCAAAGAAATTTAATCAAATGTTCCAAATGGCTCTTAGTTCTTGTTCGGGTTGTATTTACTTTCTACATTACTCACTTTGCTGTGCATACAGTACAAAATATATCCAGTTGTATGATTCAAACTTTTAATGCCTTGTTTTAAGGCCACGGTTTTCAAGCACATTTGGTAGAATATAATAAAGACGTTTGATCAACACTTGCCGTGTATTATGATGCGTAGTTCACGGCAACATTTTTCAAGAGTTCCCTCTCGGATTTCAATACTTCCCCAATATTTCCAGTGAATGAAAAAAATTGACACACTTTTTTAGTGATCATCTCCCACAAGTCACAATTCTTTGCTGCTTTCGATTGGTTTGTATACTATATACTGTGTAAATACATCGAGTTTGAAAAGAAAATGCCCGTGTATCAACTCTGTTCATGTTCACATTATGTCACGACATAATACGTAACAGTTTGTAAATGTATCATTTCATACTAAAGAAAAAATATTTCTCAGATAAAATCAGTTAAATTAGCCTTTCTTCTCAAACCTCTTATTAATTCGAAAATCATTATTCATGAAACGAGTGAATAAAAAACGAAGTATATCTGATCATCACCATCTGGAATCCAAATTACACTCCTGTACACTAAAAATCTCGAACTCTTCCCTTTATATAAATAATAATGATAAGAAAAAGAAATATTTTGTCATTGAAAATAGATATGATAACAATCCTTTTCTTTCAAGTAAAAATAATTTTATTTTTAAAACAATGATGTTTTTGCTGTACCGTGACGAAACAACTCATGATTCAAGACTTTACATGTACTGAACAAGAAGACCTGAAAACAATGTAAGCAGAAGGAATGCTCACCTATTTCTTAAGAAGGTATCTGAAATACTAGGTGACATATTAAAAATTTTTCAGCGCTGAAATATATGAAAAAGGACCTACAAGATCGAGTCAGAATCCAAGGAGTCAAAATGACGTCTCGCGGGCGTTCTAGGTAAATTCGATAATTTTTCATGAAATATGTTTATTAGACGATTCAGTTTTTAACATACTGTAAATATCTGAAATTGATGAAAAGTCGCGAAATCACAAAATTCTATCTTCAAAAACAAAGAAGTTACAATGACATAAAGAGCGCTAGGAGTCGAAATGACGCCTCTGGGCGTTCTAACACTCATTTTGTTATTGCTGCACCATTTTTTAAGAATCATAAGACTTCAGTATAATTCCAAAGTTGTTGTTTGTTATTGCCAGAAAAGGTAAAAGCAATGTCGTCAGCGAAAGCTGTTATTTTTGCTGGAAACTGAATTTTTAAGAAGTCGTTAATGAATGTAAGAAAATGGATCGGTGATAACACACCCTTTTCGACTTTGCCTGAATGACTGTAACAGTTACCTACTTTGACTATTTGTTCCCATTCAGAGAGGAACTGATTAAACTATTCTAATGCTACACCTCTTATACCTTTATTCTTCATTTTCGAGAGAAGAATTTTGTGATCCTGCATGTCGAAAGCTTTTCTGAAGTTTTCTTTTCCTACAAATAACTCTTGCAGGGAAGCAAGTATTTCCATCATGAAAATGTCTTCCAGTTTGATCCTTGGTTTAAGCACTTTTTAGGTCTTGAATAATCTATGTCGTTGAAACTTTCTTTGATTTTAACTACAACTGGTCTTCTTAAGTATCCAAGTAGCCGCAGAGATTTGCAGTTTGGATGTGTTCAGGACGGGAATGCTGCTTCTTCAAGGTGTAGGAATTTAAGTTCCATTTTCAAGATCTTGAATGGTCTGGATTGTCATGCTTCTTGAATGACAGCACTAACGTGGTTTGTAGCATGAATGTCAAATATGAAGATTATTTTACCACATTTCAACTAACTTGCCTTTGTTGAAGCAGTTTTTTCTGGAATCATATGACCCCGTTTTAGTGTGATACAATTTAACGCTCACGCCTCTTTCATGCATTAAGTGCTTTTTACAGCCTACGTTTCCTAATTCATTGCAAATGCAATTGTCGCCCCATACATATCCCACACAAAATCAATACAAGAAAAAAGTATACCCTCCAAGATACGAGCAAACCACATAAACCCAATTACTAAAAGAGTTTGCTGCTTGGTCCTTAGCTCTTTTAGAAAAGCACATTAGTCAACTTAGCCATTTCAAAGTAGATGTTACTACTAGGATTTGAAAGACCGTACTTGAAAGATGTTTGGAACATAACTCTTTTAAGAGTGAATTGGCGCCGATTTATATAATATTTACATGTCAAAATCTTTGTTTTGAAAATTTTAGTACTTCTTTGGCGTTGCAAGGCCTCAATTATTTTCACAATTCCAATAAAATGAATGCTCTAGTAGGGCCTGTCACTTGTTAAACACTAGTTTTGTTATATCATTATGGTGAATAAATAACTAGATCTTCAAATAGACAATGGAATCAAATTTAAATCAGAGAGCGAACTGTATTTTAAATGAAACCGCCACTGGATAGTGAAAGAATTGATCTCGATTGTGCTTCAGGGTGAGAACCATAGTATTGACCCTGCTGTCCGTGTTCGTGATATGATAGGCTTAATATTTCCAATCACGAGAACGACTGGGGAAGCTAGTAGAAGCGCTCTTCCATCAATTACTCGTTCTTCGTTTTTCTTTCCCATTACTCTCCTCTATTAAAACTTTCATCCCATCAAAAGGGTTTCACCTCTTATCTTCGTTAGCACTGGGGAGGGGGATTTCTAAGGTCATCGACGTTATTAACTCTGGATTTTCCTTGTAACGTGTTATTAATTTGTTTGTAGGTTTGTGAAAGTTGATTTTTTAACATCAAATATTTTATTTTGAATGATGCCAAAATTGTGCTTATCTTTCCTTTGTGGTGATTTCATTTTCCTCTAATTATCTCATTTTCAAAACACAAAGGATAATGATATTTCATATCAAACTGTACTGCATTTTGCATATTATTGCATTTATTCTTTCAATGCAATTATCAAACTCAATTTAATTATGTCATTTTATCCTGAAACACAATTTTTCATTGGCATATTGTGATATATTAAAGTATCACCCATGGTATAGTATTTACTCTCGTGTTAACGATTCGTCTTGTATTTGTATTTGGCATATATTTGTAGAGTATATTCAAATTATGGCAATAGGTAGGAATATGAACGCTGAGAGAGGAATATTACGCTCTTTGGATTTAAGCAAGCAAAATGCATACTGTATTACAAACGAATACTTGTTGGCAGGAATTTTTGTTCCTTTTCGTGGAACATTTATACACGAAGCACGGATTTGCAAAAACAAATTATACGAGTATGTTTTAGTTTCCATATTCATGAGCAACACGTGTGGAAATGTCGGTCCATGTATCTATGAAACTTCATAACTGTAAAATCGTGTCCTATTGTTTCCATGCATACTTTTATAAGCACCTCATTCGCTGTTTAATGATAACGGGAAAAATCATCAACCCTTGTAGTATGAAACAATACATGGGCGTCATGATACACCACTTTCTGTTTCAATTAAGGTATAAAGACAATTTATTCTATTTTGCTCCATTTATTGCCGACATATTCAAACTTTCTTACTTTTCCTTTTTTATGGCAAAATATTACAACAAATAATAGCAGTCTTCACGTTCATAATAAGGATATCAAAACAAAGATCTTTGAGGTTAAACTGAAAGACTCACTGAATCAGTATGTGAAGATAATGGATGAAGAAATTTTATCCGAAAAGAGGTGCAGCATAATACTACATTGCGCCAGTTGTCTTAGAAATGATTACTTGTCCATTTTTCTCGTGAATACCGGAGCTTGTGTGATGATTGGACCACACCAGAAGTTTGAAAGTTGCGTGAACACAGGCACCGCTGTGGGCAGGCGGACTTCAACAATAGCCAGTGCCTCGACCGTAGTATTGATCGCAAAGGGGGTTAGGTATTGCTGCGGGCAGCGTACGTTCCGTGGCGAGTAGCTCTTTTCAGCCATTCGCACATCTGCATTATGCCGCACGCTCTGCTGTTAATAATACAAGACATTTTCATATCGCTTTTTATAACGACCGTGCTTTGTCTCGGGACCATTAAGGTGTTTTTACTACTACGGCTGCTTCCCCTCTTGCGTTAATTTCAAAAACATGTTACCTTACTTCCGGTTGTCTAGCCAAACGTATTGCTGTATGCAGCTCGCAAACGGTAGTAAACAGAGGCTGCTGCTGTCGTTTCCTGTGTGTCGGGATGCATCATAAATGTATGTACTGTATATTTCATGCTTAAGGGATTACAGAATTTAACTACTGGGGAAACTCCAAAAGTAAATGGTGATTATGAAGTGAGTGGAAGTACACAGTACTTGCAAAGCAAGGCTGCGTGTAATCTCTTAATGGCATGCATGGTACCATCGCATCGGCTGCATAGTGATTATCACGCAAAATACAGGAATTCACATTACCATGCGAAGCAGTATTGATCTGCCCTAAGAATTAAGTTTCTGGAATGGCAAATCAAGTCACAAGCATTTATAATGAACTCTTAAGTGAATTATATATTTTTCCATTTGCTTTGCCTATCATCCTTTCCTAGGACATCACCGAGACTAGCACAGGAAAGATTTGCTCTACCAGATTTTTCCCTTCTCAAAATGTGTGCAACGCACGCAAATTAACTTGATCTTAACAGAGCGTTTAAAGATTTAGCAGGAAAAGCGAACGTTCGTGAAAGGTGGAACAGTTAATATCTCTTCTAAAAAGAATTTTTTTACATCCATTATATTTATGATAGTAAAGTGCTTTCTGGGGAATGCGATTCACATTCTTCCTCTTTTCTCCACGTCCTCACACGCAGTACGTTTACAGAGTAAATTATAAAATCATTTCCCAGAAATATTCCAGACTCTGCTTGTTACGTAGTTCTATTTCCGTAGTCTCGCATTAATTTAAGCAAAACATCTCTCTGAAGTAAGCGAAGCGCGAAACAGTAGTCTCTAACTAAACAATGTTGATTAAATTGTGCTGGTATTATGAAGCATTTCCTCGTGAGTCCCTCTTCTCTACACTTCTAAGACGCAAGTACAATTTATGTTCCAGAAATGCCTTTGAGAAGTTCTTCATAGTTGGAAGCACGTTCGCCTTTCTGCCAATACCTAACTTAGGACAATAGCAGCCACACGATGCGGCAGTGCATTCATTAGCTTCTCAACCTCAAATTAGAACATAGAAGCGAATGGAAATTCCTCGTATTACTATTAATTTGGGATAAACTTTGTTTTTTATTTTCTCCTGTACGTAGTGTAGGGAATGTAATGTATTGCTGCAAAAAAGCATTTGTGGCAGCAAAAAATCAATTTGACAAAAATACACATTTTGGAAGTCCCTGACACACAAGAGTGTTTCTGTTCAAAACGACTGGCCATCGATTTTAATTATTTGCATCCATCCGCCCTTCCGTCCGTCTCTCTGTTCGTCAGTCCGTTTCTCTGTCCGTCCGTCTGTCCGTTCGTCAGTGTGTCTATCTACCTGTCGGTGAACGCTAACGCCTAAAACGACTGAATTGGCTCATGTCGAGCCCTTCATATTTGTGATGGATCTTTTAATTTTATAGGCACATACGATATTTTCAAACTTTACCAAAAATGACACCAGTTTTATCTTTAATATTTTTGCTGAAATAACTCAAAGTACTCTTATAAATATGGCGCAGCTGCCATTTTCGGTAAACTCAGAAAAACCTATAAATTTTAGAAAATTGCAAAAGTAAAACACTTTTTGGAATCTCCTGCAATTACACAATTGAAAATGCATTTAAAAATACATAAACAATACTTTCTCAAAAACAGTTCCAAACTTTTATTTCATTTCTACTTTCTGACCTACTACATCCTTACCTAGTAAAGACAAGGTATTGTAATGCTGCAGCAAAAAGTAACGATTTTTGTCATTAAAATTGTGAGGTTTGATGTCCACAAACTGGATAAATCCTTATCCTAAATCTAGTAAATCACTTTTTCTAACACGTAGCCAGAATACAATTTTTGTGAGACTTTGATACCTAAAAATGCATTGACAACAAAGCTGTATATCCGTCCGTTTGTGGTCAATATTCGCCAAAACTGTGTTTTTGTTTGTTTTTTTAGTTCTGTTACAAGTTGGAACAACGTTCTGTTTGATACAGCCACCTACTGGCGTGGAAAGTTTTTCTGAAATCCCTTTTCAATTTAGTCAGTCATCGTCAATCGTAGCCAGTCATTGCCTTTCATCCCTTCGGCGAAGGTCTCGGCGCCGATATATCCAGAGGTTCCTAGAAGGTCTCCCAGCCAGAAACCCGCAATATCTCGAATTTGCTAAACCTCTGTGACGTCTCTGAGCGTAGTAAAAGCCAATGAAATTCGGCTAGCGACGCCATCTATGCGGTTTTAAGGCTAGCGACGTCAGTTAATACGATTTTCCCCAAAACTGATATTCCCCTATCAATCTGGCCGAACTCGAGGTCCTGCGAATTTCAAATGTATATTTTTTTGCATACATTTTATTATTTTACAAAACATCTGTTACACCGTATCTCGTGATGTGAATAATCAATTCACAAAACGATGTGTTACTACACCCAACATTTTTTTCAAATAGATATTACTAATTTCTGATGCGCGTAGTCATTGAAAAAAGTATGCAGCCTACTACATTTTGAGAGGTGTTCGTGGTTTTGTTAGATACCCAGGAACTTGGGAATTATGCATAAATATCTATACTGCGACCTTTGTCAAATGCTCGCAGAAATGTCAATTAGTTCCATGGTATGCACATTGGTATGCCATTGGTCTCGAGATTTGCAAGACTCGGCATGATACCAAGACCTGTCCGCAGAGACCTTTCAGGTACAAATGTCGGCATTGCATTGTGATGTCTTGGTCTTGCAAATATGGTGATGGTAGACATGCACTGACAGCATGGTAACGACGCAGGGTGGTCGGAACAGGGTCGAAAGGCGCACATAGGCTCGAAATTTTAATTTTGGAAAAGGATTATTTCTTGATAAATATCAATTCTATATACTTCAAATTACTAGAAATCAGAAAAAAATAATTTGTATCAATGCTTACAGCCACATGACACCCTAAAAGCCAAGTCTTTCAGCCGAGGAAAAATTCAGCCACTCAAGCAGTGAAAATACACTTATTTTTCATTGTTTATAACTTTTTACCTAATCAACTTTTCAACTTCCGGGAATCGTATGCGCTTTTATATACCCTTCTAAATATATTAAAGTCTTTGCAGTGTCAATTATTTTTATTTTTAATTTAATTAAGCCTTACGTAATTAAGATGTGCAAAAACCTCTTATTCTTTTATCTAAGTAAACTTTCCCTGGCAATTACACAAAAAACGCCAAATAACACATAACTGAAATTAATATATGTCATTAAGTAAACATTATTGTACATTTTTCAGTTGAGATCAGCTGCCCTGGTCTGCCCCTCTCAAAATTATGACCGTTTAAAGTATACGTTAATTGTGCCTGGAAAGATCATTATTACCCCGTATATAATACCGAGAACGTTTACTTCCTGAAAATTTTTAATCTTCTCAACTTTCGGATTTCCATTAACTGCATAATATTTTCAATTGCTTTTCAAAAATTTTCTTTCTTTCAATTTTCCAAATTTCATTGTTTTTCAATAAATTTAAACATATACAATTGAGATTTGCAGAACTGAAACACGCAATATGTGAAAATTTAACGAGCAATAACATTAAAATATCTAAAAACATCTCTTTGAAATTAAAATATGTTATTAAGTAAACATTTGTAAATAGTTTTTTTGTTGACAACAACCACCTTGGCCAGCCTCTTTCAAAATGGCGTCTATTTAAACTTTACATGACGAGGTTGAAAAAAGTGTGATTTTCATTAATTAAGTCATCTTTACGAGAAATTACACAAAAACAAGTAAACTATTATTAAATGGACATTTGTTAATGTTTTTTCGTTAACAGCAGCCGCCTCGGGTGGTCCCTTTTAAAATGGAGATCGTTTAATGTTTACATGATGAGGTTTGAAAGAAAGCGTCATTTACATGGACAATTGCATGAAAACACCCAAAAACATTTCCATGAAATTAATAAATATTATTAATTGGACATTTGTGAATGTTTTTCCATTAACAACAGCCACCTTGGCTGGCCTATTTTAAAATGGCGACCGTTAAAAATTTACTTGAGGTTTGAAATAAAGCGCCATTTCCAAAACTAAGTGATTTTTGACGGACAATTACACGAAAATAACTGAAAAAATTTCTGTGAAATTAATAACTATGATTAATTGGACATTTGTTGATGTTGTTTCGTTAACAACAACCGACTCGACCTAACTCTTTTAAAATGGCGACGGTTTAAAGTTTTCATGACGAGATTCGAAAGAGAGCGCCTTGTCCAAAAGTAAGTGATTTTTGACGAGCAATTACACAAAAACAACTAAACATACTTCCGTGAAATTAATAAATGTTATTAATTGAACGTTTGGTAATATGTTTTCGTTAACAAGAGTCACCTTGGCCTGCCTTTTTGAAAATGGCAAACGTTTAAACTTTATATGGCGAGCTTTGAAAAAAGTGCCATTTCAATTAACTACGTGATCATTGACGAGCAATTATAAAACAACATAGAATCACATCTCCACGAAATAAATATTTGATATTAAGTGAACAACTGAAAACAAAATTCGTCGCCTGGAATTGCCTCTCTCTTTGGAAGTGCAGTCAGCAGTCGAAGCGTCAGCGCTGGATGTCATGCCAAAAGTGGCATAATAAATAAATAAACAATATAAATTAAGTGAAATATTATTATTTCACATCTAAAACATGTTTCGTTAGATTCATACTCAAAAAACCGTTTTAAAATCACTAAATAAATAGTTACTTAACTTAACATTCTATGCGCGCGTTTCGACCCCGTTCAGACCACTGTGCGACATGGCTTCTGATATTTCGCTGCAGGGTTCACAACGTATCACAACTAGATAGAACCAAAGAACTTATTGTCAACGTATTTTTAATTGATCTAGTTATAAAAAGAACACAGCACTATAAAAACGTGTAATGCAACCAGAGTTCATATTTTCTGCATTATTTGTAATATTTACAATTTTCGAAAATACAAAGAGTTTAACGAAAGTGGAAGCAGCCCCATTTTTAAGCGTCCCTTGCTCTCTCCGAGGCCAAACTATAAAGAAACTACTGATGCTACAAATTAACATACTTTCTCGCATTCTTTCTATTTGCTCCGCTATATAATACTACTACATAAATCTGCCAAATTGTTTTCAACCAGCAATATTTTCCCCGTTCCGAGCCCTGAACAAAAAATTCCAGAGTTAACATGCCATCTCACATCTCACTACGTCACAGAAAGGCCGTATGGGTTGAACTCCGGCAGACATATACAATCGTAAATGCTCGCTTCGTGTAAAAAAACTCAAAATTCAAAATACCCTTTTGAAACTCCCAAACTCTCGTATTTCTTCAGATCGACAGGGGAATATCAGGTTTTTGAGAATAAAGTGTTTAAACAATTCAAATTGTCTATATTTCGCGCAAAATTACACGGAAACTATTACACGGAAAAATTGAACGGGAAATTATTTCAAAATCTTATTAAGGAAAATTTTATTATGGAAAAAATTCTCTGACTTCAATATTGTAATTATAGGATGACGCCTAAAATAATTGCACTTATACAATTTTCGAAAAATCAGGGATTTCAATGAATATGAGACCTGCACCATTCCTTTACGCTATCCGAAATAAAGTGTAATAAAAAAATTAGAGCCATTTGTGAGAAAATGTTGTGTTAAGTGTTTTTGAGGCTTCATACTGTGAAGTACTCCCAAAATCAAAATATCCGTTTCAATTCAGAGAGCCATGAGTTTACGTTGACCACAGCCGGACTGACAGACGGATAGACAGACGGACGGGCAGAGACATTTTGCCGTCAATTGATTTTTCGGTGCCAAGAGCCCACAAAACATGGATTCTGTCTACACCACGTTAGAAGTAATTTACTGTAAATAGGAATCGGATTTATCTATTTTTTCGTTACCAGAGCCAGACAAAAAAATTTTCTGACGAAAATGCGAGAAAATCCTTTCTCTTCTTACGAAATAAGTGCTAGAATTTAAAAATTAGTTTCAAATTCTCAAGGCCTCGAGTTTGATCAGGTGATTTGGGAAATATCTATTTTAGAGAATAACTTTCGGTTTCAGCGCTAAAGTTACCCGCAGACAGATGACAAGTTAGAAGTTTCACCATAAACCAATTTTTCAGTATGAAAGACACAGAAATGTTAATTTTAACTACACAACGTGAGAAAGTGAGTAATTTTCTACATTCAGGAACATAATTTATTCCTTGTTTTACATCAGTGCCCCAATTATTCCAGTTTTGTGAGAAAAATCGCCACTTTTCGCTGATCATTAAGATACTCCAATTTATATCTATTACGTACGTACGTAAAATGCGAGAAAGTAGAAATGTAGCTTCCCACATTTGGATAAGGCATTTTTGGCTTATTTTAATGTCATATAATGTTTGAAATTTTTTCAAACAATCACAAATAACAATTAGTCATTAAACCTAAGTCATAAAAAGTGTCATTGGAAATCATTTCGTGAAATGTTTGCGAAAACCCTATATAGTATGTTTTAATCGCAAATACTGACGCAGTGTTTCATTGAATATCTGTTTGTTATTATGTTTCCTGAAATATGGCGGTTGAAGGCCTTAGTTTTTACTTTCTCGCTACGGAGTAGAAAGAAAGTTAAGTAATGCTGCGTGAAAAAACGGCGAATTTTCGGCAGAAAAACTCTTATTATAGCGCTCTGGTAATGAAAAAGTGGATAAATCCAGCTGCTACATTAAAACAAAGTTCTCTAACACATGGTGTAGGTAGAATCCATGTTTTGTGCGCCCTTGGTACCTAAAATCGAATGACGACAAAACGTCTGTCTGTCCGGTCCGGCTATTCGTCCGTTTGTGAACGTTTCAGCGTCTCCCTTCAACTACAATTTTGATAATAGGGATCTATCCCTTAATGAAATCTGTTTCTTAATGATAGATTTTGAAATAAGGTCATGTACAATTTTTCAAAAATTTGAGTACTTTTCGCGTAATTTTGCGTGAAAATACGGGCGAGAAAGTACGTTCTAGTTTAGCTCCACTAGTTTTTTTATAAAACCTCAATCCAACAAACATTGCAACATTGTTTATTGTGTAAGTTGTTAACTTCCTTGTTCAGAACGCTTTTTCAGTCCGCTAGTTTAACAATAAGGTAAGTTAATTGTTTTGCAATACCTTAAAAGGTGAAATCAAGATATAGAACCCTAGGTGAAATTAAATTATGTGATATTTCCTGTTGTGTTCTGTATACGATATTGCCAGATGTCACTGTCTGCTGATAGAGTAGCAATAAATTGTAAATTGTTTCATTCTTAGGTATTCTGCAACAGAAAAAATGCTGCTGGACAAAACCACAAAAAGTAGTATTACAGAAACTAGCATTTCTCAAGAACAAAAAATTAAATATTTTCGTGTAATACGGCACTAATTAAATATTTTAACAAGAAATCTCCAGAAATACTGTAATAACATTGTACAGTAGTACAATAGTTCTTTACGTTCCAAGAATAGTCAAACAGTTGCAGCACGTGAAGAGCAAATGTTTAATGGCAGTCCGCATCTTCTGTGGAGACTTGCTGTCGCAAGACGTCAGCTGTATCATAAGCAGTGATGCACTTAATATGAGAATTTATTCGTAACGCGCAATGTAATATTAGGCTGTATGACACAATCAAATGTTTACATTTTTTAGTCCAAATCGAAAGTGTTTCATTGTTTTCGGATTTTCCCCCGAGTTATCAAGTATCTAACAAAACCGCTGGCATCTCTCACTTTGCCAGAGGCTGCCTAGTTTTCTCTAAGGGGAAATCGCGCATTGGAAGTTATTAATATAGATAAGTACGTACATACTTTGTAATTCAAGAGATAAACGATGCCCATAAATCATTTTTATGTTCTGCATGGAATAAAAATTCATTAGTTCAAACTTGGCAGAAAAATTTTATACTGATTCGGACACGTATGTGCGACACTAAGTAGAGTTGTCGGATTGTTTAAAGTTAGATGAATTTAGAAAACACTTTTTACATTTATCGAGAATTATTCCTTCACGTATTTCACCAAACTAGAAGTGATAACAAAGCACTACTTTCTCACGTAATTTGTAAGGGCTATGCGAATTACAACAGCAAAAATGTTTTCAGCCAACAAAATAATCCATGCTGGGTTTTGAACTTGGGTACATGGCATCCTATTCACATTATTCTATTCCTCTAGACTCAGAATTAAACTCCTCCTTTCTGAGACTTGAAAAAAGTTAAACATTCACATTTCCAATTGTGAAATATTGAGATTTTCATTTACATGAATTCAAGATCTAGTTTTAGAGAATAGATTTCATTAAGAATTTTGTAATTATTCTTCAGTATCATCTCTATCATCAACATTGTAGTTTTTCAATTTTATGCTTTTGCAATTCTCGAATATACAGCGATTCTACTGAAAATGGGACTTTTTATAAGCGTACCTTGCTCTATTCGAGAGAGAAGTGAAAGAAAAAAACGGAGACGTTTGGAGACGTTTTTGAGAATTGTCTATATTTAATGAAAAATTACGCAAAAACTACATATACTTTCGAAAGATTTGACTTCATTTAAAATTCTTCCTTTGAAGAATATAATTTATTTCTAAAAATATCTCCTTTACATATTTGAGATGTGAAAAGATGCCGGGAAACGTTTGAACTCTTGCAATTTTCTAGAATTCAGAGAGATCGATGGAAATGAGACCTGCATAATTCGTATTAGTGTTCTTTTCTCAGTTCTAGAAAAAAAAATAATGCAAGAATTTGGAGCCATTTTTGAGACAATTGTGAAAATGTTTTAAGACTTCTTTTTTAAAGTACCCCCAAAAATTAACATATTTACGTCAAATTCGCAGGGTCTCTTCTTCGGTCACATCACGCGGAGAATGTCAATGTTGCGGAAAATTGTGAGAATGGGTTAGGGGCTAGTGTTGACGACAGGCATGCAAACGGACAAAGAGACGGACAGATAGACAAAAAGGATTTGCCGTAAACCAATTTATCGGTATCAATGACTGTGACCAAAAGTGGATGACCAAAAGTGGATTATGACTACACAAAGTGTTAGCGTATTTTACTACATATTTGAGAAAGCTTTATCAGATTTTTCGACATCAGGAACCCACAGTGTTTTTTTCTGTCGAAAAAGTTGCCATTTTCTTCTACACAGTACTTTATTTTTACTACATTAGTATGTAGTAAACGAGAAAGTAAAAGTAACCTTATTTGTGTTTATATTATATATTTTTCTAACGATTTGTATATTGATGGTTGTTTTCTTATATTGCACCTCACGTGACGTAAGAGATACTCAATATTTTTATTGTTATGTTATTAGTTAATAATTAAACAATAGTTATTGTATTTTCTAACAACTTTTTATTTATAACCGAATTAATCTTCAAATTTTAAGCACGGATCGTTCTCAATATACGGTTATACACAAAATTCACATTAACACACAAGAAATACGCATAATACTCAATATGAAATCGCAAATTGTGAAATCTATGTAAGGCTGATGGTAGTTAATAAAATAATATAATTTTATTGTAGATGTAAATATACGTTTAATATGACAATATTAATGTTGCCAGTTTGAGTTGAAATGTTGAGCTAGGAAAAATTGACTGTCGACTGATTTGCTGCCACTAGTTATCGTAAAAGTTATAAAACTAATTAAATTTCAAAAGGTACAAAAGTGATAAGGCATTCAGAACGTAGGCGGCTGAAATTTGAAAGGGGCTCTCAAATGTACGAGTTCAATGTTGAAAACGAAATCAAACTCTCCAGAAAAAATGAAAGTATTCCGCCCGCCTCGTGCTTACTAATCAAAGAAACGAAATGAAATTACCTCCAATAAATGCATATTGATGGAGAGGAAATGAGATTGTGATATTTATTACCGCTTTCTGAAGACGATTGAAAAAAGGGCACTGTCCTTCACGTAAAATTGTGAAAATAAGTGTTGTCGGATACACAATATATTGTAATCTGCAATAAATTTCAAACATTTTGTGAAATCCCATGCGAGACTTGCAGACGATTCTTGGCAGAGTTTTCTTTGTCTATTTATTCCATTTAGTGTTATATTCACAAACTTCATTCGTGCTTTACGCAGGTCTCAAAACATATGTACTGAGTTCTGGCGGTATGAGTTGTTGTGGATACACACACACACAGAAATAAAGCTTGATAGATTTGTTTTCACACAGCAACAGTGTTGTTAGTGATGAATGCCTTACTAATTTATTTGAGTAGTCCAGGGAGAAGTATTGTAGCCTTATGTATCCCCACCCTTCCTAAGCAGATGACCGCAGTAATGGTTTGTTTTTGTTCTCCGCTGTAACGGAGAGGAGAGGGATAATGAGAGGTGTATACAGGCTCGGTGATGACATCATCGCATCTGCAAAATCGTTGGCCAAGGTGTCCTAGGGTTCGAGTGCCGATGGTAGAGGATTTTTAACGCTATCTAGGTAGCTTGTCCCGGCTAAGATGGTGACCCGCTGGGAAGGTACCGAAAGGAGGAAATCCAACAAGCCGACGAGAAAGTCGACGTGAGAACGCACGTTCTAGTGGGGAGGCAACATCATCACCTCCCGGAAAATAACATAATCAGTACTCAGCCACGCAGTAATGAGAGGTGAGTGGTGACATATAAATGATTTTGGATGGAATGACGTTCACAAAGATGAGCTGCCCATAACCTACTATTCTCCAACCATATTGTGAAAATTGCTTAAATTTCGCAGAGTTGCGCCATTTCACTAACTCTCCGCGCCTCGCAGATCAACGGTTTTTGCATACCGTTCAACGCGCCCATAAGTCGACAATGCGGCTTTTAGAAGGCATCGGGCTCAGGGCGCTGGGCGCAAGTGCGCTGGGGCGGCGCGCCGCCATACCGCCCCGCCCCCCCCCCGTCCAGCCTCCTTCGCGCGCTCTCGAGGCCCTTGTCACATTCTATCAGGCGGCGCGCTGGCCTCGGGGCTCGGGCGTAATGGTGCGGAATATCGCTGGCGTAGCCGGCTCAGCCGCCAGCCTGCCAACTCTCTTCCACACGTCGCGCGTCCCTCCCCGCCGCCCCCGCCCCCGCCCCCGCCCCCGCGATCTGGCTTTGTCACCGCCCTCCATCGCCAAGCCAAGGTGCGGCCCCGGCCCACTGCGAGCTCCAGCTCGGCTTTTCAATGGCCCCGCACCTTTCATTAGCTGTAGATCCATCTGCTCTTGGCATTTCCATTGTTTTCTTGGGTTTGTGTTTCCTTGAATATGGACTTTGATTAGATTGCGTAGAGCTCAGAAGCCAGAGAACGAGGAGAAAGCATGTAAAGAATATCTCAATGCCGCGCTAATTATGCTATTATTTAAATAATATAATTCATATTATTATTAATATTACTATTATTATTATTATTATTGCTCTCTTACCCTTTTACCACCACGTCGGGTATAGGTAGAGTAAATGACAACAATAACACGAATTTAAATGTAAACGTAATACGAATTGCCGCAAACCTTTTCTAGGTATAAACATTTGGGAAAATTTGCGTGAACAAAATTAAGCAAAGAATTTAAATATTTTTTAAAATATTCATCAAGAAACAAAACGTACAGAAAAGCAAAAAATAAAAACGCATGAAAGTTTGGATGGAGGTTTTTTGGTGATTACCAAATGTCATTTTTCTGGCAGTTGAATGAGTAAAGTTACTTTACTCATAATTAACAGTTTACATTTTTTGTCCATTTGAAAACTTTCCTGCACTGTCACGTCCAGAATGCAAAAACCGCACACAACTACAGGGTCAGTAACGTCATTTAAAGCAGTGGTCTTACTTTTTGTGTTCAGCTCTGTTTGTAATACATATCGGCTTCACCTTCAGGAGTTTTCTGTCACATTTTTCTTCAAATTTTCATTATTGGTTTCACGTCTATCCCCAGGCACTTGCATTCTTCACTTGTCCGATATCTTTAATGACAATTACGTCAATCAAGCAAGTATCTCGTATCTTCTTCCCTCTCGTCAAGTGAACATTTGAAGAGACTAAACATCATGCATTGATAAATTATTTTGTTATTGATAACGTATAACTAAGCATCATGAAATTTCATAGAGACATTCAAATTGTCGATATTGTTATGTTGATCTTGTTGATATTTATATAGTTTGTATCCAAACTGAAATTGTGACACCAGACTCGAGAGTGAAAACAGTTAGATGCAGAAGAAGGGGAAAGTAAACTAACTTGAAATAGGCCTCTCATGATCTTAATAGATCTTATTTGGTAAAAATGAGTTATACATAGTACTCATTAATCTCATCCTTCCCTTAGCAGTCGACTGCATTTCGACGAAATGTTTCAGGTCGTTGAGGCCAAGAAGGGAGTATACTAAAAATAGTTTTGGTACCCGATCCGTGACACACTACTCATGTTTCGTTTGTGCAATTTTTCATTCCTTCGGACAACTTTCTTCAGCAGTACATAAATTTAAATCCACACCTCGGCAAAATCCTTTCTGTTCGGAAGACAGATTATATTAACAAATCTGGTCAAATATTTTGCTGGCAACAATTACTGTTATCACTATGTAATACACAAGTAAGCAACTTATTGGTCGATAGTTTGGGGGCAGACTCTGGCCTCTCGCATTAGATATGCGATATTCAATACCCTGCGTCATCCATTCCAGTAGATACACTTATTTATGAAGGACTGGGGTGTTAAGATATTTTGTTCCATTGCTTGTGAGACAATTGTAACATTCCGATATAATTCTTTCAATTTCTGTTTGGAAATCACAACATTTTGTCAAGTTTTCGATCTCCAATTGATCCACTCTGGAGACAAATATGGCCATGCCCAGTAACCATACCTGTTTCTCTTTGACGACGGCGATATCCAGCTTGTTACGATTGTGTGCTTGCGTCTTTAAATATCAAAATACTTTGGTTTAGGAATTTTCAACCAGCCTTCCCGTTTTATGCTGCCATCATTGTTGCCTACAAGATATATTTCCTGCACAGATTTCAGTACATGATGGCCACTTTGTCGTGACTGCTTGCATCACTCTGTGAAATCATGGTACATGCAATGATTAAGAGATTGTTTCTCTAGTTTGCACAGACTTCACCTTCTATACTTGATTGCCTGATCTATTTTGGTTTCTTTCTTAAAAGAGTATTTCCGCAGACAACTTAAAGTGAGAGAAACGTCCAGGAAATCCTTGTGTGACACCTGCATTTGTTGTACGAATTTCAGTGAATTTTTGCATTTACGCTGGTTTGGAGGGATATTTTCTCCAGGAAATTAATGAAGATATATTTTAGGTAATACATTGGCAACCCAGTCTTTCATAATTTGAATATCAGGCTTCGTGTACCTTACTCAGTCAAAAATTTGGGAGATATCTGGAAACAATGCTGTTGTGTGATACCTTTTATGGATGTTGCCTGCTATGGCCTGCTATGAGTTCTGTGATTCTCAATAATTGATGGTATGTGTAATTCTTACTTCTGAACCCTTTTGTTTTCGGGATTCGAGTAGCGCGTTCAATATTCATTCACCGTTGTGGAATGCCTGTTAAAAGAAGATGTTTCATCTGGTGTCTTCACACCAGTGAGTCTGTGGTGAATGCTTGACAATAGTTTGAGTTGTAAACCGGGCACAGTTCGTCTGAGCCTTACACAGAACAATTTTTCATTATTTTTGATTGGATATGTTTGCCATTCCCGGCATTTTTATCAAATCTTCATTCATAGCAAACTATTCGTAATCACTTTGTCCATGTCAATCCATGCCGCCTATTTTTGTTCCACACGTTGGTCTAACAGCTTTCGTCATTTTTCCATTATTTCTTTTCTATCTCCAAGTAATTCCTGTATGTGCACCCTGTTGATATTCTGTCAGAAATGGCTCTAGTTGTTTCTGAACTGACTATAGAACTCGGCTTGGGAGGTGTAACTCTCCAGTTTCCTTCGCATGGCATTATCGTTTCAATGTACCGATATTTTCCGTTAATGTCATATCTCGAGATAGCATCGCTTAAATGGCGAGGCTCTATTTTTATTTTCTTCAGAGTTCCTTCTTTGAGACTAGAATTTTCAGAATTTTCTCGAAGGTGATGATCTTCCCCTCTTCATTTTTTTTGTTCGCGAATATGACGTCTCGGACCAAGCAGGCATGCACCTGCACTTACCGGGGCTCAGAATCATTTTCTATCTCGGTGACAGGTGCATGTAATTGATCATGCGATCTGAATTAAGCTGAATACGATTTTTATCCTCCAGTCGTGGGGGGGATGGAAGATAGAATGATGATGATCATGAAGTGTGAATGGACGACGCACAGATACAGACATACACAAACACACCCATGCCTGGGGTGGGACTCGAACCTGCGATCCCCCCGTCCGAGATCGCTACGGCACTACTGTTTTAGCGATCTCTGCTATCGGGGCAGGCTCTTCATTATTTTTTTTTCGCGACTCGGCCATCATCGGGCCACACGATACGTGCATCCCATCGGAGCTCACATGTGGAGACACACAAACGTACAGGCACACACACACACAACAAAACCATGCCTGTGGCGGAACTCGAACCCGCGATCATTGGATTTGATCCGAGACCGCTACTGCACTACTGCATTTGCGATCTCGGCCACCGGATCGGATTCATTATTATTATTATTTTCCCATTATATCACGACTAAAGATGTTTTGAGTCGGCTGAATATAAGATCTACTCCAGGTTGCCACCAGCTACCTAAGGAGCAGATCCGGTGACTATCAGTGCCTCTACAATACTTTACGCAAAATGTGGGCTGTTCCAAATAAAGCAATTTATTGCACTTCCCAGTCTTTTGTATTACCAGGGAGTTTAGACAAGTTCTTACTCAAATTTTGCGGAACAAATCCCAGAGCTCCGATAACTGTCGGGACGACCTGTGCCTTTTCGCCCCACATTCGGCTGATCTCGATTTCCAAACTCTTGTATTTAAGACGTTTCTCTGCCTCCTTGGTAACGACGTTTTGATCGCAAGGTACAGCAACATCCACAAGTAAACACAATTTGTTCTCCAAATCCCGGATGCCTATATCCGGTTTGTTTGCTGCTATCGTGCGATCAGTTTGAATTTGTTGGTCGTACAATATCGTACACAATCCAACAGACGTCACCGGTTTTTGTGCGTGTTCGTACCACTTGAGGCATGTGTTTGGAACTTCGAGGGCGGTACAGATCTGCCAGTGGAGGTAGCTACACACCCTGTCATGTCTTTTCAGGTATTCGGTCTTTGCTAGGATTGGACAAGCTGAGACAATATGATCAATGGTTTCTACTTGCTCCTGGCAAATGCGACATTTATCATCTTGGGAAATTTTGAGAACCGCTTTATCATAATGTCGTGTTCTCAAGGCCTGATCTTGGGCAGCTATTACAAGTGCTTCCGATTCTGGCTTCATTCTTCCCCTTTTAAGCCACATAAATGATTGATCTTTATTGATCTGCACCTTGTCCATTCTTTTTAGGTATTGTCCGTGGAGTGGTTTGTCTCTCCACGTTTTCTTTAACATTTTTTGTGTCTCACACTTCAAGTTTATCAGCATCAGAAGTTCAGTGTCTGTGTTATTCGACGTGTCTGGCCTAGTTTTCTTCGCAATGCTTCTTGCTACACTAACAATGCCTCTGTTTCCCATTCTTCGGTCAGATTTCATGACCTGCCTCATTAGAGGGTCATCTTGATGGCTGACTACATACTTCCCCAACCCGACTATTGCGTTGTGCCAGGAGGCCCCAATTTGTCTGAGGCCTCTTCCTCCTTCCTTACGTGACACATAAAGTCTATGTATATCAGCTCGAGGGTGGGAAACATGATGCATTGTTAGCAGTTTTCTGGTTTTTCGATCCATGTTGCGAATTTCGTGCTCAGTCCAGTCCACTAGCCCAAAACTGTATTCGGCTACAGGTACCGCCAAAATACCTATTGCAGATATTTTTATTGCAGATTATTATTATTATTAATATCACTATTATTGTTATTGTTGTTACAGTTATACATTGTAGCGTAGAATTGACGACAAAAATTGTTTCTTTATATATTTGACAAAATATGTTTCAATTTTCGTCACGGCATAATCTATTACAAAAATATTTCGGCATTGTATGATTACACCACGAAGTAAATTCATTTTGACAACAAAATAGCTTCAAGAGTGAAAGCGTTAAAGTCGTTTTTCATCCATAACATTCATCTGAAACTCAATAATGTTTCGGATAAAAGTTGCTCGTTGAGTCTCGACTACAAAGTTTGGTCATTAAAACATCCATCTTTTCTTTTTGGCGAGAAGCGATGTAGATGAGAATTCGTCTGCAGTGTGGAAATATCTGAGGTCCGGGAATGCCATGCTAATATCTCACTCCAATAGAGTCCAACTTGAAAACTTCGTTATACAAATTGCATGCTCACTGAACATCCTCTAATGTGGCATTTTGTTTAATAATTGCCACAATACGAACTACGAAAATTAATAGGTAATTGATTTGATATGGAATAATTGGGGAAGTAAAAATAAAAGTTATTTACTTTCTCTTACTTTCTCGCTTTACTCCATACGTAGTGAAGAGAAAGTACAGTAAAGTTGCGGCAAATATTGACGATTTATTTATAAAAATTCTCGTGTTTTGGAACCCTGGAATAAAAAATGTGAATAAATCTTGTACCACTATGTTGTGAATTAGTTCCTCTAAAACTTTGTATATTCAAATCTTAGGTTATTTACGTATTTAATAGCGAAAATTTATTTGACATCTAAATATCACTGCCCGTCCATTTGTCAAACGATTTTCTCCAAAATTGATATTCTCCAATCGATCTGAACTCGAGGCCCTACGTGTTTGAAAAGGATATTTTTATTTTGGGGGTTACTTTACGTGATGCCTTAGAATTTTCAAAATGTTCTAAAAAATTGCTCCATATTTTTCTTAATCAATGTCCTCAGATAGTGCCAAGAACGCTTTAAAACAGGCGTAGATCATGAGTGAGTACATTTCGTGTATCTTTTGCTTGAATTTAATGCAATTGATAAAATAATTTTTGTCTCAATGCACGCTTCAACTTTTCTGTATATATATTTTCCTCAAATATACTCAATAATGCATAAAAATGGCGCAGGACCTATTTTTGGCGAACTCTCTATTTTCGAAAATTGGAAACAAATTTAACATTTCAAAAGTGTGATACTAGCAAAAGTACATATCTAGCAATATATTATACAGACGATGGAGGAAAAGATTTTCTAATGTTTTGACAGGATAGACAATAAACTTATAGGTCTATAAGACTACATTTCGTGGAGTAGATTCCCAGGATTCTGGATCAATACTTTGACAAAGACCTTCCATTTAGAAAGGAAGTGCCTGAGCTTTATTGTAGCGTTAAATATTGACGTGACTAATGATAACGCTTTCCTTGGCATCTTGTCTTGCCTGAGAGCAGGTCATAACCTGGGGTCTTGTGAGAATACAGGGCTTTTAGAGTACGCTGTATTGCTAAGCCGATATAATCAATGCTTTCTACCTGTTCTTGAAAAGTATGGCTTTTGCCATCCTCGACAATTTTACATAACCAGTTTATCATAATGTCATGTTCTCAATTGTCTTTGGAGACAATTGTCTCCAAAATTATTATTCACCGATGTATGAAGACCCCGTGAATATGAAATGAATATTTTGATTTTTGTATGTACTTTACTCAAGAAGAAACGAAATATGAAGCATTAGACTTTTTTTAAAATCTTGACGTTTTTCTTCTCAGTGAGACAAAGCACGCTTAAAAAATCCGCAAGTCTCATTTTTCTCGAACTCTCTGAATTTTAGAAAATTTCAGAGTTCAAAATGTTTCCAGCCTCTTCCTACAATCACTGTAGTAAATATACACATGGTTCCATAATGAAATCTGTTTTTCAAAGAAGATCTATAAATAATGTCTGGAATAGTCTTTCAAAAAGTGAGTCATTTTCGCATGATTTTAAAAATTGATTTCGCATGATTTCGAAAATTGTGAAATTGTAAAACTACAGTATTGATGAACGAGATTTTGCCCTTAATGAATTCTTTTATAAAACAATATCTTTAAAGAGGTCATATACATTTTTGAAAATGAATATTTTTGCTCCCAATAAAAATAATTTTTTAAATATTCAAAAATAGCACAATTGTTTTTTTTAATAGAGAAAAATATGCTTATAAAAATGGTTCCATTTGCGTTAGACTCATTTTTAAAATTTGCAAAAATTAAAAATGTTTCGGCGTCTTTCCTACCCATTCCTATATTATTGAAGATATTGATGTTTCTTAATTAAATCTATTCTTTAAAACTAAATCTTGAAATAACGTCAATGAATATCTCTGAATTTTTGAAAATTATTAATGCAAATGTTCTACTTTGTTTTAAAATGCCAGAAAAGTTGAATTTACCTGTGAGTGCGGTAGTGTAGAACTAACGTGAATGGCGTTCTGAATGTGAGAACATAAGTTGGTATCTCAGTTTGGATAAATACATTGCTGTTTAAAAGTGCTTAGCAGTTCCAGATAGCATTGTAACATTGGGTAGCCCTTACAGATAATGCGAGGAAGTATGCGGTGTTGTAACACCATTAGTTTTACACTAAACAACAGTGAGTAAAAATGAAATGCTCTCCTCAAACAGGAACCATATTCGAAGAAGGGAACGAGTTTATGGTATTCGATCGTTTATTGTCACTTTATCTGGCACGAACATGGTCGAGTTTCAGACATTGCGTAATGCGTTAAAATGGCTAAAAAACGTCGAAATGGCAGGACGGCGTTGAGGATAACAGTTTGTGGAATTAATTCAAAATTGCCTTCATATGGAATCCGTAGTATTGCTCTAGATTGGCTATGTTCGTACCTTAAACAACGATCTCAGAGAGTAGAAATACCTTACTGGAATGATGGAACTTTATGTACACACCTTTCCGGTTCTTTGCCAATTGCACGTGGAGTCCCGCAAGGATCGATTTTAGGCCCTATTCTCTTTATATTATACGTAAACAACATGCTCTTAGCCATTCGAAACGGAAGAACAGTTCTCTTTGTGGATGATACAAATATTCTTTGCTATTAAGAAATCGTAAATAGTACAATATTAGATGTTTCAAATTGGTTCCGTAATAACAAATTAATAGTAAATGAAAAGAAAACTGTTTCAATGCAGTTTTCCATTTCAAATAAACAATTCTGTATTCCATTGAAAATGAACAGTGTGCCATTGACTGATGTCAAGTTAACAAAACTTTTAGGTCTCTCAATTCAGTCAAACCTCAAATGGAACAACCATTTAAATGAATTAATCACAAAATTAAGTTCATTATGCTACGCGTTCAGAATTTTTTCAAATTCCGTCAGCCTTCATACTGCACGTGGGTATATTTTGCGAATGTTCATTCCCGCCTGAGATATGGCATAATATTCTGGGGAAACACATCTTATATCTCCCAGACTTTCAGATTACAAAAGAGAATTGTACGAATAATGAGCAAATCCCACCCACGTGATTCTTGTAAGTCTCTCTTTATTAATCTAGGAATTTTACCATTACCTTGTCTCCTGATTTACGAATCAGTAGTTTTTGTCAAAAATGACTTACTTAGGGGCTGGAATATATTTTCAACAAACGCCGATGTTTATAACTATAACACACGACGTAGTAATCATATTCATCAGGTGGCAGTATCAACATCTCACTACAAAAAATTCACATACAATTCATGTGCATTACTCTACAACACTTTGCCAGATGACATTAAACGATTAAATTCAAAGGAAAAGTTTAAGTCACAAGTAAAATCCTTTCTGCTGCATAACTGTTTCTATACAATTCGAGACTATACTGACCATCAAAAGGAAAGTAACATTAATTTTAACAATCATAGTTAATGTAATTATTTATCATTTGGACTGTATAATACTAAAGAATCTGTAACTAGTACTGTACCACAGTTTCTGGGTTGATGGCCGGATCTCGATCAGGTTTTTCGTCGAGTTTCCCTGATCCTTGGAGCAAATGCTGAGATAGTCCCTTGTTTTGCTTCTGGACATAAATGTAACTTCATTATCTGTGCACGTCTTCTAAATTTCAGTGGGAAATATAGTTATTCAAATTATCATTTTCCATATTATCGCTGCAAAAATTATTATTTTTTCATGAACATGATGAGGGCTAAGGACGCAAATTTATAGCTAATTTACCTTTGAAAATAGATTTTATTATATAGGAGCGAATATTTTGTCAACAAAGTTGAAAAAAAGCGCTCTTTTTCTGTTTTCAAAATTCGACTAGAATATGGTTTAAGATAGAGATCACAGATTTATGAAAACGTGCACAAATTTCACTTTTCCCCATAGTTCGTCATACACAGTTTTAAACTATTTTTACGTAAATAAATAAATTAAATAACTACGCTTGAACTTATTCACGTCTACGGGATATCAGATGGGTATTCTGAGAAACCGCATTTTGCACTCCTTTTTCTGTTTCGAGGTATTGTGTGGTTGTTGGAAGCAGCGATGAATGCCGAATATACTGTGGTGTCGTAGTACAAGGCGCACATGTGAGTCGCCCCTTGAGTGAATTAAAAATATGAATGAACTAAAGCAGTCAACTTCCAGCCAGTTTTAGAAGAATGAACTAGGACTCACATATGCCAACTATAAGACGTTCCCTCACGCTTCCCTAGAACGCAGCGGTTTAGCGTAAAAAGTACCCGGAGCAATAAATGATGGTAGTGTGTTGTGTACTCACGAAAGGAGAATCTGCCTTGTGGCAAATGATATTCATACGCTAATGAAATGTCGATCATATGAGAAGTACTTGGTTCAGTAAGATTCCTTTCTGTGCTCCTGCGACAACAGGTCATTGGGTTAATAAACATCGGATATCATTAAGTAAGAATCCATTTTCAAAGCGGAAGCCACTCTAGGGTTTATATAAGGATCATTGATTAGTCAGTATGTGGCAGTAATATTCCAACATGTGTTTCTATTCCTATTCTTTCCACAGGACAATGCTCATACCGTTACCATATCTGTTCCTATTTAGCATGTGCGGAAATCATGAGACAGAAATATGACAGTTTAATGACTCGTGATTCTTCACGACTTTTTTCACTTCACGTCATTACAGTGCCTGAAGTGAATTGCTTTTTCTCTCTAATTAAAACAAAACTGTATGACCAAATATATTAAATTTCGGCAAACTGTTACCTATGTCAAATATCCGAAGTCAAAAACATATGAATTGTGGCATATGTACTGCAGTTCTAGGAGAGAAATTTCATCTTTTACAGCTTTGTGTTACAGTTCTACGGAGTAATGAATATTAGTGTATTTGTCTTTGACTCGAAACAAAAGACAAAAAAATCATAAAGCTGTACTCTGAAACTAAACAAAAGCTTGTTTTCGTTGTTTTCATGCATCTGTCAATTGGTGTAGTTCAGCTTTGCGGTACATTTCTTTACATTACATTCTGTCCACTTTCAATGCTTTATAGAATATTCACTCGTCACCAAAAAAAACTCATTCAGGCTCCCGTTTATGTATACACAAAAGTTATTAATAAAAGATACGGCTAAAGAGGCTAACTAATAAGCTTGTGCACACAGCGAATGAGGTCATCTCATATTCTGACAAACTCTGAACAACCTTTACCCCTGCCACTTTGCATTTAAACCTTAATTTATCCCTGCCTCTGCTGTTGCTCTATACCGGTTTCTACGTACTGAAAATTAAAACATCACATGAGACGAGAACAAAAGCGTTAGTTTGGTTCCTGACTTAATGAACTGAAGCCTTTCTCAATGGAGCACGCCATACACCATTATAAAGATATCAATTTTTCTTTGTCAACGTACACTGTCTAATCATATTTTACAATTAATATTTCAAATTCTGAAGCTCTTGTCCTTCCATAAATTTGTCATGCTTTATTTTCAAAATGCCAGTTTGTTTTCAAGGGAGAAAAAATCACGCATTATACACAAACACCTAGCATTATAGCGAAGAGTGTAGTGAGTGTGGTCATTATTGATGCCTTAAATTACTTTCCATTTCGTAACATTGGTTTAATAATATTAATTGCATTTTTTGGAACACTTCTAATTTTCATGCCTAATTCTTTTGAAATTCTTGAATTTCTAGTGAGACAATCGTACAATTTCTTGGCAAGGGTAGTACGTTTCAGTGGCCTAGGGTGACTCGCGCGTTTGGGGATGCTCAATAATAACGCGAACTCAAGACAATATGATTATTAATGTTCATTAGAATCTATGTTATTGAAACTAATGTTACAATACTTCAACAGATTAGTCAGGAGACTTCTTGAAAGCAAATCATAAAATGGCTCAGATTTAGTTCTCATGCGCGATTGGCAATGAGATCACTTGTGAATATATATATTCGAACCAAAATAAAATTTAATATATTTAAGTTAGAATTTCAACTTCTTAGATATTAATTAAGATGTAGTAGGCTAACACTATGAATACTGTTTGTGCGCATAACCAAGCACAGAATGACGAGAAAGAGTCAGAAAAAGGACAAATATTTCTCTGACAGCCTCACGTGTGCTGCACTCTCGTGCACAAACGAGCAACTTGCTCATAAGCCTTTTCTCAGACGTGTGCTAGCTTATCGGGACTCGGGAAATGGTGAGCAGGAGAAAAGGCGGGAGGGGGGAACCTCGCCATCTGCGCATGCATCATTGCTCGTCGCAATCTCGCGGAAGACGCTAGAAGCATTTTAGCGTCCAAGCAATCAGAGGCCAGCTTGTATCAACGCGCCAAATTCAATAGTAGGAAATCACTTTAAAATCAATATAAAACGTATTTCGCTCAATGTGTTTCACTCACTTAGAAGATTATCAATGCAATATTTAGGGTTGTTTGATTAATATTTTACGTGGGGATGCGCAGTATCTTAGCATCCCCTGACGCTACGCCACTGGTATGTTCTACTTGCAACTACTGCGCACCTGCGTTTCGCCCCAACTCTGCCCGCGCGCCAGGAGCCGCGTTCCCGCTCTGCGTGGCGTTGCCTGCGAGCTAATCCTTACTGAGTGCTTCCAATAAGAGCAAATGCCTTTCAATGGGTCTCTCAAGTGAAAAGCCTTCCTAAATGTTTTTGTGAGTTTCCTACCACATTTACCCCGGTAATCAAGGCTCGGGTTCTTTTGAAGACACTCTATTTTAAGAGTTCTCTTGTGTCAAGATATAAATATATATATATATATATATATATATATATATATATACCAAAGCATTCCGTAAGTTCTAATTAAACGAAGTGTTTATTTTTCGTATTCATATTTAATTTCATCGATAGAATAAAATGTTAAATATATCGAACCATTTTCGAGTTCGGTCTCAAATTAGCATTTGAAGAAGTTGTATGGTTGTAACACGTTTGTTATGCTTAGAATATGTTCCATACATTATCGAATATTATTAATTTTAAAACTACAAACATAATTGCACCGCAATTGCATTCAAAATAAAATCAATTCTTGTTACAATAAGCGAACCACAATATTGCGATGTTTTAAATTCTGAAGATCACTGCCCCTGGTTTTTGTGCTATCAATTAAATATCTTTTTGAAAAACCTCCTCTTATGATATGAAATAAAATTATGCTAAAGGGAATAAAAGTCATGTTCATATAATGCTAGTCTATACCAAGTATAGTATTTGTATTAAAGAGAAAGTAATATAATGCTGCATCCATGACACTTTTTGGACTAGATACAGGTTTGGGAGGTTCCTGATTACTGAAATGTGTTTATATTTCGCAACGTCCGTCTATCCGTCCGTTTGTCTGCAAGGAACACTAGCATCCAACTATAAAAAATGTTTCAATTGGATATTCCCCGGTCGTTCTTGCCGAACCAAATACCTTGCAAATTCAAACGAATCTTTTATTTTTGGAAGGCACTTCACAAGACGTCCGAAGGACATTTCCAATACTTTCTTAAAAGTTTCACTTATTTTATGAAGAAGAGAAAATTACCCATCCCGATATAGAAGAAAAATTCTAAATTTTGGAAAATTGCAGAAGTTCAATTTTTGGCCCGATACTAATCACATTACTGAAGCTAGAGACATTTTCTTTATTAAATTTAATCTTCAGAATTATGTTATAGAGTACGTTTTTGATTTTCTCGCTTCGGAGTAGAGAGAAAGTTATGTAATGCTGCGTAAAAAATGGCTAATTTTCGGCGGAAAACTCTTATTACGGGGCCCTGGCAACGAAATGGCGGATACATCCAGTTGCTAAATTTAAAATATCCTCTAACATATGATATAATCAGAATTCATGTTTTGTGAGTCCTTGATACCGAAAATCTAATGACGGCAGAACGTCTGTCCGTCCGCCCGTGCGTCCGTCTGTGAACAACGCTAGCGGCTAAACCGTTCAGGCGATTTTCTCCAAAAATGATATTCTTCAATCGATCTGGCTGATGTCGCCGCCCCTTAACATTTTAAACCGGTATTTTAATTTTCATATATAAGGCGTTCAGAAGGCAATCTGACAAACTACAATTTAAAATATTGTGAATATAACGTGATTGTGTTCCGCAAGTAAAGTCATGGCCAAGATGACGAACTCCACATTTAACTGATTTGTCGCTAGAATATGCTAACTGCTCTGGCAAATGAACATTTGATCAGTTGTTTTGGTGGACAGTAAGATTAACTCCTTGGTTTCTTGACAGCCGATGTTTAACCGAACTGTTCTAAAGTGAACTGGTCTGAACTGAACTGACCTGAACTGAACTGATTCGCATTTTCCATCTTTAGTGTTGCGTAAGTGCTATTTCTTGCGTTTACTTACTTATTTCAATCAAGAAATAGCAATAATCCAAATAGAGTCATGTACTTTGACCCATGCGGTGGTCAAAACAGCAACATTAATTTGTTCTCTCTATTAAGAACTATCTGCAAAATCAGAGTGGTAGCACTGAAGCTATTGACTTAAATTTCCTTGTACCAAGACACAATTACCTTTCAAATGATTAACATTTTTCCTCTATTGAAAAATAAGCAAAAACTAGTAGCCAATCTTTTCTCTAAGGAATTGGTATATCATTCTTGGCTGCAGGAAAATAAAACATGTATTTCCTCACTCCATCCATGAAGTCTTCCAGTTCGACAGAAAATTTTGAAAAATGTATCACCAACACAAAAAGTGTGTCGAAGGTGAACCAGTTAACTGACAGTTAACAGCAGCTGACAATGAGATGGATCCAGATTGAGAAGGCTGAACCTACCGAATATAGAATTATATTATTACCAGAAAACGACATTTTGAAAAGAAGAATGGCATTTGGAAGAACCTGCCAGTGATGTCGACTGAATACATTTTTATTTGTATTTCAGGCAATTTTTATTTTGTTTTAAATATTGCTTAATTACTTACAATACACTGGAAACTTTGTATAGTGTAAATGTTTTGTTCTGGGCGTATTTGTTGAATAAAATAACTAGTTAGAAACCGTTCAGCATTTTATGTCAATACAATTGAAATTCATCATGTATCTTTCAGTTGGCAATGTGAAAAACTCCAAATAAAGTGGCTCTTTTATGAGATAGAGGGTCATTGAGTTTTAAGTATATTTATAAAGTGCTGAAATACTCTTAATAATATTTCATAGCACGCATAATGACGTTGCTTGCTAATTAGTCATGGCCAATACTGTAATGAGCAATGCATTACTCGGTACGGCAACTATTAACAAATCAAGCTGTTGGCCTCCGCTGTCTAGTGAGGGGTCTACGTATTTGCATTCCTCATGCAAGCTTCACTGCCTACGCACACTTCGCGCAGCTCCCAAGGGTCGCCGGAACACCTGGCCTGATGCAGGACGGCATTACGAGCTGCCACGGCGCGCGTGTCCTACCCCGTAACCGCACTTCGGGCATTCCTAAGTCACTGTCAACATTGTGGTTTTCTTTACAGCATTTGTCTTTTGTGAAATCTATGTGTTCTATTGTGCATTGATTCCACCTCATTAAGTCATGCAAATCACTCATTACTGTGTAAATTCTCAGTGTCCTCCCTATCGTAGTCTTTCATGGCATACTGGTTTTACTTTGATTTCAACCACACCAACGGTGTATTTTAAATTGCATAAACAATACTTTAAGAAGGTATTTCAATCTTAGCTAATTAATTTACTATGTAATAATTACTCAGTCTAATTATATATATTTTTTAATTTTAAGTGATGTCTTCTGAATCACCGCCAAATAATAGTAACTTCCCTGGAGTATTGTAAGCTCCTATTTTAGAAATCTACAGCGAGTATGTGCGCTCCCAAATCTACTGGTCTTTTGAATAGCTATTATTGGTAAGTAGAAGAGCTAGTAGCTATTATAAAGTACCCCCTCAAACATGTCCGCTTCTCACATATGCTAGCTCCTCCAAAACTTTTGAGTTTTCAAAAATTATTATCTTTTTTGGTCGCCCGCGCTTTTTTTTTAGTGAAGAGAGGTTTTCAAAAGATGGTTGAGCAATTTGTCTGATTCAAGTTACAATATTATAATATATCAAATATTACTACAAAGTATGTGCTCTTGTAGCTCCAACAGTTTACTAAGGAAGAGAAGAATGATATATCTTCATTAAAATATATAAATGTAAGACAAACTGAACGAAATAGAACTAGTTTCTTTGCCAATCGATTGGTAGCAAAATAGAGATCGAAATTTTATCTTCGTTTTGATAATGATTCTGTAGTCAGGGAAATAAAACCTAATCAAGAAGTAAAATGTCACATGAAATAATTGGAATTCGTACAGATAGAGCTATAAATATATCATAATTATTGACAATTCATTATTCCTCAGAGAGCGTCATCCATTTGGCAGTATTTCGCATCGCCACTGCGATCACCACACAAAATTAAATTATACGCGACATTGATATATGAAAGCATGACGTGAGAGATGAACTGATCATGAAACTCAAGTATTTACGTCTGAGTAAAAAAAATATTGAATTTTGCATATTAAAAATTTAAATCTGTTTCCATTGTCATCACTGCAAAGGTTTCAGAGAAAAATGTGTCATTGTAATAAAAAATATATTTTGTTATTAACGACCATTCAAAATCAGTATATGTAGCTTCGATATATGTGCTTTGATTATTTGTGCTTTGATGGCACATCCGTTTTTGCATTATTTGTAACGGCTTTGCAATATTATACTACTCAATGAAGCTGCAAAAGTGTTTCCAACCAGCAAACATTTTTTTCTGCGTCAAGACTCAAATTCAGATCTATCGAGTTAACACAATGTGCGCTTTACCGCTACACCAATGCGTCTCTTGGACGCACTCTCTGTCGCCGAGGCTTAAAAAGAATTGGTCTTCCCATTATTTCCAACACGTAATTTTAGAAAATTCAAAGAGCCTAATGAAAATAAGACCTGCCCCAATTTCTAACAATAGAATTTATTTAAGACAAAAATCCCTACATTGAATTTTGTATTTTGCAATGTTAATTTTTGCAATTTTTATAAATTTAGAGAGTTCGAAAAAATAGGACTAGCATCACTATTTACCGTCCGTTAATACATACGAGAAGAGAGTTTTAAAATATTTGGAGTCCTTTTTGAAAAAATGTTTTAAAATTGTCCATATTTCATGCAAAATTACGCAAAAATTTCTCATATTTTTGATAAATTTTCAACATTCAATATTTGTCAATAAAGAGCAGATTTCAATAAGGATCTCTTCAATATTGTAGCTGTAAGAAGTTGCCGAAAATAATTTTAACTTTTGCGATTCTCTAAAACTCGGAGATTTCAACAAAAAATTGAGACATATTGCATTCTTTTAAGCGTCGTTTATGAAATACAAGGACAATGTTAAATTAAAAAATGGAGCAATTTTTGTGAAAATATTGAACTATTATTGAAAAACTATTAATACCTCTCACATGATTGGAGGCTTCATACTTTTATAGCAATTTCTACGCGTATTGAAAAGGAGCAAAAGAGATGTTTTTGGATTTTCCCGGAATCCTGAGTATCAAATGAAACCATACACATCTCTCACATAGCCGCAAGGCTGAATAGTTTTCTTTTAATTTCTGCGTGCATTGAAAATTGGTAATATGCATTCTTATTATCAGCAAATCTTTTCCCGAAAAGATAATTAATTCTATCACTATTCTACGTATATTACAGATCATTATTTTGGATTGTCTCCAATGTTCCATGATAAGCATATTTGAAAATCACAATATCTTTCAGATTCGCTTTTTCATTAATAAGTGGTTTTCACTGTCTGAATAGGGGGAGGTCGGGTGGTACCGACCACCTTAGCTTTAAATATGATTTCTTAATTAAGGTTAGTTAAAATTATTCGTCAAATACAGAAAAAGGAAACATCAATGTCTTACACACTCTATCAAAGCTGTCTGGTTTGAAAGTAAAATATGATTTGGGGATAGTAAAAATCGTTGACAATTTACATGTATGAAAAGTGGAGGATGGTATCGGACAACTAAAGAAATAATGGTAAAATCATTTTAATAGAGTTTTTATCACAGCTATTCACCAAAGATACGCTTCCTATTGAGACAATTATTACATTGCATAATACAAAGAAAAAAATGAGTAACTGGTTACATGGAAAAGAACAGTTCTTGAATTAAAAAACAAACCCAAACTTGCAAAATTCTCGTGAGAAATATTGAACTTTTATGTTCAGTTTATAGCTTCACAACTATCATTTCTGAAGGTTTTTTCTTTTGAAATGACTTTCACAATGGCTATCTTCATATTATTTTCTCTCATTTCCCACGAATTTTACCCATAGTTTACTGAAACCCGGACAAAATCCACATTAGTATTCGAGTTCCTCCTAATTGCTCCTAATTC
>JAHLJT010008446.1:140829621-140940477 GCA_031308135.1 Acheta domesticus | reverse complement strand
TTTTTATCAATCTGTATATCTGCACTTTGTGAAAACCACAGTGCGTCTGAGAGAGTGAGGTCCGTGAGGTTATAGCCATGTACAAAAAAACACGGGACACTTCCCGTCCCGTTAATATTTTGCCGGGACAACAGGACACACAACGAAAAAAGGACATCCCGTTAAAAAATGGGTCTTCTGGTCACCCTAAGTTAAGCCTCTAATCTTTCCAATTTGGAACATCATATTATCTGATAATGGAACTCTCCGTTGCAAGAGTTTCCCATTGTGAACCTGAATGGAATTGACACCCGCTCTGAGCGCAAGGGATTGGTGTGGATTCAAATATACTGCAGACCACGGCAGCTTTCACCTTGTATTTTTTAAAGTCGCTTTTTAATATCTGGGTCATATAGCGACAACTTCGATTATTTTAACTATAGGGGGAGCTGTAAAATAAGCACGTTTGGACAACACAAATACACAAGCATCCAGTGGGATTTGAACCGCGGCACCTCGAGCCGAGGCAGCTACGGCCATTTAGCGACTTCGACTATTCAGGCCGGCGCACAGGGCGGTAAGATCCCGAAAAGCTGGCCAAAGGTCGAAAAAGAGTTTTTATTTAGGGAATTTTAAGTAAGCGGTTACGTAGACCGGTTCTCGGAGGATCTAATTCCGCGATCATAGAAGGCCCGAGACGTCACGGTGTCGCTCTGCTCCATTGGAAACGTCGCCGTTGAGCGTGCAGCTGTTACACGACACAAAGATCGAAAATCAGTTATTTTGAACATTTGTAAAAGTTTTCGGGTTTAAGCAATTTTCATCATTGAAAACGGTGAAAATCGTGATAGTGACGTACTCGTACGTTGTAATCGTACATTGTACATACGTAATCGTACATTGTCTACATGTATTACAAATACTTTAAAACATGTTAAAATTACGTAATTCATAATAAAAGTTGAAATAAAATGCTAATTTTTTTAAAGTGGAAAAGAGTAATAAGTTCCTAGCTTAACAATGAAATTTGTAAAAAAATTAATTCTCTACTATTCAGCTCTTGAAATGTCAAAAAGGAAGCTATTATCAGCTATTCGGCATTTCGTGCAATCTGATGATTCGAATGATTGAAACATTTTTAGAATATTTTTGATGTTCAAACCGCCATTTTATTTTTTGTTTACAATTTTTTTTGAAAATTGAAACATTTTTAGACGTTTTTCAAGTTTTAATCCGTCAAATTAGATTCGCCATTTTGTTTTCTCGCAATTTTGACATTGGAATCTTAATCAGCGTACCCAGAAACCACTGTATACAAAGATTCATTAAATTTTGATAATGTGTTCATATTTTGGCCAGCATTTCGGGATCTTGCCCCAATGTGAGGTGCCTTGTATTTTTGATGTGTAAGACGAAAGACAAGTACCAAGCACTCTGCACCTTTCAGAACATATATTAGTTCACAATTACTCGGGAAAATAACATATCGATTGTGCTCGTTCTCGTGAACTTTCCACGAAGAATACGCTTCAGAGAAACAGGATTGTGTCATCCGTCCCTCAATTGCTTCGGCTTCTTTTCCCCCTTCCTAGGCCGCTGGCACGGTGACCAACGCCGACCGTTGGCCAGCAGCTGTTCCGTCCTCGTCCTTTCCCGCCAGCCGCTCCCGGCGGCGGCGGCGGCGGCGGTCGGCGAGGCTGAGCCGCGCGTCCTCCGCTGGCAGCGTTCACCTGGCGCGGTTGGCGCGGCTGGCGCTGCGCATAGACAAAGTTGGGTGCTGTGTGGCGCCGAGCGCTCTGCGCGCTGAGCCACCGGCGCCGCCGTGCCGTGCCGTGCCGTGCCGCGCCGCGCGGAGGCGCTGAGGCACGACGCGTCGCGCGATCAATCTGGCGTGCGGGGCGCTGGCGCGCGGTGCGTGAGCGTGTGCTCCTCTCGGGCGGCGCGGCGTAATCGCCCGCGCCTCCCTCCGATGCGTGCGCCCCCGCTTTCCTTGGCGCGCCTTCTGCGTGGCCCGCGCCCAAGCCCGCCCCCGCCCCCGCGCCAACGCCCCAGGGAGGCCCGCCCCAGCGCCGCTCCGCTGCCTCACAATGCCTTCTTCGCGGTCTGGAAGCCACCGTCTTTGGCGCATCGGAACCTTCTGCTCCTCGCCTCGCTCCGCCTCGTCCTCTCGTTGTTCAGCGTTCCCTCCTCTTTTGCCGACTACATATTTACTTTTCTCACATTTTGGCGGTTTACACATTTTTTTAGTTCCGTTCGAAGCTCACGTTCGATTTCAGGGACTGGCAGGGGTGGCTCAGGTATCAACTGACGTCACTGCAGTGCCACTGACCGGAAGGTCCAAAGTGTGTAAATATACTAATTTTACGTCAATAAATAAATAAATACATACATAAGTAAATAAATAAGAAAGAAAGAAATCTCTTATTTAGGTGTGTTTGCAAAATGAAATCCAGTAATAAACGCGCCATTGTGCTTCAATGGTTTATTTAAGCATGAATCTCTCTAAACATTCATTAATTACAGCATGCACATTTTACGACGTATATTGAATAAGAAAATAACTGTCTTCCTGATCTCAGCGATAGGCTTGTGAAATTTGCTCATAAATCTCACTCACTATGTGTACACTTCATTGCATGTGCATCCGGCCAGAGTAATTACTTCAATATTAAATTCTGTATGTTACGGAACATCAGTTAGATTGCCAAAAGAAGAGGTCTGTATTTGATGAACTTCTGATGATGATGGTGCAACAGATAATACCATCCAAGATTACTCCCGATGATAGTGAACAGTGATAGCGCCATTAATTTCGAAGGTGATTGTATCGAAGGTAACGTCGATAGTTCGTTGACGTCAGTCTTCCTACGTGCTCCTAGTCGCTTGTTACAGTTCCCACACATCTCTCATTCTATCTTGCACGCCTCTCATTGAGCTCACTTTATAAATCAAATAGGTCTAAACCTCTTAATGAAATCAACACACACACCTTAATATAAATGCGCTATAATTAACCATTTTAGATTTGTTTTTTAAACAATAGAATCCATAAAAATATCGGACTGTCACACGCTAATTAGATTGCATTGTATCCATACTTTGAAATGGAATTTCATATTTAATGAAATGCGAGTACTTTACGCATGTAGAATTCATTATTCTCTCTATACTAGGGAATGGGTCTATGTGAGTGGATCATTTTCACTGAATTACAATGAAATATTAACATCAAATAAGAATTAATAAATAGTTTCTTGGTGTAGTCTACCTACTTGTGAACTCATTCTGAAAAAACAAAATTCCTACTACTCTTTCTCTTCAACCAATACAAATTTTGTGATGTTATGGCAGCCGGAAAAACAAAGTTCTTCAAACACTCTCTCATTCCTAGTACCCACATATGGTCAGTCTGGGGCTATTTTCAATTAACTTCGATTATCATGAGCTGTCAGAGAAAATTATACTCTTTAACAAGTGTTTGAAGAATGAAACTCCCAATTGTTTATATGTATGTATATTGTGGCGCTACCGAATACGTTACATTTAAATAATATTAATTTCGGTAGTTTTCTTGTAGTAGCCTTTCAGAAAGAGCCCTCGCGCGCCTCTCTGGCGCCAAGACTCTTCACCACGCACGCGACCCCCTCCTTCCAATTCGCTACGGGCAGCTGCGACGCACTTTTTGTGTTGGAGAACCCCCGGCCACCCAGAGCCTCCTCGGGATTGACCACTGCTCCGTTTGTTTATCTTTCGAAAAGCGCCCTTTCAGAAAGTGACAGCGAATGACAGTCAACAAGTGAACAGTGGTTAGTGATGGTAGTATAATCAGTGGTCAGTAAATAAGTGAACAATAATATGGCCAGTGGCCAATTACATGGATAGTGGTCAACAACAATATAGTCAGTGGATAAAGGGAACAGGCATCAATAATATAGACGGTTGACAATTCGCTTTGAATAAACGCCCTCCAGGACTAGCTCCCCTAACAGCGGTTACAATTTTGTGCCACCCCACTATTTATGTGGGAGGTCTTGCCCAACATTGGGATCAGTGCTGATTGGAAACACTTTTGCAGGTTCATGTTGTTCAGTGCTGCGGTGCTGTCACTAATAATGCGAGAAAATATGTGATGCTTTAACATGACTAGTTTGTTGTCCTTGAACAGTAGTAATATCCATTGCACGCAGAAATTGAAAGAAAACTAACAGCCTCCGGACATGTGATTGGTGTCTTCAGTTGGTTAGATACCCATGAACTGGAGAAAAATACGAAAATAATGAGTTCCGTTTTGCCTGAAAAATAGAAATATTTGATTGCGTTGTCTCGCCTAAAGTCATCCTGTGCGTACCGACTATTTCTCACATTCAGTGCGTCACTGCTTAGAACACAGTTGATGCCATGCGGCATCAAGGCTCCAAGGAAGAGGTCGATCTCTATAAAATATTTGCTATTCTTGAGTTGCTTTATGGAACATCAAATTTTTTGACGTATTTTTGACATTTAAAGAACTGTTTACGGTGTACTCATATATAAAATTCTTTTATTGCAGTATTCGTGAAAACTGTGTCGGCTAAATTATTGTAGTTTTAAACGAGAGCCTTTTATTTGTTCTTGAGCAGTTTGAACATTACGTTTTGGAAAACCTTTGTTCAGCAGCATTTTTGCTGCAGGCCAGTAGTGTATGTGTGTGTATAGTGAAACCCCTCTTCATGACCACCCCTTCAACACGACCACCCCTCCTCCCGGCCACTTTATTCGGGACGGAATGGTTTTCCTGTAAGAACAATGCTTCGAAATCCTCTTTACGCCAACCACCCCTTTTCCCGACCAACGACCATCAATTCCTCTACAAAATCCCAATTTTTCCCCGTCAAGGCCACCACATTTATCCTCGATTTGAGAAATGTTTCTCAGTGCTTTATATCGTTTTCTGTTTTACCGCTACATGCGGCCTTGGTGGCAACTGGCGATGACTCACTTGATTTTTGTGCGTTACGGAGTACCGCTACTGTCATTTCTACCCCTCCCTTTGAGTGTGCTATTCTTAGAATGGAGGCAGATTTGACGATTTCTTCTTCAGTTTGCAGTACAATCCGGTAGTGGACGTGTTTTCGCTGTGTAGTGCTGCCGCTGATTGTATAGGAAGTGCAATAGGAACATCTGTTTTTGCTACAATTTTCCTTCAGTCTGATAAATGGCGAATTTCAATCGCACAAAAAAGCTAAGAAGTTTAATTGTGGTAAAAGTCATACAGAGTTAGTTCTTGCCAATTGGGAACGGTACTTGAAACAAAACGCCAATAAGGACTCCAGGAAGAGACGTTGACAACCTTACGAAACCATAGTGTTCTTTAAGAATGGTTTAATCGCGGTCGTACAAAGGAAATCCCTATAAGTGGACCAATGTTACAAGAAAAAGCTCTTCAAATCGCATCGGACCTTGGAGTTGAAAAGTAAGCGCCAGCAATGGATGGTTGAACAGATTTCATGTTCGTCACAATATTGTTTTCCGAAGTATTAGTGACGCAAGTGGTGAAGTCAATGAAAATACGAACAGTGACTGGAAATCGAGAATTTCCGGTGTCACCGAAACATACGCGCCCTTGTGACATCTACAACATGGATGAAACAGGCCTTCGGTTTAAAGCTATACCGGACAGAACGCTATCAGTGAAATGAGACAAATACAAGGGTGGTAAATTAGCAAAGCAGAGACTAACTATCGCGTTATGCGCCAATACGGGCGGGGATAAGGAGCAATCTATTGTTATTCACACATCTCTCCACAATCCATCTTGTCCACGAAGCTTCGATCATGACGACACGCTATTGAGAAACGTGGCACGCTAACAAACTAGTGGTGCTTCCAACGCACATACTTCTTCGCTCTGCTTCTATACGGTCCTTATTGCTATTCCACTACTCCATAAACAAGCAAAAGTGTACTATACCAGCAAACCATTTCGGTACCAAGACCCGACAAACGAAACTCAAATTCAACGAACCGGCACTTATACCACTACGCAACACCAACACCGCCTCTGTCGAACAGAGCCATAAAAGAATAGAACCGACCTATAAAATGGTAAATGAACGACAAAAAAACAATTGATACGATGGTAATACGCTTTACAAATATAAGAAGAGAGATAAAAAATTCTTAAAAGTTAAAAATTTGAACAAATATATACAGACATTTCCACGACATTTATCGCAATTACTTATATTTTAGTCAAAACGTAATTCTATCAATTTTATCATTAGGAGCCGGTAATTTTCAACATGCGAAAAACATGTCTTTCAAACATGACCAAGAAAGGCAGCGATAAACCGCATTACGAAGTATTCGTAAGCCTAGAAATTAATAATAATTTCTAAACCGTTAGCGATTGTAAGTTTATCGCATGCCTTCTGGTTATATTGTATTACAATTTTGGCGTTTAAAATGCTCATAATTTTACTTAAATTGGTTCATACAGATATATACTAGACAACGGTTGATTTGACATGTCATATGCTTCAGAAATCGAATAACAGAGTTGAAAAAATTGTTTAAAGAGACGCAGTTAGGGAAAACATAGACAAGTCCTGTCTATTTATCTATATTGTATCTATTCGTGAGTAGAAGTACTTCAAATGATTTTCAATAAAGTATCTACACTCTTCAATGTTTTTTTTCTGCACATCACATTCATCAAATTAAAATTCCCCTCGGGGGATCAAACTCGGTACCTTCCTTATTGAAGATCTCAACCCGAAGGTGCATTAACCACCGCGCTACGGGACCGACTTGCGGAACAACTGCGTACATTTCAGTCAAAACGTACTTGTATCAGTTTCTATCATTAGGAAGCCGGTAATTGTCACATGCGAAAACATGTCTTTCAAAAAACTTGACCAAGAAAGGCAGCGGTGGAACTGCTTACTCCACATAATTTATCGGATGATCGGCATTTGGAAAATAACTACTGCGAGAAAGTATGTGCCATTCTATAGCACCACTAGTTTATTTATATATTTACCTTCCCTTCTTACACACGTGCAGAAAATTTAAAGAAAAAATTTGGAGCGGTTTTTGAGAATTTTTTTGTAAATTTGAATCGCAATTTACGCAAAAACTATTCGTTTTTCCAAAAAATGGTACATCACCTTATTTGAAGTGCTAATTTTGTACAACCCACTTTGTCTGAGGCGAAAATCTCTATTTTCAATTTGCTGTTTTTAAACAGTTTTTTGCAAGTTTCGAAAAAATAGGGCTTATAAACGAAAATGATGCCTACGTCATTCCCTTCAACGTTCTTCGCACTATTCAACAACAAAATATAATCAAAAAATTTTGAGCCATTTTCTTTTAATTTAGAAAATCTCAAAATGGGCTTTATGTAAAGTATCCTCAAATACAAGATATCGGTTTCAAATTCAAAAGGCCTTGAGACGAGTAAAAACCATCGAGGAATATCAATTTTGAAGAAAATCGACAGAACGGTTTAGGCGCTAGCGTTGACCACAGACGGACAGACGGACGGAATGCCGTTAATCGCTTTTGAAGTATGAAGAAGCAACAAATCATGGATTTTGACAACACCACGAGATAGAGGAATTTTATTTTCTAAATTTAGCAACAGGTTTTTATCCACTTTTTTGTCACGAGACCCCTGCTATAAGAGATTTTCTGGCGAAAATTCCCCGTTTTCCGTCGCACGATTACATAACTTTCTCTTCTTACGAAGTATTCGTAAGGCGAGAAAGTAAAAGCATGGATGACATGCAATTCTTTTCGTTCATGGCTGCACAAAGTGAACAGGAAAATAGAATATGCGAACAGGAAGATTTTCCTGTTCATCAATAATGCTCCATGTCATTGCAAAGAAAAATTTCAAATGTAAAAATTAAATTCTTTCCGCCAAATACATCTTGTTTGCAACTCCTGAACCAAGGCCATCATTCGTACGTTCAAAATCTTGTGTAGGAAAACGCTATTGAGATCATTAGTTGCTAAAATTGATGATGCTTCAAGAGTTCATGAATTAGCAAAATCTCCCTCAGTTTCGGATGCTGTGGTTTGGGTGAAAAGTGCTTGGAATGAAGTGAATCATGTAACAATCAAAAATTGTTTTATAAACTGCGGATTTGGATGTGCTGACTTACCTGAAAAAACGGTGCGTGACAGCAATGTAGAAGTCATCGAGGATTTGGGGAGTCAGCAATACTGATATTTTCATTGATAGTATAGACGAGCAGGTCTACTGTTTCAATGATAACGCAACTTGGAGTGACGTGGTTTACGAATTAGCCCGGTCGACAACGCTGAAGAAAGTGACGGAGAAAATGATGGGTTTCAAGCTGAACCATTATTATTACCTGATGTATTCGCAGAATTAGAAGGCATAGGGTATTGTAAAACGAATGGAAATATTATAAGTTTAAAAAAAATTGTTTGGTGAGATTGAAAAAGAATATGAAAATATTATTGTGGCTGAAAGTGTGAATTCAGACAACTATATCATATTTTATGCTCAAGACATAAATAATATCTAAGAGTATGGTATGTACAATAGTTTTAATACTTGTTAATAAATTGCATGCTACATATATATTATTTATAGTTTTTATTTAATAAATTCATAAATACATAATGTCTGTGTGTAAGCATTTATGTCCATGTTCAGAAGCAGGCTTGATAAGTGAAAGCATTTCATGACGACTACCAAAGGGTACGCGACGAACACTTTTAGGTGCAAATTTAGGTGGTCGTCATAAAGAGATTTCGCTGTAAATAGGTGAGGAAAGCTGTGGTTACTAGGTCAATTTGCTTTTATTACCGTTTCTTTGGTGCAAATGTTCTTACACTGGAAACTAATTTTTTTCGCTGTATCATTGAAATCCATTTTTTCGGTATATACCAACACCAAAGAAACCAAGCTAGGAAATATTGGGTTTCCTCTTAACATACCTACAACCATCCTCTTGAGTTTGTGACTTAACAGCCACCAACAGTCTCAATGAGAAAATAATTTTAGATTCCCATTGGTGTAGAGTCTCATACTTAAAGCTTTAAAACATTCAGACTCAGACTCCACATAAAGTTTGTAAAACTCTTTGTTTAGCGTGTAAATAAATTAAGACATTTTTCAGATCAAATACGTTTGCTCATAATCACAATATTAAACGAATTTTTGTGTTAACCTGACCACAAAATATGTATTTGCACAACCTCTACAAAACTTCTCCAATTGTCAATATTTTCCCCGTATCGTTTGAATGCAATGTTAATAAATCTTTATGAGGGAGCTGCGAGCGTTGAAGTATTTTTGTGAATCAAACGAATTTTTTTGAGACTCTCTTTATTCGTAAATTCTTATCTCCTGCTGGGATGGTAACCACACGCAGAGCCAGTACTTGGTTAACTGCTGTATAACATACGTCGCAGGTGTTCGTGAACTATGGTAAACACCCACCTCAAAATCAGAACTTCTAAATCAGTTTTTTATGAATACATTATTTATTAGGTGGTGAAATTTTCCCTGTAGCTGATAAAATGTGTCACAAATTTATATTAGCGCATTTAAAACGACAGAAAGATGCAAACTTTGATTATTTCTAAAGACATTCATACACGTCACGTAAGAAAATGTTTTCTTTAATGAACGAACATTCATCGTTTTTAGAGATACCGTGGTACATTGGGAGAGAGCAAGTAAAAAGAGAAAATTTTAGAAAGAAACAGATAAAGTAAAGAGAGAGGAAGAGAGAGAAAACACGCAGGTCGCCTGTTTCAATGATAATGCAACTTGGAGTGACGTAGTTTCGGAGATGTGTCTAGTCAGTGGACTAGACACATCTGAAATAAATAATAAAGGGTTAGTTAGTGTCACTCCGGATATTTTCAAATTAATCAACATAATGAGATATTTTAATACAATATTATCCCTCAAATTCAACGGTGCAATTATTCTGGCCAACGTTGATAATAAATCGGTATAGTTATGTACCATCGCAAGCATATCAAAGTACTTCGCGTATTTACTTTTCATTTCTGTGCTCGTCTATCTCAGTTTTTGCGAATTGTAATAGTTCTTCGGAACACAAACCTTCAAACGCATTATAAACACTGAGCGAGAGAAGAGAGCTGGAGAATTATACAAATATTTTGATAGTTAATCTCTTTAACATTGATTAAGTTTACCTAATTTGAAGATTGTAGAAGATACATTTGTTGTTAGAGATTCTCTATATTACATAATTATGCAAGTACCAAGTTGAATACAAATACCAAGTGTAAAACGTTGGAGAGATATGAATATGTTACCTCAATATCAAGCGCCCAAATAAATTCGCCTTTTGGTCTTTAGAATCTAACATGAAAAATAAGGTAGAAAAAGAAACGTCGCGCACTCGATTATTAAAGAGGTCTTCCACAATCAAATTTCAAACGTTATCCACATACGGGCGGGCTCCAGCGCTACCGGTGGCGAGGGCACATTTCCAGGGCCGCTTCATATGCAAAACGTAAAGTCACTAAACACGGGCGTTTCTCTAGCCACACTGTATCTCGCTTAGTAGCTGTGTGTTACGTAGCCAGCATTAAGACAGTATGACGTATCTTCACTCGTCGCATATACTGCGATTTTTCTAGGAAGGACTCTCAAGATAACTCAAATCCCATCTTCCGCGATGAATATGTCACGGCATTTCGCGTCTTTTCTCGGTCTTGCCGGTAGAAGTCGCATATTCGCAAGCCCTGCTTCATACGGTCGCGATCGTGCGAAGTCTAGCGGAACGACTGAGAAAGATGCGAAATGCCGTGACATATTCCATCGCGAAGATGGGATTTGAGTTATCTTGAGAGACCTTCCTAGAAAAATCGCAGTATAGTTCTCTTGCAAAACTGGAATCGGGCAAATAGATATTAAATTGTAGAAATCTCAATGAGGATAGGTTAATACAAGCTTTAGAAAATGAAAATCTATTTAAAATCTAAACAACATATATTATATCTTTCCATTGCAGGTGATTTTCAGTTGTAAATATTAGATACGGATTAAACAAAAAGAATTCAATACTTATTTGATACACATACAATTACTAGATAAAATATCCATGCAGGAATTTTTATATTTTTATTGATGTTGGGCGAGGAAGTCAATATATTTCATAAACAATACCGTACGTAGCTCTTTTTGTGAAAGGTTTCTATCGATTCATCGTATTACAAATTGCCCCTGTTAATTTACAAAGCAACTGGAAAATTATTCCCTGAGCTTTCATTAGTAGCATTACAAATGCCTGGCCCTAAACAAAGCTTAAAGCATTGTTTAAAGACTTTGACTTGCAAACTGCGAGGTTTCGTGCATTTGCTGCATTTTGATGAGTTCGAAAACAAGCACAGATGAGGAATAAAATGATAATATTGATGATAAAGAGAAAAATGTAAATTCAATGGTACGACGAGCAAACTTATAATTTATTTGTTTTTGTGTAGCCGCTCCACAGTGTATTGTGTTACTTTAAGTGAATAAGGTACTCTGCATGGGTAATTGCACTATGTAAAAATGTGCAATATGTAATTAATTTATTTCCTGAAGTTGTGATATAAAATTATTTAGACTCTTATAATTAAACACAAACATAATAATACGATTGTTTAAAATTCGCCAGTAAACGCATAGAGCGACAAAACTAAACGATTGATTGTTAGCTTTTTTTGGTAGATTGATTGTTAGCAGCTTTTAGGACGATAACCGCTCTGTAAAAGGAAACGCAAAATAGTGGACGTTTGGTTTTGCCTATGAACACAGACCAAAGTCTCAAAAAATATAACATATTGATGTTTGTTTTAAACCAATTATCCAACTATTAGTTGGACTTTAGCTATATAGCTTAGTCCAATACAGCTGTTGTCTTGCAGCCTCTGATCTGCAGTTTCCCATTGTTTCTCCGATCAATACAAGGCGAATGCCGAAGCAGTACACTCACAAACCAACCATGGACCGCTCGTGATATTCCCTTCCTCCTCTTTGACCCCCTCCCTTTTACACAGGCACACACTTACACTTACATGCACTTCACTACCACTCAGTCGGGAACAGTCGGGAGCTTAGAACCTATCCTGAAAGGGGCCGTCTTCGTCGACGCAGCACGACTTAGCACCCTTGTTGGGTGTTGAGCGCTTGGCAAGTAATAATCCTCCGTTATTATTTTTGTCAAGTCGTCCCATCACGTCGCAACCAATCAGTGCCAATCCTTTCGGCCAGGGGCTCGGCACCGTTAGATTTAGGGTTCCTAGACGGTCACCCAACCAGGAACCCGCGAAGTCTCGAATTCACATGACATCACAGAGCGTAGTTAAGGAATTCGCCTAGCGACGCCAACTTATGACATATTTCTGAAATTCTGCCTATTCCAAAACATCTCGGCCATCACGTGTAAAACTCATTACACCAACTGTAGCGCAGGCGGTGCGAAAACTAAATTTTAAAGCCAATACGAGTACATCGACACAAATTCAACTATTTAAAATTGCGTTCCAAACAACGTGAAACATTGTCACATAACAATGAAGTTCATAGAATTTATATTTCAAACTAACATGCCGCGCCGTTGCCATTATTGTATTGTGGCCAGATATGAAATTAGCCGCGGTCACAATTAACAGATTTGTAGGCCTGTTTTCAAAAAAGCTACGCCACCACATATTTTCTCTTTTACAAATCACTAAAATTAATTATGCGAAAACAACTAATTTAAATAAGTGGTGCTACCAAAGCACGTACTTTTCGCACTGTTTCAACATGGTCCTAAATGCTATTACACTACTGCATTAACTAGCAAAGGTGTTTTCTACCAGCAAATTCTTTTCCCGTTCCGCGACCCGAACTAAGATTCTCAGAGCCAACTTATCGGCACTCATTCCACTATTTACATCCAAATGCCGTATGGGTCGAACTCGGGCAGAGGCATAAAAGGGTTCATGCCAAATTCATGAGAAAAAATAATTTGGGACATGGTATAAAAAATTCCAGCACAAGTATATTTTCTGTTTTCTCATTGAAATTCAAATTCAACTAGTGACGCTACCAAACCACATCGCACTGTTTCTAAATGCCTTGCAATATTATACTTTTACATAAAACTGCAAAAGTGTTTTCAACTAGCAAAGTGTTTCCAACAACTAAAGAGAGTTTAATGAAAATGGTACCTGCCTAATAAGCCTACATTGGTATATTTGAGAAGAAAATAAAGAAAAATTCAAAGCTGTCTTTGATAAAATATGTTGTTAATTGATATTACTTCAAGTAAAAATTACGCGAAAACTATTTACATTTTCAAAATATGCTATTTAAATATCAATTTTTAAGAACAGATATTATTACGAAAATATCTATCTTCAATATTGTAATTTTAGGAAAATATTAATAAAGTTTGAACTTCTGTAATTTCCGAAAATTCAGAGAGATAAATAAAAATGGGACATGCGCTGGTTTTTTAAGCCTGTTTGTTCTCTCCGAAAAAATAATCTGAAAATTTGTTGCCATTTTTAAGAAAATTTTGAAAATTATGTTAAGGTTTCAAATATATTCCCAGAAATAAATACAGACTATCCGTTTCAAATTGGCAGAACCGCAATTTCCGCTAGATTAGTCGTGGAGACTTCATTCAGGAGAGAAGCGTCTGAACGATGAATGTGCTAATGTTGACCGGAAACGGATGGATGTTATGCTGTAAACCAATTTTTTGGGATCAAGGACCTACAAAACAAGGATTCTGACTACACAAAATATCCACTTTTTAAGGTAACAGAGATTCACAAAATGAGTTCTGTTAATAAGTCGCCGTTTTCTTGCCGCATCATGTGCAAAAGAAAGGAAAAAATAATTTTCCCTTCTATACCTAGTTAAACATTGCTTAAAAGAGCAAGATTGTGTGACAGAAATACCAGTATGGTATGGCATGCACAGTTTGCTTAGAAAATAATAATATAAAAGAGTAATAATTTGCCCCACATTCCCTAAGGACACATTTGGTTAGTGTTCAAACTGGTGATGCTAGTGTACATATTTTCATATACTTTTCAATTTTCGAAAATTAAGAGTTCAACAAAATCTTATATGCGCCATTTTTGAAGTCCACGTTGCTCTATCCAAGAAAAAATTAAAGAACGAATTGAAGAAGTTTCTGAGAATTTTTTGTCTCTTTCAAGCAAAACATATTACACAAGACCTACATCTATTTTGAAAAAAATGTACATGGTATTATTTAAGATCGATTTTTGAAACATAAATCAATGACGAATATATATATATATATATATATATATATATATATATATTGAAAACGAGTCGTGGATAGACTCTGCATAAAATTTGTAAAAAATAAAAAGAATGAAAGAAAGAAAGGGGACAGGGATTCTTGTCCGGGAATGGGCTCCGGCAAATCACGCGCACACTGGAAATGGTGGTTAACAAGAACTGTTTATTACAGAAATAATTGTTTTACAAATTTGGTTGCCTTTGTCGCTTATACTAGCATTCATTCTGTTCTTTCCCCTGTGTTAAACTATAATCCTTTCGCTATTCTCCGCCCTCCCGGGGCCTCACGTCCTATAATGACTCCAATATTTGGGTGGGGGCCTCAACACGAAATCACTGTTCTGTACGGGCTACTTATACTCCCTCCCAAACCTTCCAGCCGCTTTTACTAGTGATACTCCAACCTGACTTGCGTTACTGCCTGCTCGCTCCTCCACCGTCGAGCCGGCGCCGAGCGCCGGACCGTCCGCGTCCGGGCCTCTTCGTGCCGCGGTGAGCCGGCGCGGGGAAGGGGGTCTTTGCGATGCCGCCCCGGTCGCTTATTCCATGCGCGGCCTGCCGACGTGTCTGGTCCGCCGCCTCGCCCTTCGGGTATGTTCGTTGTGTTCGGCTGCGCTCGGAAGACCGGAGGACGCTCCGTCGCCGTTAGCCGCTCCCCATCCCACTCGTGGCCGCTGTGGTGCTTCTAAACGTTCCCACAACGTTTCGACTGCATCCGCATGTGGACTTCAACCCAGGCAGCAATAGTCGTCGACCGTTTCACCCAGTTTATCCCCCCAATGAAGTCGAACGCTGGCGTACACCGTTCCACCACTCCGCCCAGTTCCGTCCAATCCACGTGGATATCATTCATTGCTGATGACGCTCCACCACGATCCCATGCCCGTCTCGTCTCGTTTCGTTTCCCAACAAGCACTTCCACTCTCGTCACTCACTTTCCTTGACACCACGCCTTTCCAGTTCCACGGCACCACGTTTACTTTCACTACTCCCTCCGTTTAACAGTCCGCACCACTCCGCACGTCCTCCTCTCATGACATTCTCTCCGCTACTGTCCCGCGCCTCGTGGCCTTCGGTTTCTCGCCCCGAACCGACTCCGGTCCTCGCACCCAACTCCGTGGTGTGCCGGCCGCTGCCGCGCAGTTCAAATTCTTAATATGCGCCAGAACGCATTGTTATCACGTGAGTGATAACAATTCGTTTCAATATATATATATATATATATATATATATAATCAATATTGTAATTTTGCCATTTTACAGTTTTGCAATTTTAGAAAATACAGAAGATATCACCGAAAATAGAACATGCGCTATTTTACAAGTTAGTATGCAGTATATTTTTAAAAAATGTAAATTAATCTGTTTTTTATAAAATATTCTTTTTAAATTGCCTATATTTCAAGCAAATTTCATGAAAACTACATATACTTTTAAAAAATCGTATAACATTTTTTAAATCCATATTTTAAAACATATTTAATTGAAGAGACAATCTCTATCTTGAATATTGCAGTTGTAGGAAGATACTGAATACGTTTTTAACTTTTGCAATAAATTGCTACATATACAGTTAATTATTTCCACAGGTTGTGTATTTCATAAACATGTTTTGATACAAAACGTTTAAACGGTTCTTGATACTAAAACCTTATCAGCAATACGCTAAAACATCCGTCTGGCAGTCCGTGTATGGTGAACACCAGTGTCTATACCGTTCAGGACGATTTACTCCAATATTGATATTCCCCGATCGATCTAATTGAACTCGAAGCCTCGCGAAACATATTTTGAATTTTGTTTGTACGTTACATGAAGCATTCACGAGTTATTCTTTCTTTTCAAAAATGCCTACAAATTTTTAGATTTTTTCTCTGATAGAACAAAAACATTTATAAAAATGACACACGCCCCATTTTTGGAGACCTCTCTGTATTTTCGAAAATTGAAAACTATTAACGTTGTAACTGTACTATATTATTGGCAGTAGATTTTTTTTTAAAATATGTCTTAAAAACTTAAGATATTTAAATAATTTTTTTGGCAATTTTTTGAAAATACAAATATTGTCGCTTAATTTTTGAAGTAAAAGCAGTTTTCTCACAAATCTAAAAACTGCTCCAAATGTCTTGACGAAGCAAAGGGCATTTAAAAATTGAGCATGTCTTATTTTCTTTGAACTGTCTGAATTTACGAAAATAGCAAAAGTTAAAAATCAAGGCACGAAAGTATGTACTGTTGTAGTACTACTAGTTTATTAGAAGCTAAACAATGAATATATGTCTAGCACGTTTTAGAGATGTAGAAATTATGCACAGCCTTGCAGGTGAATTTTCGAAAATTGTACAAGTTAGAAATAACGAAAGAGGCCATTAAGTGTCGCCAGAAGTGACTGCGCTCTGAACGACTGCATGGTGTTACGGTAAAATGCATGGCAAGTTAACCCCGTAAATCTGTGTTCAAGTGTTGGAGCGGAAAAAAATGTTGCTTGTTGAAACAATTTTGCCGGTTCATATCATAATATAATATTGGAAGCTTTTACAAATATTTGGTATGTGTTGTTGTAGCACCACTAGTTCTTAATTAACAATCGATTTTCTTAATGATGTGAACGTCAAAGAACACGGCAACTGTAACATTTCAACATTTGAATAACTGTAACTGTAATTTATGGGATCGCGTGAGTCAATGCCGCAGAATAGCAATATAGGTGGTGCATGAGGTTGAATAGCTCTTCCGCGCGTTGGAGGATCTGCTGTGTTGGATTCGCGGGACGCACGCACTGCACTTCACCGAGGTGCGTAATTACAAACAGCAAAGAGAGAATATACCCAAAACGAGGTTTTAATTCACTTCTCGCTGTCACATTTCGCACTCGGACGTCATTTCAACTCCCCACAAAGAGTGTCGTTGAGAGATAAAATGCTATTTTCTGTCAGAAGGATCCTTTTTCGGAGACCGTTGGTTTGGCATTGAATTCCCCGTTGGATTTACGGTAAGATTTGAATGAATGTTTCCATTACTCTTGTGGCGTGAATATTCCCACTCTACGTTAAACTTCATTTCATTGTTAGTATCGCAGTGATTCCGAGGGACTTCGATGTTTGCAGAAGATGAATTCACAATTCGTTCTTATATCTCGTTCAGATGGCAATTTTCATTGTAGATAACTCGTAATCGGTTAATAGATGCATTATTGTTTTATCCTTTTCTTCCAAGTTTAACTGCTTAATGTATTATCTTCTTTAAACAATCGTTGAAAAAGATAGTGGAATATAATCAGTACGAAAATATTTCAGATGTCAATCTGATCAATATCAGATGGTAGGCAAATTAAAATGTCTTTTTCACTAATAGTAAATTCTAACATTGGTTTATATTCATGTTATCATTTTGGACAGATCGTTTAACATCTCATAAAAAAGTGAAACGTTGTACAACTTGACCGTTATTAAATGAACGAGGAGCTTACTCTTTGTAGTACATAGAGAGATGAATCTTCTAATTTCTACTGAATTGTTTAAAGTGCAATTTACACCAACAGTAATTTTCGTTTGTAATTAGATGAAATTATTAACGTCATAGCTTTACATATCATATTTTAAAAGTCTATATTTTCGTTATCTTCGTTACTTCTCTTCTTATACAGTTCGGTAAACAAATAATCCCCAAGAAGAGAAATTTGAGTCACAATTGAAGAACAAATCTATAATACTTAACCGAGAAAAACGGAAACTATTCCATAATTTACATCTGTACTTCGCTTTCTGGGTTAGTTTGTTCTCTGCTTGCATCTGTTCGACCAGAATATGCAGCCGAGTTCGGCAAGCACTTTTCTGAAAGCACACCAATCTGGAGATTTCACTCTGAATATGTAAAATATCGTCTCGCCGAAGTCCCCATCTTTTCTTTTCACAAACTTTTTTGTGGGTCGCTTAAACGGCCTACAAATTGGCGAATCACCAAATGATCCTCGTCTCTTTTTGTAATGTCATGCTCATGGATGAATAACGATAAAAATGGAGTTGATCTTCCAGGAAACATTTTTAAGTTTATCAGACTTCTTTTGCAGATCAATAAATGCATTTACATTTAAATTAATGGAAGATGCGTGTCACAAAGCGGAAGATATTACTAATAAATGTTACAGTTAACGTAGTACATATACCAAAGGTAAAAAAGCTACATTCTTTAAAAAAATTGTTTAAAACTATTAACGTATAAATGAATATAAGGCGGCACCTCAATTTTCTAAGCCAGAATACCTGTTTTCAGAAATACAACAGATTTTAGTATTAACAATGCAAAAATACTTCAATAGGAGTTGTATTTAATTCTTGCACGCTTTTCACAATTTAATTAAAATATCTTTTTGAGTTACACTGCGTTCAGTTGTGATTACGCACCATGCGATCCGCAAAAGCTGGTTTTTAGTTTCAAAAGTAATTAAATAAAATTTAGATAATGTTTTTAACATTTAGTTTACACTAACTGAAATTTTTCGGAGGTAAACTTACCTCAATTTTTCGAAGTAGAATGGGCGAAAGAAGCTCATTTGTTGCGGCAATGGATTCATGAGACAATTCGGCACATTTAACTCAATCTTTCAACATAAATCCACCGTTTATGTTCTTAATCCTTTCTCACGTCGCCAAATTAATATTCACCAATATTCGCCAAATTCATGCATGAGTCTTTTAGTAGCCAACTTTCATTAAGTTTTAATTCCAAACTCTTGGCCATTCGGCAAGTGGGAAATATAGTCATTGACATTATTGTTTTCCATATTGTCACGGCAAAAAGTATTATTCTTTCATGAAGAACATGATGAGGGTTCAGGGCACAAATGTATAGCTAATTTACCTTTGAAAATATATTTTATTATATAGGAGCGAATATTTTTGTCAACAAAACTTGAAAAAACCGCTCTTTTTTTCTGTATTCAAAATTCGACTATAATATAATTTAGAATAGAGATTACAGAATTATGAAAACGTGCATAAATCTCCCCTCTCCTCCATAGCTCGTCACACACAGTTTTAAACTGTTTTTGACGTAAATAAATAAATAAATACATGTCAAGTTAACAAATTGTGTAGGTCTCTCAATTCAGTCAAACCTCAAATGGAACATCCATTTAAATGAATTGAACACAAAATTAAGTTCATTACGCTACACGTTCAGAGTTCTTTCAAATTCAGTCCACCTTCATACTGCTCGTTAGGTATACTTCGCGAAAGTCCATTCCCGTCTGAAATATGGCATAATATTCTGGGGAAATACAACTAAAGTTCCCAAACTTTTAGATTACAAAAAATAATTGTATATAATATGCAAATTCTTCCCATGTGATTTTTGTAAGCCTCTCTTTATTAATATAGAAGTTTTATCATTACTTTGCCTTTAGATTTACGAATCGGTGTTTTTTTTTAAAAAAAAGTCTTACTTGAAGGCGGGAATATATTTTCTGCAAACGCTGGTGTCTATAACTATATCACTCGATGCAGTAATCATATTCATCTGATCAATAGTGCCCAACAAACAATTCTCATACACGCACAGTGCTTTACAGCACTTTGTCAATGACTTTAAACAATTAAATTCGATGTTTCGACGATTCGATGAAAGTTGAAGTTCCAAGTAAAATATTTTCTGCTGCATAACTGTTTCTATACAATTAGAGGCTATACCGGGAATCAAGAAGAAAATACTACTTTTTAACAATGATATTTAATGTATTATTTACCATTTGGACTCTTATAATTCTAAACAATCTGTAACAAGTATTGTACGTCAGCTTCCGAGTCAATCATCTCCATCAGATTTTTCGTCCAGTTTCCCTGATCCTTTGAGCAAATGTTGAGATGGCCCCTTATTTTGCTTCTGAACATAAATGTAACTTCATTACCTGTGCATGTCTTCTATAATTCAGTGGGAAATACAAATATTCAAATTATCGTTTTTCATGATGTCGCGGCTGAAAATATTATTCCTTCACGAAGGACACGATGGAGGATAAGAGCTCAAATGAATAGCTTATATACCCTTGAAAACAGATTTTATTACATCGGAGCGAATATTTTGTAAAGAATCCTTGCAAAAAGCACTCATTTCTTCCTCTATTTAAAATTCAGCTAGTATACGGCTTAGGATGGGGATCACAAAACAATGAATACGTGTACAGAATTCACTTCTCCCCGTAGCACGTCCACACAGTTTTTAACGTAAAAAATTAAACCCATTTCAGATGCTGCTACCGTGACAAATGACTGGCTGCTTCGTGACTATGATTTATTTGCATTTATAGGGTTCCTGAATCGCCAATCAGGAAATATGCACAGTATTTAAGAGGACACTCAGTATCACTCAGAGGACTTATCAGTATCACTTGTTAGGGAGTTAAGACGCCACGAATTCATTCTTAATGTCGCAAAGCAAACTGGACAGTTCTTCAAACTTGAGTGCAGAGTCTTGAGACACAGTATACAAATTCCGCCTCATTATTTTCACTCCTGCTTTCCATAATCCTCCAAAGAATTGTGACCAAGGAAGAATGAACTTCCATATGATTCGCTATCCTGCTAATTGAGATTCGATTTCCGAAAGTTTTGGCATTAAGAATGAGGCACATCTGCGCATCTTTCGGCGCATCTGCTACTTCCCTAAAATTCTCCAATTGTCAAAAAATATTTGAGAGCAAACCTCTTACGTGCAATAAATTATTACGCTGCCAAAAAAGGCTTGAGTTGTGAGTTCTTGCGCGTGTTCCAGAAGGAGTCTTTGTGCGTAATCTACGTACTTCTACGTAAGATTTTAAACCTGCATCTCACAGTGATCAATTTTGAATCGCTAGGTGAACAAAAATCATTTTTCATAATCTCATGGGCACAAAAATACTAAATTTGGCTCAGATACTTGGGATATCAATGAAAATGAACTGAAGTGTGTGTAATTACCATTCCAAGTGTTGGACTGTAACAATATTTATCGATAAAATTTTCTTTATGGATTATTTTTTGTCGCATGTGTAAACGGCTGTTACTTTTTGAGGAAACAGAATGAGATGATGAAACTAAATAGACAACTTTTAACAATTGCTTTAACATTCACGATACGCGTCATTGGCGCTCTCGCGAGTAGGCGCATGCAGCACTCAGAGCTGCACCTTCAAAATTTATGTTTTTACTTATCTCTCCCAGAAATGTTGCTTATAGGTGTTACCCTTCCACCACAATCCCATTTCAAAATCATCTGCTCTACAAGTTTTTTTTCCATTTTTTCCATCACAAAGTTTTGAAAATATTTGAAATGATTTCCTTCATTTTGCACAATTATGTTAAAATGAGCTTGGAATGTCCTGAAGTTTAATTTGAGCCAAATAATCCTTCATAGTAATAGACGATTTATCCCGGTAACATTGAATTTATACTTACATTATTTTTAATAAAGAGGTCAGAGAGTTTATTTTTTCTGAGCGAACCCTCTCTTAATGTTATGTACGTGTTACGAGTCATTGTCATGTCCAATATCAAACCTAATGCTACCTCAGGGGAATAGGAATCCGGCTGTGCTCCAATGGAATCTGCTGCGTGATTCATTCCACCCAATTTTCTAGGTGTACTAGTCTGAGGTCTGTTCTATAACATCGGCAAATCTTTCTATGGCCACTTAATCGGAATGAACGTCATTTGACATCTCAGAGGAAGTTCTTTATGATAACATGACAATGAACTTCCACCTGTTTCCTCTTTCTGTACCTTTGTGAAAGAGCTTTCTAAGGTCCTCCTCGTCTCGTAGTGTGGTATTTGAACGTTTCAATACGCAGAACGTTTCACTAGCTATGCAGACAAGATATTCCACAGCTTTGTGATATTTTAACAATGTCAAGATTTTCGTGTGAATTTCTTCGTTAGTTGACTTTAAGATTTCATATCACAAGAGCCGCGTGATTTATTACATAAATTATTTTATTTTCTAATGTCATGACAATCTGATTGCCAACTCCTCTATACACCAACTCGAATAACTCTTCCGGGTGATATCGCCTCCCGATAGTGCAGTTCCTACAAAAGAAGGGCATATCTCACAAAGTTGCGGATAGTTGCACGAAATATTGTACCAGCGCAGGAGGGAAATGTGTTGTAATGCGTATGCCAAAGAAGCCGAAGCAGGAGTATGATGCCATGGCAAATGTCATCAAATGTGTTAAAAATAACTGGACATCTGTGCGTTCTACTGAAAAATAATTTAATGTTCTCAAAAGTTTTTAGTGTCGTTTTAACAATCCAGATCACAAAACAGCACTAAGTCCTGGCACTATATTATCTAAAGAAGAAGATAGACTTGTTAGGTATATTCTTGAACTAGCCAGGAAAGGTTTTCCAAGGAAGAAAGATCTACAGAGTGGCGTTCAAAAAATTTTAGCTGCCAAAATAAATGTCCAATCCGTTTAACTACAACAGTCCACGAGAAGGCTGGGTCAAGGCATTTTTAAAACGACACCCCATAATCACTACACTGAGAAGTGAAGCAGTGACAGCGACCAGTTCATATGTCAGCGTACAAGAAATCAGAGTGTGATTTTAAAAAGTTATAGGCTACATCGAGGGAAGTAACTTCGATGAGAAAATAAATGATCCCACAAAGTCTCTATTGGAGAAGAGTCAAAATTTGAAACGTCCAATTACAGGGAAGGTTTTAGCTGAAAAAGGAAGTATGTTTACACAGTAAAGCAAAGAGCTTCAAAAGACAATATGACAATCATGTTCTGCTTTGCAACGAGAGGACTTGTCACTAGTCCATTGATTATCGATACAAACGGATACCAGAATAATTGCTAAAACAGTCCCAGATGGCTGAGAGATTTGAAAAAGTAACAACGGATGGATTACAAGCGAGGAATTCTACGAATATATTTGAAGCATATTCCGTCCATTTCTATTAAAAAATGGCATCACACTCCCTGTGACGGACGGCCAGAAAACACATCAGACATAAGAATTGAGTCGAATATGCTCGGATTTGAAAATCGAGGATTTACCCAAACAACGCTTAAAATTAAAGTTATATTAAATCTGTATCTTACAAATTGTGTGTGCTTTCATGAATAATAAAATAATTAATTGAATATATCGTTATATTAGGTGTTTTTGTTAGAAATAATTCAGTGGCCAATCACTATAATTTCGGGACAATCACTGTACAAAATGACACTTTTTTATGAAAAAATGAATTAATAACGTAATGTTCATTTTCCGATAGAAATTACGGTTAGGATATGTAAAAGGACAGTTGGACAGTAGAAAGTGAGTAGCAAATTTTCAAAATTTTACTTTTCAAATGCGTTAATACGGTCGCAACTCTTAAGTGGCTACTCCCTGTATCGTTTACCTTTCCTGCGTTAGAGTATTTCATGTTGTCACAATCGAATTTCAGCTTGCAGAGAACAGTAAAGACATTGATTCACGAGCTTGCTGAATCGTGAATGGAGATAGCTAGGGCGGAGGCGCACCGACGGCTGACTTCTCGACGTTGCCACATCATACCCATGACTGTTAGTGTGTTCTCAAACGCAGTTTCTTGTGCTCTGGTTTATGTGCTTCGAAGTAATATCGATTTTAGCCTTTTTCAAGGAAGTTGTTTTTCGCATTTTTGTCCAGCTAACAACGCGAAATTGATCAGTGTGCGTCGCCTCTTGCTTTCTCGCAGTTGAAATTGCTTTGTGTAATCTATGTACGCCCGCGACACTAAAAAAGTTTTAGACTTGAGAAAATCTCTTCTTTTAGAAAACCACTCGCACCGATCTCAAAAACGGGGGTATTGAAACGAAATCATTTTAAATATTATCAATGTTTGAGTTTCCTTTCGACTTCTGACTGGCCAATTCTTTTGATGAGTTGCACGCAAAAAGTGCTCAGTATTCGCTGGTGTAATCGATGTTCACTTTGCATGGTTAATTAAAAAAATAAATATGATGATTGGCTGGAGGAGCGACCAGATGCTTCTGCTTCACCGCAAGAATCGAATGTCTGAGTCTTCCGCCTACTCGCATCTAACCGTTACCGCCAATAAATAAATGTGACTGATACTTCTAAAATACTAAAATACTTATAAGTGACTGATTTTTATTGTTTATGAGTATTTTACGTAGCAAATAAAGTGCTTCTGAGTCCATCTCATTACTATTGGCATCTAATTACAACCTGTTGTAATGCATAAGGCATTAGATAGCAGTTAAGGCTTCCGTTGTTTTCCTTTATATTCCTTGCATTTACTCTAAACCTCATATTATGGATATAATTATCGCAGCAAGAAATGACTCCACACAGTTTCGTAAAAGATGAATTGCAATACTCTTGACGTACTAGTTTATTAGCCTTATTTAGTTCAGTCAGGTTTGTTTTTGGTTCCATTGAAAAATGGCTATTGTGTAGATGTACATTGCCAATCAAGCCCAAACTACCAAAGATTGCTGTGTTTCATAACTTCATGCGTCATTCCTCCATATATAAGATCCATCGGGTTGTTATTTGATGCGACATGATTCCATTTTGCATATTCGGCTTTATCTTAATTTTCGGCAACTCTCTTTGCAACTTCTTCAATAATCGAGATTCAGTGTTTATCAAAACCAGAACAATTGTATTACCCCTCCAAAGAAAAGTATTTACTATTTTAAATGATACACTCACTGCATCTTTTGATAGTTTTATAAGAGCGTTGCTTCTAATTCCAGTTTTGGTAAAGGGATAGTTCTAGTAGGAGTCGGTGCTGATTTCGAACAAATTAAATGCGAACTGATACCTCCATGTGAATATTTGCTCACCGGAAAAACGTATGCTTCTTAGTTATTCAGTAGCATCGTTGAAACCATAAACCTGGGACTAGACGTTTTGATTAACTGAATTCACGTGTCGTCATAATTGTCAGCTTGTTTAGCTATATAAGTGGGGAGTAGTCGGCATCCCAAATATCGAACTGGTCAGTATTGAGTGGATAGTCCCAGTCCAATCTATCTACCCCTATCTGATGCAATATTATTGTCCCTGATTTTCGTTATGATGAGAACTGGGCTTATGGCCCCAAGAGAGTCGACACTTTTTGAAATATTAGATAAACAACCTCCTTTGTGAGTGTTGGTGTTTGTAAAAGGTTGATCTGGAATAGCAAAGCGTCTTGTTGCGAATTCCAAAAAAGTCCCATTTTACTAGCTCATTCTTTATCTAACACTATTAAGTCGTTGGTGTTTTGCTGAGTCTCCAAGTTTTGAAGAATTTACAAATTTGATTCTCACTTTTCTAGTAATATGTTATTTTTCTTGAGTATTTTCAATTGTTGCCGCTGCATCGTCTATCGTTTCGCTTTCTGTGATACAGTTATCCATGTAAAATCGTGACATGCTTGATCTGCTAAAGAGCATTGGTTCCGTATATCTGAGCAAGTTCTTAAAAACATCTTGTAGCAGTAAATAGAGGCAAATCTGTATCACAGGTGACTTTTTTAACTGATACCCAGTTGTCACATTAATGTGACCCCGCATATGTTCGACGTAAAAGTGCAATAACCCCTCACAAACGGCAGGAGGCAGCACTAACAGCGAGGATATTTAAGGCCTGTCTGTTGGAAGCGGAAAACAATGCAGTAGTTATTGCAATGCATAAACGGAGCGATTTATTGGACGTCCAAAAGGGTATGATCATTGGCTTTCGGGCCAAAGGCGGAAGCATTTCCGAAACGGCTAAGTTTGTAAAGTATTCGTGTGTCGCCATGGTTAAAGTATACCGTGCATGGCAAAATGGCGATATCCAACATTGGCACCAAGGCATCTGTGGAGCACCACGGTCCATAGATAACATGGTAGAATTACGGCTGCAAAAATGTGTACGGGCGGATAGACATGCAACTGTAAAGCAACAGATCGTTCATATGAACCACTGGATCTCCTCAACAAGCGTTTAGTGAACGTTGTTACTTATGGGCCTTCGCAGCAGGCGCCTCTTCATGCATCCATGCTAACTACTGTTCACCTGCGACGAAGGCAGTAATTTGCACGCCAATATCGTAACTGAACGCCCACTGAATATCTAGAGGTGGCCTTTTCAGATAAATCACGTTTTCTGCTTCATGGGTTAGATGGTTGATGGCGTAGACGGATGAAACGTCTAGACCCAAACACTCTGCTACAATCGCCGGACGGGTCCCGACCAGAGGAGGGAACGTGACGGTGTGGGGAATGTTTTAGTGGCATTTCCTTGGTGATCTGTTGATCCATTATGCTTTCCAGAATGACAAGAAGTATGCAGCATTCCTTGGGGATCATATCCATCCCTATATGTAGATCGTTTTTCCTCAGCAAGATGGCATTTATCAGCCGGATAATTCAACGTGTCATAGAGCCCGCAGTGTATGTGCGTGGTTCAAAGAGCACCAAGATAAGTTTACAGTACTCTCCAGACTACCAAACTCCCCCGATTTAAACCCAATCGAGAATCTGTTGGACCTTCTTGATCGGGCTGTTTGCGCTATGAAACCGCAACCGAGGAACCTAGATCAGCTGGCTACGGCACTGGAGTTGGCATGGCTCCTCATCCCTGTTGGTACCTTCCAGAACCTAATTGACTCTCTTCCTGTACGTCTAGCAGAGGTCAGCGCTGTAAAACGGTGTTTTTCAGGATTTTGACGGGTGGTCACATTAATGTGACTGTACTATGTACTATGCCGTCATTAGCCTATGTACATCTCTTCCCCATACTATTTGTTGCAGTGACCTGTCTTCTGGGCGTACTGCAACTTGTGTCTTTTCGACGTTGGCAATTATAACATTCATGCACGTACGAAACAGAATCAGAATGTCGATTAGCTCATCTTGCAAGATTGGACCTTCTATCAATTTGTTGTGTAATGACTTTCCATTGGCAGTTGCAGTGGAAGCGTCAAACACCTCTCTCGATTTCGTTCAGCTGGTTTTTGGTTGTAAAATAGCATAATGTGGTGCCGAATATTTTACTAGTGACATGTGGCCTAGATAACCTACGTGTCTATAAACTTGTAGTTATCTTGGTGTGAATGTCTTAAAAATCTTCTTCCGAGTATTGCTAGTCTTCTTTGCGACTGATCCTTTGATGAAGAATAACATCTGGGCCTACTGGCAGTGAGACCACGAATTTGCCAATCGAATCTGTATTCATATCGGCATAAAACCTGCTCACAAATTATTCTTGTGTTTGAGGTTCTGTTTCTGAAATGACTTAGGCCTGTTTTCAGTAACTTTAGAATTGTTGTGAAAGCTGATCATTAGTGTCGGCCAGGTATGGATCTATTCATTTGCTTTATTAACTTGTATTTCTCCACCGAGAATCCAAACCAGCTACGTGTTTTGTACAGTGGGATGATCGCCACTATGAGTCATCGGTTTGCCAACAATAATTTTCCAATAAACACCTAATCCATGTAGCAAATCAATGTCTCCTATCATTAAACTATGGATTCGCAAGGTCAAGATACCTTGGCACATTTAAGAACTCGAAGACAGTTGTGCTTAAAAAGGCTTAAGATTTGGTCCGTCTGTTTCTCGTCCCTTTTTGGACGGGATCATTTAAGTGAAGTCGTGTATTGTACGGCATATTGCATTTCTTGTACTTTGATGATCGGCAAACTTTTGCAAAATGCTGTATCATGAAGCAGTTAGGGCAGTGTCTCTTTTTACAAGCAGTGTTCATCAGGATTATGGCAGTCGTTTCAGCAATTCTCCACACTATGACCAAAGGTTTCCATTTTCACACATATTCCAGACTGATAACGTATTTACCACAATTATCTTGATCCACCCAAGCATCTTGAGCAGGCAATTTCGTGTTTGAGAGTTTCGGATTGTGCTATTGTAACAACTTTAAAGAGTGCCGTCTTTTGGTTACGAAATTCTTGAATTTCGTAATCGTTGACATATTACTTGGTGTACGATACTCGTTCGTTTGTTGCAAATCTCTTTGTTCGGCTTCACCAATTTTAACATTTCTGAATAAATTATTATAGAGACACTTAATTTACGGTCTTATTTAATTATTTTAAAGCTGATATTTGTTTCAAGATATTTGTTTGAATGTGTCAGTTCATTTTTATAACAAATCAGCTTGGTTGCTTTTAACAATGTATGGAACTTGAACAGTCTTTTAACGTGTTTTTCTACGATCATTGTTTGATCAATGTTTGATACGTGCATTTAAGAGGATTTCAAGTTAATGTTTAGTTCTTGTTTTAGATTTTAAAGATTTTGATAACAGTTAGTGCCTCTCCTTTTAGAACTCGTACAAATTACTGATGTTTTTGAACATTTTAATACTTTTTTGTTGCTATGAATTATGGTTTCGAAACTGTTCTTGAAGAATAACCCCTTTGGGTAATCACCACCATATTCTGGAACTTTTATTCCCAGAAGCTATGAAACTGTTCTCTGAACATGAAACACACAAGATATTTTTGATGTTGAGGTACGGGTCTTTGCTCTGTTTTCTGAAAAATGACACTCGTTGAAAGCTTGTAATTTATGTTCATTGTAATTTTCAGGATGGTAAATATTCCTTAATATTTTGTTGAAAGCCTTGAAAGTTTCTCAACGTTTCTCAAAGTTTCTCAACGTTTTCTTTATTGATTTAAGAATTTTACCATTACCTTGTCTCCTGATTTACGAATTAGTAGTTTTTGTCAAAAATGACTTACTTAAGGGCTGGAATATATTTTCAGCAAACGCCGATGTCTATAAGTATAACACACGACGTAGGAATCATATTCATCAGGTGACAGTATCAACAGCTCACTACAAAAAAGTCACATACAATTCATGTCCATTACTTCATAACACTTTGTCAGTTGATATTAAACGATTAAATTCAAAGGAAAAGTTTAAGTCCTAAGTAAAATCTTTTCTGCTGCATAACTGTTTCTATACTATATTCAAGACTATACCGAGCATCAAAAGGAAAGTAACATTAATTTTAACAATCATAGTTAATGTAATTATTTATCATTTGGACTGTATAATTCTAAAGAACCTGTAACAAATATTGTGGCTTCTGGGCCGATGGCCCCCATCTCGATCAGGTTTTTCGTCCACATTTCCTGATCCTTTGTGCAAATGCTGAGATGGTCCCTTGTTTTGCTTCTGGACATAAATGTAACTTCATTATTTGTGCACGTCTTCTAAATTTCAGTGGGAAATATAGTTATTCTAATTATCGTTTTCCATATTGTCGCGGCAAAAGGTATTATTCTTTCATGAAGAACATGATGAAGGTTCAGGGCACAATTTTATAGCTAATTTACCTTTGAAAATAGATTTTATTTTATAGGAGCGAATATTTTGTCAACAAAACTTGAAAAAAACGCTCTTTTTTCTGCATTCAAAATGCCACTAGAATATGGTATAGGATAGAGGTCACAGAATTATGAAAACCTGCACAAATTTCACTTCTCCCCATAGCTCGTCACACACAGTTTTAACTGTTTTTGACGTAAACGAATAAATAAACGTTTTTCAATTTTACTTATTTCACCTATGCTTCTGCAATTAGTATTTTTCGTGATACACTTGTTTGTTCTAGTCAAGAAACCTTTTACGCACGGTCGACATTGCAATACAATTCCGAATTGTGATATCCTCAATTGCTAATAATAAATAATAAATTAATATGGGGTTGTGAGTAGGTAGCAAGATTTGAGACGCACTAACCTGTAATTCTGTTGGATTTTACCTTTAAATGCACAGCTCGCTGTCGTCTGAGCTGCCGACAAATGCTTATCTGTTCCACTTCTAGGATTCGTTGTCTGACTGCAGTGTGGTCACCACTCCTTGGAACTCGTGTAACGCTGTTATATTGGCGTCTTCTTTGCTCACGATTGCTACTTGATGTTTTGACCACAAACCATGATCTCAGGAGTCGAGTGATTCTGCGTCGCCTGTCAATGTTAATGATGTCCATATGAAAAAAAAAGTCTACCCCTTACCCACAAAAACTGCTTTTTATCCACCCAAACAAAACTCTTTTTAAGGACAAGTTTTTCAGCGTCCAGACTTTTCTTAACTGACGCCCTGAGATATCTTCCCAGCTGCTGGTCACTCCACACGACAGACGTTCGTGGCAGGCAATGTCTATCAACTGTGACTTTCGGTGCCGGTAGCCGAACTGCTTAACCCCGCTCCGTAAATTCAGGGAGGTTAAGAAGCGCGAGACCAGCGCGGATCCGTGAATGGGGGACCCTCTAGGAACCCTGAGGCTTGAAACACTGTTACACAGTAGAAACAAGACATTTAATTAATTTATCTGTAAAAAAATAATTCTAATGCTCACTAACAATTCCCACTAACTACCTGGCAAGTTATGACTGCTTCTGGAAGCAGCCGACTTAAGGCAACTCGTCTCGCTCCTCTTTGCAAATGTACTACATTTACTATGCGCATGTTTTGTTGGGATTTATTTTTGGTAGGAGTATGAGTATATGCTATTTTCTCAGTAATAATATCAAACTAGTGTGTTTTTGAGTGTTTTCACGAAATTTCGTAATGTAGCATGCACTTCTTAGGTATCTAAATGTTTTCGTTGTGAATGTCTTTTTAATTCCTCTTTTCTCACCAATTTTTTGCAAGGAAAATATAAAACATGCCAATCACATTGTTCAATTACAGTCACAATCAGTTAACTCTTGGGGCCTTCTTCCGAACATTGGAACGCCATTCTTCAGCATCATAGTTTCAAGACAACGACCGTCGGCTTGCATTCAAATTTTCCAACATAATCATCAATAGCAGGAAAATGGTGGCAAGGCAAATGGTCTTGCTAATCCTGTTCCTTTTCAAGTGCATCTTCATGCAGATTTTCTATCACATATTAATTGATATTTCTTATTGCGCCGTATGAATGAGTAAATTCAGATATTTCGGTGTGAGGCCATCGCAATTTGCATTCCATTCCTAGCCCAAGTCGCATTGTATCCGAAGTCATCACAGTTGCCATCATAATATGCATTTTAAACAAATGTTTTTGAACAAAAATCTTTTTTGATTATTTCAACTACCGCAAATTGAAATAATGTATTTTTTATTTTTTGATGTTTCAAGATTTGCTGGTTCAAAGTTCCTTTCAGCGCTCTTTACCATTTGAATGTTAGAGAGAGTCCTTCGTCAGATGAGTCGTTCAGATTTGAAAAGGATGTAGAACAATGTGCTTGATACAGAATGTGTATTTATTTACTTACGTTTTAGCTGTCCCTCAAGTACTACAGCCATTAAGACCCATGATAAATAATTGAGTACATTTATACGATGTTGATGCTAAGGTGAATGATGGTGAAGAAATAGAATGAGAGGCTGAGAATCGGGAGAGTTTCGAAAACACATCTGCTGAGAGCTTGTTTCGTTCACTCCAAATCCCACATGAACTGTCTTGACCGACCGATGAAAGTCATAGGCGCTGGCCATGTCTAGCCGAAGAAAGTCATAGGCACTGGCCAATGAAATTTGTATTTTACGTTGATTTGCTTGTACTTACCATTCGCAAAAAAACGTAAATTATCATACATGTAATGAATTCATATTAATTTTTTATTCTCTCATCTAAAAAATTGAAAAGCGTATGTGTATTTGATCGCCACTGCAACTCCTTCAAGAAAATGCGTCAGATCTGTCCAGCCATATTCTGAAACAATATTTTTAGACACAGAAACCGAACCCCTCTTGAAACCATAAAAAAGGTTTATAAAAAAAAATCTGGAAATTGGGAGCATATGTACGTCTCTCTGGCATGATTTCCGATTAACCTTAACTTCTTAACTCCTTAACTTATCCTTAGCCTTCCTCTTGAACATTTCCGAACAAAAATTACTCAAATTACAGCCGCTTAGAAGGGAAATGAGGTTCTCTAGGTCTACCATGTAGATGCTATACTCACCTCCAAAATCCGTCTATACTAAGCTAACTAGTGGTGCTAAAACAACACGTACTTTCTCCTTCGTATTTTCATACAAAATTACGGGAAAAGTACTCACTTTTTTTGAAAAATTGTACATGACTTTATTTCAAATTCTATCTTTAAGAAACAGATTTCATTAAGGGAAACATTTCTGTCTTCATAATTGTAGTTGTTTCTACAATTACAATTATGTAGAGACCAAAAAATTGTTGAAATTTTGCAATTTTCGAGAACTCAGTTTTCAACGAATATGAGACCTGCATATTCTCTTAAACGTCCTTCACGCTATTCAACAACAAAATGTAATAAAAAACGATTGAGTCATGTTTTTGAAAATTCTGAAAATGTCCTAGGGGCTTCACGCCTCCCCAAAGAATTAAAATATCGGTTTCAATTGAAGGGGCCGCAACATCAGCCAGATCAATTGGGGAATATCAGTTTTGGGTAAAATCGACTGATCTATTTAACCTCTATCGTTGTTCACAAATGGACGGATAGATGGGCGTGTGGACGGACGGACGGACGCACCGACGGACGGACGGACAGACGTTTTGCCGTCATTCGATTTTTTGGTATCAAGCACCCACAAAATAATATGGAGTATAGATTATGGCTACACCATGTATTAGAGGATTTTTTGATATATAGCAAGTGAATTTATCCATATTTTCTTTACCAGGGCCCTGTAATAAGAGTTTTTTCTGCTGAAAATTCGCTGTTTGTTCGCGCAGCACTACATAACTTCATCTTTATTGAGTGAGCGGTAGCGAGAAAGGAAAAATCGACATTATCCCACGGATTGCTGCAGTTTTTTGCACGTACTGCGTTTTACATTTTGAAAGATAGCTATAAATTTAACAGTGACAAGAGTACTACATAAATCTACAGTCCAGGAGATATTTCAAAACTTAAAATATTATCCACAATCCCCAACTTAATTTATCGTTTGTAAACGAAAATAATATTGGATATAGAAATAAACAAATAGAGAAGATAGAGGATTAATGAAAAAATTTAGAATTCATGACATTTGCGAAATGAGTGCAAAGTAGAAAATGAGCACTCGAAAAATTTGAACTCACATGAAGATAGCTAATAGAGTAGATACCTTTCAGAGATTCAGGAACTACACGAATTCTCTTGTGATCTGCAGGCACATCTCTAGAGAGCCGCACGGTCGATTGCAAAGGTCAGACGTCATACGTGGGATGCGTGTATTGACAGCGTGATATAATGGGCTGCAGAGAGTGTGACGGTTTTTGCCCCTTAACTCCGTGACAAAACCCGTTCTAATTTTCAGATTTGCTTCTAAGCTCTTGGATTGACGCGCTGTGCCCAAACAACGTTCTCTTTCAGTTGTTATTAACCATCATTCATTCCAGAAGACGTACGGTTGAATAATATCATACAATCATAGAATAATTATATCAGATGAAAACGGAAACGTACCAGTGTCAAAAGTTTTGGGATCATTTTATAATATTCACGACCTCTTGTATTGTCAAAATGTCCATTAAGTGCCACGTATTTGCTCAGCAATTGATATTATTACTATGTGTATTCGTCTCAGAAAACCTAAAAAAAATCCACATAATCATGGTAAAGTATTCAGATAATTTGGATTTTCTTCTTGGAGAATTTAAGTTAACAAAAATATTTTTGTTACACAATTCAACATACTCATTTGGATACAGAGTTACGGAGCATAATATGAGTACAGTCAGTTTGTTTACTCTCTACACACGCTCATGTCCTTCAGTTTGTCTTACCTGCAATCAAACATGTTCTAGTTCATGTATCCACTGAAAGAACTTCATCAGCAAATTCATTGGTCATCGTTTTGTCACTGTAATGCCATCACTTCTATGTCAAACCGTTCCATTCATTGTTGAATAAAGGCTAATTCAAAGGTTCAATAATCTATGTATAGGGTCTACCCGTCTCTTTGTCACCAAGAAATCATTATATGAAACAGAAACAATTCTCAAATCAATACGTTAAATATTGCTTCATGTATTCTAAACGACTGGTCGCCGGTAACTGTCCTCTCTTTCTTATTTTCAGTACTCATAGTCAGAATTTTCGTACAATATTTACTAACTTTAATCTTAAATTAAATAATCTTACTTTATTATTAAAGGTAATTATTAAAGGTGAGCTGCCCGGAAGCCACGCAATGGATTAATTCACAGTAAAGAAAGCTCTTTCAGTTTCTTCTAATGTTACGTCAAAATTTTCTTAAACGGACTCCCACAAATGCCGTCTGACACGTTTCCCATGTGACTGCGCACAGGGTGGGAATTTCTTGCATGCGCGGCACGCGGTCAATGGCAATCGCTTGGAGCGGGGAATGCGAGCTTAGACGCGAAGGCTGCGACGCGAACTCGGAACCACCTCCGAAAGAAAAAGGTGGCGCGTCCACAACATGCAAATTTAGATGAAGTCAGTGTTCTCTCATTCCTTTTCACAAAACAATTGTCCCAGTGCACTTTCCTTTTTATAATCTCCATAAATATATTTATACTTTCCATATGTTGTGTAGTTTGTTGTCTCTATTTCTATCCTGCATGTTCACTTTACGTTTTATTTACTTTTCGTTCTTTATTTCATTTATTACTCAACATGAAGTTCCAAGAAAATATTTTATTTTTTAATATCTGTTGCTTCTCAGTTGCATTTATTCTTTCGTCGCAGTTACTATTGGCGAAAAAGTTGATAATTCTTAATTTAATTCCAGTATTATAGAAGTGGCTTAATAACAGTCGTAACGCTGTCTTCATTTTCTCTTTACACATATCCCACTACTTCGTTAAAATACGTCAACTATACTCATAGAATATCATGACATAGAACAACACGAACAGTGTGAAATCGTATATTGCAAATGTCTCCTCGGTTCTCAAATTCCGGGTAACTGTGAGATACGCATCAGGGGCAAACACTTTTCATATCATAGTTTACCGTCAAATCGTATAACTATGGGATACTTTTTTTCAGCAGTATATCTCTGTTGGAATAAGTTTCTTTTAAAAGTACTTTTAGGCATTATGCATAATCTACAAGCACACGTTGGCAACGATAGCGACATGACCCGTACAATTAGTTAAATTGTATTTCAAAGCATGTGTTCCATGCTCTGCATTTTACATTGCCGAGCCAGCTCAGTCCGCCGGCCGGATGCCCGCAAATCTGATACTCCGAACCGCAGATGTGGGTTCGATTCTTGGAACTCCGCACACGCAACTCCGGCGCCCGCGGGGCGATCAGTCGTTGTAATGCAACACTTCCAAGAATAATTATATCCTTCAAACATTTAATATGTTAGCATTATAGAGCAAATCCTAATTCTTAACTTTCAAATTCTTGCACAATTATGTAATTTGTTTTAATTATAATTCAAGCATGCTCTTAATCTTCTAACTGGTAAAGTAATGAAACATCAAATCCGATTGGCTCAGCTACTTCAACTGCGGGACGCCAGCACCTCCCCACTCTTTCTCGTCAACAGAACTAGTTGTGCTGCAAAAGCACATACTTTCTCGCATAGTTTCTAAACGATCCTAAATGCTATTACACTACTATATAAACCAGCAAAAGTGTTTTTCTACCAGCAAATTCTTTTCCAGTTCCGCGACCCAAACTCAGACCCTCAGAGCCAACTTGCCGGCACTCATACTACTCCGACAACCAAATGCCCTATGGGTCGAACTTGGGCAGAGACATAAAAGGGTACATGCCAAATTCATGTAAAAAATTAATTTGAGACATGGTATCGAATATTCCTGCACACACACACACACACACACACACACACACACACACACACATATATACATATATATATATATATATATATATATATATATATATATATATATATACATTTTTTTTTTCATCGTTCGCCGAAGATTCCGGCCGCGTCGCCCGGGCAGTCGAGGGCTCATTCGCCCGGCAAACCGCTGACTCAACTCCCGTGCTATCCGAGAACAACCGCTGCGCGGCTTAACGTACTTTAAAGAAGATGCTGAAAGTGGTGTCCTTCGACTCGAATGCATTCTTGGCACCTCCGAAACACATTCTGATTTGCCCTTTGAAGTAAGTCTCGAGGAATTGCTGCGATTTTCTCTTCAATAGAGCGCCAGAGCTCTTCCTCCGAAAGCAGGTTTTCTGCATACACCTGATCTTTCAAATACCCCCACAGGAAAAAATCACAAGGAGATAGATCAGGTGATCTAGCAGGTCATATTATAATTATACGATCGTCACAATAAACATTATTTAAAAGTTCATGGATCGAACAGCAGTGTGAGCAGTTGCCGAATCCTGTTGAAAGTAACCATAGTGCCTTTCTTCTGGTGTCAATTGTTCGAAGAATAATGCCAATATTTGATGTATGTTCACGTCAGCAGTAACGGTGGTGTTGTAAAAAATAGTGAATAATTCTAGAAAAATATTTCTTGTGGAACTCAACGCACGCCACACTCCGATCTTTATGTCGTGAAGTGGTTGTTCGTGAAGCTCTATTGAAGAGAAAATCGCAACAATTCCTCGATACTTCCTTCAAAGGGCAAATCAGAATGTGTTTCGGAGGTGCCAAGAATGCATTCGAGCCGAAGGTCACCACTTTCAGCATCTTCTTTAAGGTACGTTAAGCGGCGCAGCGATAGTTCTCGGATAGCACGGGAGTTGAGTCAGCGGTTTGCCGGGCGAATGAGCCCTCGACTGCCCGGGCGACGCGGCCGGAATTCTTATATATATATATATATATATATATATATATATATATATATATATATATACCGGGTGTTTTTTTTATCGTTCGCCGAAGATTATATATATTTCTCATTGAAATTCAAATTCAACTAGTGATTCAACTAGCAAATTTTTACCGTTCCTAGACTCTCGAAATCAGGTCCTCAAGGTTAATGTACCGACACTTATACCACTACGCCACACAAGCACCGTATGGCGAACAGAGCCATAAAATGGTAAATGCCTGATAAGAAAACAACTGATATGACGCGTTCTACAAATCCATGAAGATATATAAAAAATTGTTAAAATGTCAAAAATTCGAAAATTACATACAGACACTTCCAGCTCATTTATCATAATTATCAATATTTGTTATTCGAATGGCTTCACATGGTTTTCAATAAAGTTTCTAGAATTCTCAATTATTTCTTGATAATGTACAGATAATTTTGACAAATATTCCCCGACCAGGATTCGAACCAAGGAAGCTTCCCTCGGGTTGAGTCCGTGCTCGCTTTCTAGCGACTGCGACCACCTTGGCTGTGCATGGCATTTACACTTATATAATAGTAATAAGTGTATGCTGGTATCATTTCTAGCATTAGGAAGCCGAAAAATCCACAGAATGTGAAAAAATGTTCTTTGGGCGCCTAAAGGAGGTATCTGGGAAGAAAATCATTCATAACAGGAAAATTAGTTCAGACTATAGAGATTAGAAAACTAAATTCTGCGAGAAAGTCTGTGCCATTCTATAGCACCACTAGTTCATTTATTTATGTACCGTCTCTTATACACACATGTGGAGAAACGTTTTAAAAAAATTGGAGTGGTTTTGAAAAAATGTTTTTTCGCAAATTTTAAGTGCAAATTACTCAAAAACTACTCGTTTTTTTTCAGAAAATTGTACATGACATTTTTCAAAAACTAATTTTGCACAACAGACTTGGGGAAAAACCTCTAAATACAATTTTTTAGTTTTAAAAATATTTTTTTGAAATTTTCCAAAAACCAAGCATCACCCAGAAATAGGATTAGCGCCATATTTTTACCGTCCCTTATTACATAAGCGAAGAAAATTTAAAGAAAAAAGTTGGAGCGGTTTATGAGAAAACCATATTTTGGTAAATTTCAAACGTAAAAACTACTCGTTTTAGAAAAGAATGTACATGACCTTATTTATAGTGCTAATTTCGTACAACCGACTTTGTCTGAGGCAAACATCTCTATCTTGAATTTTTCAGTTTTTAATTTTTTTTTTGCAATTTTCGAAGAATTTGGGATATCAATGAAAATTATACCTTCATCATTGTCTTAAACGTCCTTCGCACAATTGAACAACAAAATTTAATCACAAAATTTGGAGCCATTTTTTTGAAAGCATTGAAAATGTCCAACGGCTTCATGTAAAGTACCCCCCAAAGTTAAAATATCGGTTTCAAATTCCTGGAGCCTCGACATCAGCCAAATCGATTGGGGAATATCAATTTTGAAGAAAATCCCCTGAACAGTTTAGGCGCAAGCATTGCCCACAGACGGACGTTTTGCCGTCAATCGATTTTTCAGTATCAAGGGGCAACAAAACATGGATTTTCGCTACACCACTAGTTAGAGGATTTTTTCTAAATTCAGCAACAGAAGTTATCCACTTTTTCGTTAACAGACCCAGATATAAGAGTATCTGGCGAAAATTCACTGTTTTCCGGCGCACTATTACATAACTTTCTCTTCTTACGAAGTATTCGGAAGGCGAGAAAGCAAAAATCAGTCGCCTGACAGCACTCACTCACGCCAGACGCTGTGACTTGGCTCTTTGAATTTTAGTGCAATTTGTGCTAGTTGACAAGTCGCGCTGCTGATCTTGTTCACGATAGACGCCGTAACGCAGCGGTTTGAATTTTAGTCCAGTTGTGCATATTGAAACTGCTATGTTCCAAATTATGTGTCTCCTCCCATCAAATGTCAACTTGAATAATTTTCTTTCAACTGCTTAATATTACCAAGGGGTTCATACAACCTAGTTAAAACATTTTCATGACAAATTCACATTATTGCAACTTTATGTAATGTTTATTTAATTTTAAGTTTATGTCCTGTTTCAAAACGATACCTTTTTATTCACCCAAATGAAAGCAATTTTTTCCCTGTAAGCATAACTACGAGGGGAAGTCAATATGTATCTGCAATAAATTTTTATAATTTATTACAGGAAGAACACACAATTTTTATTGATATCATTTTTCAACGTAGTCACCCTTCTTTTCAATGCACTTGGTCCATCGTGACCCAAGCTAATACCATCTAAAAAATGTTTTTGATTGTGCAGCAAGGCACGTATGTACCACTTCTTTGAACTCTTGATCGGAACAGAATCGTCGGACCAAACAGATGGTAATCCGACGGGGCGAGATTGGGACTGTGCACAGGATGCCCCAACACACGATTCTCACACGATTGCGCTTGTGCTCTTCATTGAGTTGTTTTGGAACCCACATGCAGATCCACGGCTAATGTGTATATGATTTGCTATTTCATCAACAGTCTTATTCAGGATCAAGGCATTAATGTTGGGATCAGTTGCAGCTGTGGCTTCTTTCCTCTTCAGTTGCAGCTGTTCTTTCCACTTTATTGACGCTCTTTCGATCACTTTTAAACGGTTCTGGTAACTTGCAAACACTTCTCTGTGGCAAAATATTGTGCCCGTATTGTACTGAAAATCTGCTAAGTGTTTCCGCCCCTGGTTAACCACATTAATCATAAAACCATAAAAAACGGATTACGGAACGCTCATCTTCTTTGGTGCAAACAGAGAGTGCTGTAGCCATCTTTAACCACAATGGCGCAAGACAGACTGATTAGATAACGCTGAAACCACCTACGGGCAAAAAACAACGGTCCCATCTATTGGTCAGGGAGCACAGAAAGCTATAGAACCAAACTAAAGACAATTAGAGTGAAATTGCAGATACTTATTGACTTACCTACGTAAACAACAGCGCATGTGATCGCTTTATAAGAACACTGCTCCTCCGAAGCTATTGTAAAGTAAGTAATCAAGTTAGTGCTTTGATAAGAAATTCGTCTTTTAATAAGTTCACTCACAACTATGCCAACTCTATCAATCCCCTTCAATTATTCTGCGGATTTTACCCAACATACCATATACATATATCAGCTTGCAGCCGATGTATCAAAAACTATTCTGAGGATTCTAACGCAGTTTTGTTTATGAGCGGAGTGCGATGTGTATTTGTTCCCTGACATCATCCCCACCACTAGTTGTAATACCAACCTAAACATAAGAAATATGAAACAGAAATGGATAGGGAATTAATAAATATTCGACACAACAACATTAAATCTTAAATTGTATTATTTATTCATATTGCGATGTGTCGTTTGACCATCACACGTCGCCACCCCAGTGTCACGCCACATTAACAGAAGCTCGGAAAGACGGGCGGCCTCTCGCCTCGCCTGATCAGTTCCGCACAGCTGCGTAGGCCTCCCCACACCCTGAACAATAAATCCACCACCTTTGTGCCTCAAACAAAATGAGTGACTCCCGGAACAACCGCGTTATAGACTTGGCGCTAGCACGCAGCAAGATAATCCCCTAAGTCCAATAAACCCATCACATGTCAGCAGAAGAACCACGTGCGCACTTCTCTGTGCTAAACAAAGAGGTCCAATGGCCGCGAAAGGAAGCGATCATCTTAGCCAACCAGGTTACAAATGACATAGAAAATTCTGGAACTCAACAAACCGACCTATGATAACGCTGGGCAGGAAGCACGTGATAACCCTTGCATGGTGCGAAAGAAAGAAGGGGGGAGAAAACACAGCGAGAGGCTCGAATTTCAGACGGGCGAAAAACACGAGAGAGAGTGGTCGAGCAGAGGTAGCATAGGACAGTCGAAATTTTCAACAACTTAAAGTTACAGTTAGAGAGCGGCCGAATATCGGCTTTTAGAGAAATCACTAGTGAGAGCAACGGTAAAAGACGACAATAGCGGTTGGTGAGAGGCAACCATTGAGCCGACCACCACGAGACCTGCCCGGCCTTCGTCCAACCGCGGAATTTATTCCAAACAGCCAGATTTTGGCTTCCAACGTCATACGCGGTCAGGTGGCGTGTGACGGCCTGAGACGCGCGCCAGCGCTACGTAATTGCTGCGCTGACATTCACCGCCGACATCCCGAGCGCCGGCGCCTTCATCCCGAGGGACAATTGTGAGGCTGGCGTTCCAACGCTCCAGCGGCGCTCCTGAGGGTCCTGCCGCATCAGTCCATCGATCGGTGAGCAATCCCGTCGCGGTGACGTAGCCATTACGCCATCATCAACTTGTAAGTCATCATCATCATCATCATCACTTATTTGATAGCCAAAAAACAGTAATTCCGTGTTTGCAAGAACAGTTTTTATAATAAATGTGTCCCCGCCACTTTGGACGGGTGAAAAAGACTAAATTCTGAGTAAAGTGTTTATTATTTTAAAACAAAGAAACCATTGCAATCCTTCGACCCAGGGCACTCACCCCTGAGACCGCTCAACGCCGGCAGTGAAATAGCAGGTAAGTGGGCGCGCGCTTGGCGCCCCTTTAAATAAATTTAGCGCGTGTCCCCCCTGCTATATGGGAACGACCGTCATACCATCAGTGTGTCGGCGCTTCCGTTCTGTGGTGTGACCTCCCCCCCGATTCCGTTCCAGAGAATCGGCATCCGACGTGGGCGGTTGCATCACAATATCAAGGGTACAAATCTTTTGTATCTTCTATCATTGCCCAAAAATGATCTCTATTTAGTCTTTTACAGTCTTGCCTCCAAAGATAATCGGCAAGATGCATCGCCATATCTTCTGGTACATTATTTTCACAAACAAGTTTTCTCGCTTTGCTCGCCCGGATCAAAGTTACGGCGAGGTTCGGGCGTTCGGCCCTCGCGTTTACTATAAACAAGCTTGAGTCTATGCACCGCGTAATTATCAATTCACTTCTATCAGAAAGCACTTTAATGGTTAAGTTCGGTACCCTGCATTACGTAACTGCGGTGAGAGACAAATGAAACGCCTAACTCAATCTCCGTTAAAATACCCAATATTCAATATTAAATATTCACCAAAAGGATATAGCCGAATAAGGCGGTGAAAAGTGCTTCCAAACTAAATCAATAATCACCATGCTCATATGAAAGGCAACAAAAAATGCCGAAGATTTGCAAAAAATCAGCCTCTTAGGGCAATCTCTTGCGCAAATACGAGAAACGTGATTTCAGGTTTTATTTTTTTTCAGCTGCTATTGCATATATCAGGCTGGAAAAATGTAGAGACGGGGGGAAAATAATTGAATTTTCAGGTATTTTTGTTATCCAATTTTGACGCCAAATTCGAATAGAAAAAAAATTACTAAATTTTTTTATTGATTTTCGATGCGATACGTTGAAGTCCTGACTCAATATTTCCCCTTGTAATGTGTCTATAACATTTTATAACTTATTTTTTCAGATATGACTCGTATTTAACGGTTATTTTTATGTAAAAGTTTCTTACACAAGGTCACGCAGCGCTCCCATTGCTAACGCGCGTTCGGGCAAGGATAGCTGAGCACAAAAATATCTAAAATATTTTTAAAAAATACATCTTTACCATATTTCAATATGTATATCATTCGATTCATCTTTCAACGCTCGTCACGATAGACTAACAATGTGTATTTTTTCATTTGATAAAAATAAAATTACCTCAAAATCTCGTAAAATACAAATGATAAAATAGAATTGAATACGTGTATCAATTAGCCCCATTTCCTCATGCACTTCCGTGAAAATTGCATTGAAATAAATTCAACCGTTCAAAAACTGCAGGAGGTGCTAAAGTTACGTGACTCACCTTGTGTAATAAAATGTAAGAAATTCGTGTAAATTAATTAAATTAAATTTAATAATCTGTACTGAAATATTACTTACATATTTTTATGCGCAGTGTCCGTGTTAGGTAAATTCACCTCTCGCCCACGTAGTTCTGGCTTTGATTTCCAGTGTAACACAAGTACTAATATTTGGTCATATTTAATACAATAAAAGTATTATATTTCGAAAACTTCACTACTCTGGTATATATTCCAATAATGAAAGATCTACACACATTCGTATTTGCAAGAACGCTCGCAAACTACTGGCCAGGACAGCTTCTAGTAGACTGGCTTCCGCGAAACACAAAGGGACTTCCATCCAGAACGTCCAACTTTACACAAAGAACTCATCAAATGAACTTTTTGAATCAACAAACCTGACATCAAATAAAAACAAATTCTCAAAATCTCATAAACAGTTCATTGAATACCGTCAATAATTGCCTGAACTTATAAATGAAGTTGCAGCTAGTCAGACGAAGACAGAATACTGGTATTCCCTTCGGAGTGCCTCGGTCAGCGCGCAGCGCTTGGCAACAAAGGTTGCATCACCAAAGGCCGTGTGCTTACCTCGGGTTAAAGCGAAGGGCCAAAGAGTAAATGCAGTAAGTTCAGTAATGGAGCCCAAAGCGTGGTGCAATACCTGGGAGTCACCAGAAGCTGGAGAGGGCGTCAGTTGGTCGCTCTTTGGTCAAAATCCAATATGATTTCATATACATCGATATTGTTGCAATATCTTGAATATTGAATGTCATTAAAAGGAAAATGTATATTCCTGAGATACTATAAGATCATTTTCGATTATCTGTGAGCTGTGCAACCGTGCAACATAAGTCGTAAGTAATATTATAATATTGCAATTTCTGTCCTACTAATACTTCATCCTTTGTTTAAAAAACGCTGAACTAAAGAATGCCCGAGAGACTTAGATGGAATTCATATCTTTAATTTTTGAAAATTCAAAAGTGTTTTTGAAAATGCTGAATCAATGAATAGAATTCAGTACTGTGAGCCTTATACTTACAAAAATGTTTACGAAAGAATATAAAATATTTGTGAGGGGTAGGATTATTGCATAAGAAAACGACTCATATATAGCCAAAATTATGCATAAAATAATTTAAAGATCTAATATTTAGGGATAGAATCATTAACACATAAACATTGCACTTTCTTCAATATTAAAAAAGAGGGACCATTAAAAATTAAACTTGTTCGAGTTTTGAATTAGTTTTTCTTCGCGTTATTCCTGAAATATTCTGGAAAAGTAAAATAAATTTATTCGCGGACTATTGAACCATGTTCAATGGGTAAATGAAAATCTGAAATTAAACATTTCAAATTTCCATTATATGATTGCGCTTTTTCCATGAACGTTATTCTACACTCTTCACATTGAATTTTGTTGCGCCAGGCGTGAATGATTCTTCGTTTACAGCGCGTTGACCAGTGCTGTAGTTCACTTCGAAACGCAGCCCCACTGAGCGCTCTCTCTCTCGTCAAGCAGTCGATGGTACTCATGAGCTCTCAGCCCCGAGGGCAGAGAGTACCATTAGGGTTCAACGGGCAACGCGAGTTCTATTCCTGTATGAAAACCTCAGCAATACAAATGGCACGCTGTAGATGGGTTTGACTTCACGTGTCACCAATCTAAACATTCTACAAAAAAGTTATTATGACACCGTGATCACAGTTTAAAACAAATATTGAAGAACGAAAATATGTGAAGAAACGTAATTAAATAGTAATATTAATTACTAAAAGAATATTGATAAAACTTCGTTATTATTGAGGCTCATTCCATTAGGTCTGCTCTTTCGTCTAAGCAGGAAAGGTGTTTTTTATCATAGTTTTTTTAAAAAACGAATTTATATTTGAGATGACAGAAACCAGGCGGCCAATACATTACGTTCCCTTCAGTATTTTCTGAGTCCTATGAGTTCAGGAATTAATTAGTGGAATGTATTTCCTTAATTTGCTTCAGGCGTACCTTCATCATACTACAGCAACTCGATATATGTCTATTTATACTTTCCCCATACAAAATTGTTCATGACTCGGTAAAAGTAGAGTGAAGGTGTGTGGTACTGAGTTCGAAGTCCCCACTAGAAGTATCTATTTTTTTATGTGTCTATGATGTTTCTGATCTGACGAATTGGTGAAGCGCGAAAAACATTGGTATGAATGATTTCGCTCATGATATCGATGTACAATGACGTGATGAATGCAATGCTCATTTATGAGCGAAGGCGAGAGCCAAGGGTTACATCTAGTTGGTTGGTTGTTAGTTATTTTGTGCGCATGAATTGCTTAAGTCATTTGTCAAGTGTAGTGTATGATTTTCTTCTTCGGGAGGTGGCTGTAGTCTTCCCTCACTGTAGGGCGAGATCCGGCGCCGGCCTACCGTCGGCTAGCGAGAGTTTTCTCTCAACCAAGTATCTCCCACCAGCAGGGCACCAACCCATCCGGGACAAGCTCTAAGCTCCCGACCGGTATCCCGGCATATGTGGTAGTATAGTGCATGGTAGTGTGTGTGTGTGTGTGTGTGTGTGTGTGTGTGTGTGTGTGTGTGAGTAAGGGGTGAGAAAAGCACAAGGAAGGAGAAAGAAATATCACTCGCTGTCTGTGTTCCGTTTGCTAGGGTACAGTTCCGGCATTCACCTGGTGTTGATAGGAGAAACCACGGAAATCTACCGATCAGAGCAGCCGGCTGCTAGAATTCTTCTCCGAACAATTCGATATAGCTGACGAGCTAGTTTCGAAAATTCAACCACCATCGGGACTCGAACCTAGGACGTTCCGGTCAGAGTCCCTGCATTGACGTCAGTTGATGCCCTGAGCCACCTCTTCCGGTGGTTACAGCTTCAGGCCCTCCCTTTGCTTTGACAGATGATCACGGTGGTGCTTTGCATTTCATTGTAAGAAAGATCGTAGTGAAATCACGAGCGGTGAATAACGTTGAAGAGGAAAATTGGGTATGAGCTGATGTTCAGACACGATACATGGGCGATACGAGAAGCCAACTACGCCACAAACATCCGGCTGAAGCACTTAAGATTGAAACAAATCTAACCAAACCCGCAACCTCCCGCTCCGCGCACTCAAACTGCATCAAACTCTGAGCCAATAAGGCCGGTTTCTAGGTAGAAACCGCAAAGATCATTGATTTTGGCAATGATAGCTATACTCAATAATGAGGCCATGAATACAAAAAGCGACACTAACAAACTCAGTGCAGTCTATAATTATTTTTTTAAAGTTAACTCTTCAATCTATTTTTTTCCTCTTTCGTCTGCTGTTAAATTTCTGATCCATTTGGAGGTATTTAATGTTATTTGTATTATGACTATCAACCTTGCCCCTAAGTTTTTTTCTTGGAACTTTCTATATATTTATTCCATTAGTTTCCCATTTGTTCTTGAATTGTATTCTATACCACTATGTATGGTATTTTACATTTACTTGGATAAATGTGCTGGAATGCTTTTTTTGTAGAACTTATCTTGTTTGTCGTTGCATTTATTGCTATATATACCAATTTGTAGTCACTCTGACGCATGCACAGTTTCTTTGTGTTTCCTGTTTCTGTTCCTTTGTATCTTCTTGCTACTTCAATTGTCATTGGCATGTACTATAGTTGGTATTGTAACGATAGTTATTTTTCATTTGATTTAATTGTTACGAGATTTGATTACATATAATTTATTTAAGAACATGAAGAGGTGGGCACACGTTTCACTAAACCTAATGAACAAAAGCTACCAACACTTGGACTTTGGTTTCCCTGTGGGTGTTCAATGACTGAATTCCCTACGGTCTGTTACACCCAGCTTTTATTCACGTAATTATCTGGAGCTTTCAAGAACAACCCTCTACATAATATGATTATTAAAACGGTGGCAAAATGAGGACGGTACTTTTACTGCTCGGCGGCTCATAAATGACTCTCATATGTGGCTGCTTCGGGTGCAGTGGGTCCCTCATTCATTTTTATAACTCTTGGTGTCACAGGTTGGAGAAAGGAAAACGAATTAACCACCGAAGAAAAAAATAAGTTAACTGATTGTGTTAATTAAACAGACATTGTACATTCAATTTATTTAATAAAATATGGGAACAGAAATTGAATAAAAATTGAATATGAACTTTATAAAAATTAATTTGAAGGTTTGAAATTTCGACTTGCATATTATGTCAATTGTGAGGAGAGCTAGATAATAGTTCAGATTCACGATGTAATTACTCATTTTGTCCCACGGCATGAAGCGCGTCAGTCACCATGTTTGGTGAATGAGGATGAGTTGTGCGTAGACCTCTGAGTTGCATAGATGGGTCGATTTTAAGAAAGCAACCCCACACACAGTCCACCGCTTCTAGAGCGCATATGCGGCCCCGTAACTGGGTTAATCAAACGGGATTCTCAATGGAGTGACACAAACAGCAATGATATATAGACGACGGCTCACATGACCAGCCTACGACAGGTGAACGAGCGGATGGATGCCATAAAACTCGGACCGAGATGCAGTTCACCCACTGAACACAGATTCCAGTTCTTTGAATGTTGCACTGCGACGCACAACCAATGATTGTATGTTTGAATAACCTTCAAGTGATCAATGAACTTTTGCAGAAATAATTTTGATTGCCAAAGGCAACAGAAAGGTTTGAGTGCCTGCTTGTCGAAGACAACGCATCACAGGTCATAGAAAGATTGTTGGACTGGTAACGAAGAGAAAAGGCAAAGAAAAGAGATGACCGCCTCTGGAAGACAAGGCAGGCGTTGAAACGGAGAGATTGTAACGTAGGACGAGAGCCGGGAACGTGGGAAGTCCTTAAATGCGTTCATAGACAGCGTTTTGCTGTAGAGACCATGAGCGGGGAAATTGAGAAAACGTGGTTCGGATGGAGGCTGCGAGAGGAACTCGCGTGAACCTCGTGCCACGGGCGTCTTTCGGTAGCAGCGCGGTCTGACTGTTGGCGGGGGCGGGGAGGGTGCTGCGCAGGACGTGTGCGGAAGGGTTGGAATGCTGGGAGCGGAGGTGGAAGTGGCCCGCCGCGGATGGTCGAGGCCCTTTTGCAACGTGCCCGAAGCATCAAATGAAATGCGTAGCGAAGTTTCAAGATGTAGTACTCGTATAGCGATGTTAGGTTAGGTTAGACTGTATCGTGTAAATATAAATTTACAATTGACCATTGAAACGTGAAACTATAAACCTTATCATTCAATAGTTTTACAAACTTTCCCACAGAAATCTGATTTCTGTCCGAAGTATGCTTCGAAGCTGTTTCTACTTGAAATTTTCTCAGCCCATGTTGGAAAATCTACCCTTAAACCAGATTCGAACATGACCTGTACCATTTACAGGTTTGTGGTGTCTGGTAGAATTCAGGTTGACTTTTATGGTACGAATTGTAATTATACTATACTTTTCGACAATAGAGTATATAACCACATGGCTGGTTACACCTTCATTTCATGACCCTTGCCTAGGAATGTGTTCCTGTTCTGCAGTAAACCATCGTTGCTTTCTGCAATGTCATATCGTCTCAAGTTGCATTAAATATCATATGCAGAGGATGACGGAGTGGATCAACTCTTTTGAGGAGCTCTGTCTATTCGTTTTGGTTCGCGGAACGCTCAGCCTCAAGAAGCAGCGTCTTATCTTTGGGACTTAATCATCGTCTTTTCTCGCAAAAATAAGGGGACTGCTTTGATGTTTGTACGAAGTTGTTTATAGACGCTGCGTTATGAAGTTTTCTTGACTACAGGACGGGCTTATTCGAGTTTGTACTGCAGCTCATAAAATGCTACTTACGCGGGGAGGAAATCATCTTCTTCTGCCTTGCAAGCAGTTCTCATATTTTGGGCGCAATTACCAGTATAGAAACAAAGAATTGGGTAACAGTTTCAAATACAAAAACTTAAGTAATTATGTGATGTGAAATCTGGAGAAATCGAACGGTTTTTTCAATAAACAACAGGAAAAATTAATAATATTTTTCTACAAAATATATTCCTCAAGAGTGTGTTAATAAAATATCATTGTTGTAATAAACGTTTAGAAAATGTTTTTTCTTGAACAGTGTACTACATTCATTTTCTGCCGATGAATTTTATTGACAGGTGAAATAAAATGAATTCACAAAACTTAATGGCCTAAAAACTAAATAATGCTCCCTCACGAGTATAAATCACCAAGTTATGTGCGTTTAATGTGTGAAAACATTTATGATCGTGATATAGCACTTACAGGGAGTCGAGATGAGTTGAACCACGTTTTACTTGAACGCCCGTAAATTTGTCAGGTGAACAATCTATTCATTATGCCAATCGAAACTGTTTATCATCACCCGTTTTCTTGATGAAATATATTATCTTGGGTTAGTTTCATCTTGGGCTAGTTCTTTTGTCTTTGAGCAATCGATTGCCGCCAGTTAAAGTTGCCTGTTAACCCTTAACTGGTATCATGGATTTTGGTTACGTAAACGGTATTGTCGGGTCAGCGGAGACCCAGAAATTAATTTTTGTATTTTGGCATATTAATTCTTACTTGATGAAACTAGAAATGGATATACATCGTAAAACAACTTTCCTCAAGAATTGTAACTGAAAGACGTCTTCAATTAAATTCATTTTGTGTGTCTAAAGCACCATATTTCTGAATTCGTATATATTTACATGGGTTAGATTAAATCAATTTGAAAAGGGATTCAATTTTCAAAATACTAGAAATGTTTCATTGGTATGGATCAAAATGAAGAGCTAACACTTGTATAAACATAATAGGGAGAGAAAAATACAAGAATGCTACTTAATTCATAAAATTTGCAAGCATGCAAAAGTGGTATACAGCAAATGTTTAATTTTTGTCTGTTTATAATTAGCCTAATTATTATGCAGTTATGGACTGGATGTAACTTATTCAGGACTCTATGCACTCATCACAATACACTTTTACTAAACTGTGGGTTTTGCAAACAGTTTTGTTGCACTTTGTTGTCCTTTGATGACGGACAAAGAGAGCAGCGCTTCCGTTTCTTCGGCTCGTCACCCTCAACATTTTCACTGCCTGAATCATGATCTCTGTCTATTGTTGAAGCGTCACTGAGATCACTATCTATCTCTGCAAGCCACTGTTCAATTTGTACAGAATGTCCTTCATATTCCATTGTTGAGAAACAGACTGATTTTCACACTATAATTAAAAGACTAACGTCAACGGTATCGTCGGGTCTCCACTGACCCGGAACACACCCTGCAAGGACAAATAAACTTCCTTTCATGAATTCTAAAAACACCACTACCCATAAGTATTAGAGTGTAGGGATTAGGTGGCAGTACAGGCAAATTGCGGCAAAATTGCAAGGTTTAAACAAAAAAGAAACTCTTCTGGGTCAAATGTGACCCGACGATACCAGTTAAGGTTAAGTTGGTCAAAATGTATCATCTATAAATTTCATTTCGGTATCATCATTTAGCTGAAGAATTTTTACAACAAATTGTCCACTTTAACTTTGTTGCAATCTGTTTGGTTTCTGGGTTCTAACATTCTGATCAATTATCCTCATCTGTGGTGATTCATTCTCTCACCGCGTGCCCTCCATGTAATATTGCTATTTACAAAATTTAAGTTAAGGAAAAAGTCACAATTGGAATTTGAATGAAAAAAGATATGTTTAAATTGATAACAAGGATATCTTACTCGCCAAATGATGACGAATAGAAATGCAGAATTTTAATGTCCACTCTAAAACAGAAAAAATGTTTTTTTAATAAACAGAAAAAACTGTTTACAAGAGTACAGATATTCAAAGACATTCCAAGCTCCTCTAGGATGAAGACTCCTAGATCCGCCGCTTTTGATGTCTATTCTTAACATTTAGTAGTTAATGACTTTGCAGCATTATTATTTGCACAAATATATGAAGGTTGAAATAGTTTAAAGGATTCATAGAGCATGTTGATTTATTTGAAGAAGGGAAAACTTCATTCATCGTCTGCAAAAACGCCCTCACAACTATGCCATTGAGTATGTAAATAAGAGCTTAATTTCATTTAAATATCGCAGAGTCAGTTATATTTTCTCTTTGAATGCAAAATCCGCAGGGACATACTCACGAGAGGAGCTCATGGAGCTTCAGTTCTTCGCCTCCCCAAGCCCATGATACAAATTTACAATTTCACAATTGGGCATTCTTTCTGTGATCGGTTAATAAATTTTAGAACATTTCGATTTGGCTCCACAACGGTTCTCCGCATTGTACGCAAAAAGTCACTTAAAAACTAATCAAAAGGAAGCATGTTGTTGTAAATTGAGATAGTTAACTCAATAATGTCAGAAAACATGTTCATAATTCGTGTACTTATAAGACTAAAAAAAATGTCAGAAATATAAATGTGTACCACCAAAAGGACTAAAGGAAGTTGTCCAGGTGGCTGTAAAAGATCGAAACGTCCACTGGGAACAGCAAGTTCCAAAACTCTTGACACATCAATGCAGTCAATGAAGCTTCATTTTTTGTTACAAGGAATGTAGTTAAAATGTAATTAATGAAAAGCTTCTCGAGAGTTAATTCCACAGATGCTGGTAGATTATCATTTCTTCTCGACTGATTCTCGAGCTCATTACAAATCCATTTTAAAAATAAACTGTAAATGATTTTCAATGTAGCAGAATAGGTCAAGGTACTCCAACAGTCCTAATATGTCAACTTGGAGAGCTTCTTTGATAACTTAAATGGAAAGGGCACGGGCATTGTGATGGAAATTTAACAGCAGACCTTTTATGGGGATTCGAACCCAAAACAACTTTTTTCACGAAGAGCCGTTGCCATTGCAGTTGTGTATGCTAAATAAACTTGCTGCAGTGGAGTTAGTGTTACGCTAAAATATGAAAAAAGGACGCAATGGTGAATAAAAATATTGTTAAGAATATAAAAATTATATTATTTTGAGATTTATGAAAAGGAAAACAAATTACACAGTGCAACCATTTTATAAGTTATTATAAAATCGTTTAAAGCATAATTGACTTCACCTTTAAATCAAATAATATTGGAAGGAAAATTTGTAAGAAAATACTTTTTATTTTTTCTGGGAATTATAAGGAATTTTATCTTCAGTCTTTAAAATTTTAGATACTGTTTCTTCTCTGTGTTAGATGTTGTTATTGCAAGGCACACTTTAATCTCAATTAATACCTTGAGATATTAATAGGCATTATATTATGCTATACTTGACATATAGTTATTGCATTATGTTGCAACGTTGTATGTTTCAGTTCATGAATGTTGCAGAATTATTCACATGTTAATTTTTTTTTAAATTAATATTAAATGTGAATGTTATATATGAGATGGCAGTGTTCTTCCCGGCTTGATAGTTGCATCAGGGCGCCGACCTACACTTGGCTTCTCCCTCCGGGAATCTCTCGCAATGGGCACTGGACAGCAGCCAGGAGAAGCTTTAAACTCCCGACTGGTTCACGACAAGTATAGTAGTGTGGTGCTTCTAAGTGTAAGAGTGTGTAAGGGCTGAGGACAAGGAAAAGGAAGGAAATATCGTGCGCAGTCCATGGGTCCGTTTCTTAGCATGCTGCTCCGGCATTCTGCTGGTACTGATAGGAGAAACAATGGAAAACCACCGATTACAGCAGACAGCACGAAATTCTCTTCCACACAGCAGCTCCATTCAACCTATCATGCGAGTATCAAAAATTTGCAACAGTTGGGACTTGAACCTTACTACCTTCCGGTCACAGCCGCTGGAGAGTCAATTAGCTCAGCTCGGACAAGCTCTAAGCACCCGATTGTGTACTTCATGTAAGTGTACTGTAAGAGGGATAGGAGAAGACAAGGTTGAGTAAGGAATGAGAGGGGAGATGTAGTGCTCGGCTAGTCTGCTCTAGTCTAGTGAAAAGCATGTGGCAAGAGGCAACAGCAGCGGCCACGAAGGACGTTTTGCCAGAATGCTTACGTTTGAGCAGTCTGCACTACAACAGGGGGGGGTTTGTGCACAAAAAAAGGAACCGTTATAAAGCGATAATGAATTAATGAACTAATGAATGAACTTGATAGATGAATTTCTTGACAGCACTGCTTACATGTAAATAGTCGTTTTTTTAAACCACGAAAGTAAAACTTTATAAAAATTATTTTCCACAAGATCTAGAGCTACGAACATTGATGTTTGTTGAGCCTTGTAGACGTCATTCTTCTCTCTTGATTTTATTCCTTTACCTAATTATCGTATGCACATAGTAGCTGATACGCGTTCTGTTGTACGTAACAAAACGTTCTATTCAACCGACAGTCTTTGTCCAAATAGGAACAGAATAAAAATTGATGTTACACTGAAAGCGGTTTACGGTGATATATAAAGCTGTATAGGTCATCTTTGTCATACATTGTGATCACAGACCTCTCCGAAAACTGTTTCGAGAGAATTGTCAAGATTTATGACTGAGATAAAGGTAAAATTTATAGTCGTGTGGACTTTAATGGACAATCATCAGGATTTGAAATGTTTCCTCAGAGGGCCGTGAGCAATAATCTTGAACTTGAAAATACTAAATGCATTGTACTGTCGTTAGCGAAGTATTATTACTGACATTCATGATTGTTATGATTCTGCGCAATAGTTCAATGTAGTGACAGAAATTGAGTACACGAAAATTGTATCAATAATAAATGTATATTTGCGTAAATACTAACTAATGAATAGAATACTAAATGATGAAGTTCAATCACCTTGGAAATAACATTCACATTTTTTACTAAGATGTAATTGTTCACGTAAAAAATGTATGCAGTACAAACTACAATATTAAACATTCCAACTCGATTTTAATTTTATTCAGATATCCCTGCACGTTTTCTTGCAAAAGATCTTGCAAAATTATGACACAAAATTATGACATCGAAAGGCCAAACTAACTGTTGAAAAATTCTACGCACAAGGAACCATTATTCCGGCGTTCATCATTTACTCTATTGTTCGAGATCAAGTCAAAATGAACCAGCGTCGTAGCACGATGTGCAGGCTCGTAATCACTCACGCCACATTCTCTTGCGGAAGCCAAGATGAACGTCTTGGTGGAACCGCACAGAATTCAAAGCAAACGTTGCTTCACAGAAAGCCCTTTGCGTTTGTGTGAAGGAACCCACAAACCATCATAATGTATCTGCCAAAACGCTATTGTGAGAATAGAAGCACTGCGTCACCCCGAGAGATTCTCTCACAATAGACTATTTTATGTTCTCCGTCATGTTTTGTTTAATGACATTTAGAATGCGTTGAAATCAATATCGGTTACAAATAACCCTTCCTCGTTTATGAATACAAACTTCGTTCCATCTATTCTAGGCAACTGTGTTTAATATTAGTTGTTGTTCATGTAATCTTCGCATCAATGAACCTTAATCCCACATATTGTGAGGTATTGCAGCATTTCATCAGGCGTCAACGATGATTATGTAGGGTTATATAAAATTGATCCTGTGATATTGTAGATGTAGTACATTAAACGCAGCATGAATACATACTGAACTGTGTTGTAGCAGTAAACGCTACTCAGCAATTGCGAAAAAATATAAACATTATAATAATGTTATTGCATTTAATAAGTACTAAAGAAGGGAATAAAATAATTGTGTTTTTGTCTGCAATGATATAGTAAATATCGCATTTTATAAAGAACAATTTTATACAGTTATAATCTTTACAAGCATTGGCCAGAATCATTTTGAAATTTTTAATTATACATTCCAAAGATTCCTCGACATGTTAATTATACAATACAAGAGGTTTGGTAAAAATAATTTAAAACATTGAGTACATAGCTAAAAGAATTATTTATTACAACTTCATCCAAGGAATGAAACGTACCCATATAAGATACCTTTCTGTACACATCACACCAATCAGCCAGAAATGTTTTCATTCACAGGAACATTATTTAACACAGGATCTTTAACTTTTAGAATTATTTTCAGCCATATTTAATATTTGTATAGGCCATCAGGCACATTTAAATCTTTGCATTGGACATCAGGAATTTTGTGAAATGGCGTCTCTTCAACACCCGCAAATGCCTTCATGAAGGCGAAGGTATGAGACGTACTCCCTCAAGGGCTTCTAGTCATGATTGGGAGAAATAGAGGGATCACGCGCTGTCCCAGGACCATTTCGTAGTGATACTCCAGCATACACATGGAAATTATCAAGGAAATACCGATCGGAGCGGTCGAACGATAAATTCGATCAATACAGGCGTCACAAACAAGTAAGAAGCAACTTTCTGGCACCCGTTTGGAAACGATTTTTTCATTTTCAGCATTTTCTATAGTTACACGTTACCTATACAACCGCAGTCATCGATGATGATCGCCTTTTATAACGCCTCTCAAAAAATGACCTGTATAGTTAACTGCTACAAATAGGATCGTTGATATTTTATCACGGACAATATCATATTCTTCACGTGCCTGGCTCTTCTGGCAGAGTCCAAATCAGGACAAATCATTCCTTGTTTTTTATATCCCTTTTTTATTGACTCTTTTACTTAACAAATACATAAATTAAATCGTTAAGATCGTTCTTTGGCTCGAGTCATACCAAAGAAACTCCAAAATATAATGCTTTCCTCCTTCTCTTCCACCAGCTTCTGAACTTTGCAACACAAATACTGCACACTTTATGAGGTTCCCATTGTTTTCCTTGATGCCCAGCTTGATTAAAAAATATGCGCTATTAACACTTTTAACAAAGATGTTAGGTTCTGACTCTTTTTCAATCCTAAACCTCTACAAATATAGCAAATTATATTCACTGAAAATCCAACTACTGAATTTATTAAAAAGTGGTTTGTGGTAGAACAAAAGTAAAGGCGTTTTTGGATTCAGAAGACCAACTTACATATAAAACAAGTGTCAAATCAAAAATAGAAAAAACATGTTGACCTGTGTTATTAATGGCATAAGTCTTAAGATAGGATGAAAATACATGCAAATTTCCTAAAATCACATCTCTAAGCAGTGCATCGTTATAAGGAACAGAGTCCACGAAAGCGGAGTGACAGTTAATACTTCAAAGCAGAGCTCTCCTGACGTTCATTTAATTCTTTCTAATTATTTTACTTGTCACAATTTTAAAACCACTAGTGTGGAAAGTTCCTCAAAACCGCAAATCACTGATCCCAGTAATAATTCACAGTTTCCTGAAAACTTAAAATGTTGACTCACAGTGCTTGGCATATGTACTGGATGGTTACTTACAGTGTTCATATTCTACTTTTACCAAACAATGTTAATTCATACACCCGTACTACTAGAGTTGAAGAACTCATTTTAAAGTGAAATTAATGCACGGTAGGCCTTGGTGTCACAGCCCGGTTCGAGCCTCCGAGGCGAGCACTTCGCTTCCGAGGCAGTTCTTATCGCTTGTGGCAGTGGTCAACCCTCAGCGTCAGTGCGATAACGCTAGTGCTTGTGCCGTTTGCGTGAGCGGTGTGAACAGTGCCAATTTTGAAGGCCGTGTGTTTTCTTTTAGTTGTAGAAAAGTTAATTTATTAAATTACTATAGTTAATGGCCACAGGTAGTTGCTCCACTACGGGGCAACTGATTCGAAGCGCAATGGACGCCACTTATGTTCAAAATGGTAACGGAACGTCGTGCAACGGCGAACCAGTGCAATCCATCCCAGTTCAAGCAACATATGAAGACTTATCGCTAGTCCAAAGTGCAAAAAATTGTGAATTAGAGCAACAAATACTATTACTTCAGCAACAGTCACAGCAACTTCAACTTCAACTACAGCAGGCACAACATGATTTACTATATTCCCAACAGTTAAATAAGGTAACAATTTAAATCAAACCATTAATGTGCAACATGAAAATTCTTCACTACAAGGTGAGTGCAGTGGCACGAAAAGGAAGCGACCGTTATCAACGGATTCTAATGAACAAAGGGAGCTAAATTATAATGAAGCAACTGCAAAAAGATTTTGAACAATTACCAGAGGAAACTGACGAAGGGGAAAGCGTAAATTCAGACTTAAATAAAAGTGAAAACTTAAATTCTGTCAGTATCAAAATGCCACCAATAAATGTCTCAAACCCCAGAAATTATTCACAATTTTTCTGCATTTGTATCGGAGGTTAAAAACATAGTTGCTAATGACTTTTCAACCAAAATTACTCAAAACCCATATCAATATTATTTACTTCAATTGAAGATTTCGAAAATATCGTCGTTTCTGTGATTCGAAAAAGAAACCGTACTTCTCATATAGAGATCCAACAAAAAAAACACTTTCGGTTCTTTTGTATGATGTACCAGTCTCTTATACCAATGAAGAAATTAAAGCAGAATTGTGTAATCAATCTTTCCCCAATTAACTCTCTCTACAGACTCTTTGAAAAAAAGGGAACAATTAGAAATTTGTTCAATTGAACTTGTAGACAACGATCAAGGCAGAGAAATAGTTAAAATAAACAGATTATTTAATAGTATAATTAAAGTTAAAATAAGAAATAAAATGAACTTCCCAATTCAATGCAAAAATTGTCAGAGAATAAATCATACCCAAGCGAATTGTAAGTTAGAATCACGATGTGTAAGATGTATAGATAATCATCACTATACAAAATGCAATAAAGCAAAGACTCAAACTCCTAAATGTGTTAATTGTCAGAAAAATCACACGGCAAATTATAGTGTATGTGATTATTGTAAAACTTCAAGTACCAAATCGTATGATTCTTTCAAAATCCTCCCCAGCAGAAATGTCTATGAAATTTAATTTTCAACCCAAGTCAAATCTTCAAAACATAGGTTTTTCAAATATCCCCCTAACATAAATAATACTAGAAATTTTCCAAATTTACCAACTGTACCATTAGAATCACAAAATGTACTCAGGAATAGATATTCCATTTCATCAGCTCAGCCAACTAATTACAATTCCATAATTCCAATTATAACATCTCAAGTAACATCCCATAAACATATTAGTTCCACAAAAACAAAAATTAATCAACAAATATTACCTACAATATTAAATAATGGACAACAATTCTAAACTTATATTAGTTAATTTGGAATACCAATGGATTATTCAGACAACTTTCAGAATTTAAGCATTTTCTTTGTGATCAAAAGATAGACATTGCTTGTGTGACAGAAACACATCTTAATAACAATTTAAAATTAATATACCAGGATAGAAAATTTATAGAGAAGACAGAATCTCAACCCATAAGGGAGGGGGGAGTAGCTATAATTATAAAAAGAAGGCTCTTATTTATGCTAATATATCAGTACCAACTTCAAAAGACCTAGAAATGGTTGCCATACAAATAACTCTTTCCATTGGTAATATAACAATAATTTCTGCCTATAAACCCCCAAACAAACTACTTCCAATTAACATTCTACAAACAATTTTTACAAACAATGACAAAATAATTTTAATGGGCGATCTAAATGCAAACAGAGCATGGGGATGCAGAATTACCACCCCTCAAGGAAAGGTTACTATTTAACATTTCCACAACAGAGTGTTGGACAATTCACGCTCCAGTTCAACCCATTCATTATCCTTATAACACAAATTTAAATCCAGACATACTCGACATAATACTGTCGCAAAATATAAACATACAAATATTTCAATACCAATTCCAGTCTAAAATTCGGATCATGATCCGATTTTGATGACTTTTCAAAAAATGTCTCCAGCCTTTCTATTCTCACAACTCCCTCATTTGCGGACCCATCAATTGGGATCATTTTCAGTCAAATATAATAAATTTACACTTTTATCCACATAAACTATATACACCTGAGGACATTGGCTTTGCAATTTCAAATTTTCAAAATAACATATACACAGCTATTCAACACTCTACCTCAAAACAACATTATCACAAAAAATTATTAACAAATCCAATACCTAAAAGTTTACTGAACTTAATTACTTATAACCATAGAATAGGAGAATATGGCAAGTAACACGTGATCCATCTATTAAATCTACTCTGAACATTCTAACAAGAAAAGTTAAAAATAAATTGGAAATTCACAGACTTACACAAATTAATAATTTTACATCTCAATTACAACCCTAACTCTTCTTCACTATGATCAGCTATAAGAGTTATAACTAATGATAAACAACAAATTTTAACATTAAAAACAGAAAACACAGTAGCTAACACTGATGAAGAAAAAGCAGAAGTCTCAGCAACACAATTTGAAACGACCTTCTCTAATAACTCTTCTTTAAATTCTTCATTTTCTAATTATATTTCACAAGAATTAAAAAGACTCTTTTATACAGTGCCAGAAAGAATAATATTTATTTCACCATCTGAAATTAAATTTCTTATTAAGAAACTTAAAAATAAAAATCCCCAAGAATTGATATCTCTAATATTAAATTAAAAAAACTACCCCCAAAAGTAATTAGTTCACTCACTGCAATCTACAATTCTTGCTTATGAATGAACTACTTCCCTAAATCCTGGAAAATTGCATTAGTATTACCCATTCCAAAACCAAATAAAGATCATACTAAAACCGAAAATTATAGACCAATAAATCTCCTTCCTACTATATCAAATATTTTTGAAAAAACAATCTTAGCCAGATTAAATAAATTTATTAATCAAAATAACATGATTCCTCATGCACAGTTTGGTTTCCGCAACAATCACTCTACAACACATCAACTATTAAGACTAACAGATATGTAGCACCAAATTTTCAAAAGTCAAAACATACTCTCACATTATTTTTCAATATAGAAAAAGCATTCGACAGTGTCTGGCATACTGGTCTTCTTTATAAAATGCGACAAATTGGCTTTCCTCCCTATCTGCAACAAATTATTAAAAGTTTTCTCACATCTAGAAGTTTTAGAGTCCAAGTTAATAAAGAAATATCTACAAATCATCCAATACATGCTGGAGTCCCTCAGGGGTCCACACTTTCACCAACCTTATTTAATATATTTATTTCTGATGTCCCAACTCTTAATAACTCTGGAATAGCCTTCTTTGCGGATGATACTGCAATTTTTACCTCGCACAAAGACCTACCAATAGGTCGAGACAAATTACAAGCTGACTTAAACATACTTTATGTTTATGGCTTTAAAAATGGAACATTACTATTAATTCTAATAAATGCCAAGCAAAAGTGTTTTCACTACAAAGACAGAATTTTAAACAATAAAGCAATTCAATGGCTTCCATCTACAACTCCGGCCAAATATTTAGGACTACTAATTGATAAAAGATTAACATTGAAAGATCATGTTTCAAAATAGGTATCAATACATTTATTAAAATGCTAAAATTATTTCCACTGATTGATAAAATTCTAAAATTATCATAGAAACATCATTATCCATCTTTAAATACATCATTCAGCCCTCTCTTACATATGCCTGTCAAATATGGGGAGGTACAGCCCCTATCAATTTCAATAAAATACAAGTGATTCAAAATAAAGTTCTTCGGTGGACATTAAAAGCTCCTTGATTCATTAGTAATGAAGAGATACATCAAGAACACTCTGTTGTACCATTAAAAACTTGGGTAACAAAATTAGCATCAAAATTCTATACTAAGTTACCATTATGTCCTGCAACTAAAACATTTTCACTCGGAAAATCAGACTAATCACAACCAAGAATTAAACCCCGTCATGCTAAAGACTTGTTACATCCTCCATAATTTGCTGACAATAGTTTCAAACTGTATGGATCAGGGGTCCTCAAACTACGGCCCGCGGGCCACATGCGGCCCGCCGAGGACATTTATACGGCCCGCCGGGTTTTTATGGTTTAAAGAATTTTTTTCTTAAAATCCGCACCTTTTTTATTATGTGTTGGGGTGTCTAGGGATGGCAAAAAAATCTATGGTTTTAAATCATAACGTTTGTTGATTCAATTTTACTTCCTTTTAAATATTGTATTTGTTCCGGTTTTGATTCTTCACTTCAAAATAAGATATGTGCAGTGTGTATACGAATTTGTTTATAGTTTTTGTTTTTACTATAGTGCGATTTTTCTAACTCTGCCTCTCAAAGCCTGTCTTCACGACTGAATTTGTCACGGTACTTCGAGTCTTTCTCAGTCATGCGGCTAGATATCGCATGATCGCAACCGTATCAAGCAGTGCATGCGACATCTAGCGGCAGGACCGAGAAAGACGTGAAATGCCGTGTGATCGGCCAAAGGGGCTTGAGAGGCAGAGTTAGAAAAGCCGCACTATATAATCCGGCCCTCCGATGGCCTGAGGGACAGTGAACTGGCCCCGCGTTTAAAAAGTTTGAGGACCCCTGGTATGGATAATTATTAAAATTCCAATTATGTATCAAACTGTTAAAAGGATATAAAATATTTCATGTATGTTAGAGGTCCCTAAATGTTCTAACCTCCAAAATGTTAATGTGAAATTGTACAATGCAAAACATTTATGTAAATTTCCGTATGTACAAATTTGGTATGGAAAACAGATATGTAATGATAAAAACCCTTGAAAGACTAAATAAGTCGAACAAGGATAAATAAATTTTTAAAAAAGGTCTTGGTGAGCAAATTAAAAATAGACTGCGATGATTGGTAAATAAATGGTAATTATTAGTTATACTCTCTATAGTTTACTCAACATTCCCAAATTAACCCATTCGGGAGATCAAACCACTTAACCTGACCATTTGCAATGACTACAATTGCAAATTACAATTACTGTTACATTACTGTTGCTGTTACTTGTAAGATGTTTCTCTTGCTGTGATCGTACGCACTCAATTCAAAATGCCGAACAGGCAAGGAAGTAATGTCTCCCCTAAACTATGGATGTTTCAATAATTCAAACTGCTTGAATAAGCTTTTTTGCCGAATATTAAAAAAATACGTCCTGTTTTCAAATGTAGTAGTCGTGTTTGATTTCCAGAAATCTCATTCCACTTCTCCTAGGAACGTTGTAAATTAGCTTACTCGATGGAATTTAAGAGAAAAAGTGAGCTCTGGCAGTATACCAGTGAGATTTCGAGCGTTTTCAACAGCGCAAATCTGGATTAACGATGAATCTTTACATATCCGGGTATATGTCAGCCGGTTACGTTCAATTTATCACTAACGTCTAAATCAACAACGTTTTAACAATATTGCGTAACTAGTATTATCCTTAATTCTTCTAAATAAGGATTACTTACAGATTCATATAATGATACATCAATCGACTCATAAATCAACACTTGCAATATTAACTGAAGTATTTATTCGAAACAACTGGAGAGTAAAATTTGTGGATACATTCTCATTGGTATTACAGACATTAAACCCTAACATTGAAAAAAATGGTTCGAAAATATTTCAATATGACAATCTCTCTGTTATTGCACTCCAATACCTCGTAATTTAAGTCAATTACTATCCATGAATTATAAAGAGAAATAAAATTTAAGCTTAGGGATCAACCTTTTCCGATGGGAGACGGAATCGAACGGACTTACTAAGCTGCTTAGAACCTAAAATATAACAGAGTTGAGTACCATACATTGTTTTGTTTTTATACAAAATACTAAACAGAATCTTCTTATAAAGTATTCGAATATTACATACAGATGTTTTTAAGCTTCTTCGTTGTCACATATCACACGTTATGTAACGAATGTTTTTGAAGTTTAAAATTAGGTTTGTGAATTTTGAAAACTCTTAAAGCTACAACAATGGATACTTTATCGTTATAATGGTAGCCGTTATGTAGTATTGTAATTAGGAACATCCGGAATGTAAGTTTCCCTTGGTCGTCAACAAAAGGAAAATACGATTTCATGGAAAAACTTTATTGTTGCAGATAAACCACATGTTGCATTATTTTCCACATAATCTCCACCAGATTTGAGACATTTGTCATACCGTTTAATCAACATTTGTATCTCTGTGTCGTAAAAGTTTGCCTCCTGGACACGTTTGTTTGACAAGCACCTGCAACTCTGTGTCACAGTGATACGTACAATGCGTTCCTGAGGTGTAAGAAAAGACGGAAATCGCTAGAGGCGATATCTGAACTATAGGGTGGAGGGTTAAACGCCTTCCAGTGTACGGGAGAGGTGGCTCAGGGAATCAACTAATGTCGTGCAGTACCTCTGACCGGAAGGTCCTAGGTTCGAGTCCCGACGATGGCAGGATTTTCGACACTAGCTAGGTCACTAGCTATGTCGAGTTCTGTCGCTGTCTGGAGAATTCTAGAGGTAGGCTGCTCTAATCGATAGTTTTCTGTGGTTTCTCTGATGAATATCAGGCAAATGCTTACACACACTTACTCTTATATGCACTACAAAACTGCCGGGACACCTGTCGGAAGACTTCTCGGGAGCTTAGAGCTTGTCCCGGCTCGGGCGGTGCCTCGTTGGTGGGAGATAACAGGTTGGGAAAACCCGTTAGCTTACGGTAGAAGCGTCGGATTTCACCATACTGCGGGAGAAGATCACAGCCACCTAACGAGCAAAAATCATGCACTTGATTTACGGGACTAATGACCTTAGCAGCTGACGTGCGAATTACTAATAATCAATTAGTCCAGCGGAAAATCTGCAGAACTACTGTGAGCCGAGCCTTATAATGCAGGAAGATAAGCTGTGCATCCCGCGTTGCTTATTCGGAATGCCCTTCGCAAATTCTGCAGTGTTTCTCAGAAGCGTTGAACGTTCACCGTCTCACCTTCGACCAGAAGCTCTATGAACGGAAGACTATGCACAACGCATTCCGCGGCGTCTGTTTCAATTTGATCTTGGTCTTCATCGTTTCTGGGGTAAAGTGTGCAAACACGTTTCATCGCCTATGACAATCCTGATCAGAAACTCACCATGGTTACGCTTTAGGAATGCCATAGCAATCCCTTGTTCTTTTGTTTTGTATTTGGATGTCAGTTGCTTTAGAATCCACCTTGAGTGCACTTTCTTAAACAACAGATGTTTGGAGATAATATCGTGCAATAAAGAACGGCAAATCTGCGGCAAATGTCTACTGAGTTCGTAAACGTGAAACGACGTTCCCTACAATACGGCGCTTCTCCTGCACTTACACTACAAGATCGTCGTCGATCGTCGGATCGAGGAAGGATGATGGCACCCCCCCCATGGCACTCATCACGCACATTTAGACGACCTTCTGATATTTCCCTGTATTAGTGACGCACCAGCTTGTTGCTTAAGGTGCTCGGTCCTTGACACAGTGACTTAACACAGTTGACGCTGGTTTTCGATCGGTGTCATGTTATGTACGTTTAAACACTTTATCTCAGATCACATCTCTCTAGCTTCTGGAGGTATAATTAGGAAATTATCTTCACCCGCTATTCTCGTGAAACTGTGAGGAATCAGGCAGTCCTACCTGGCGCATACGATTGCCACGTCAATACTTTCTCACGCACGCGCATTGGTTTTCAAATATATAACGTGGTATCTGTTATCCGTAAGGGAAATTTAATCGCTAGGTACTTGCTGAGCCCTTGCAAAAATTTAGCATATTTGAACTCGATATCATAGAAGGTGTTGGTGCTAATGCCCCCAAGGAAAAGACAACAGGTACATATACTCAGTCAATGTGGGGCCCTGGGATCGAAAAAGTGGATAAATCTTGTCCCAGTAAATTACTTTCTCTAAGTCATGTAGTCATAATTGACGTTTTGGAGGTTCTAAAAATTGTAAACAGCAAAACGGAGCCATTTTTGCCGTCTTTCTACAACTTCAGTATTGAAGATAGAGATTCTTTCGTAAATGATATGTTATTCAAAGACATCATAAAATCAAGTCATGTACAGTTTTTCGAAAATGTGTGTGTTTTTGTTTGCGTAATTTTACGTGAACTATCGAAATTTTTTCAACAACTATTTTCTTAAAACAAATCCAAGTTTTTTCTTTAATTTTCTTTTCCGAATTTACAATTAGATGCTTAAAAAAGTGGCGGAGGTTCCATTTTCGGCGAATTCTGTATATTCTCAAATTCCAAACCAAAATTTAATATTGCATAGCTACAATTTTCATGAGAGATTTTTTCCTTAATGAAATCTGTTCTTTAAAAATATATCTTGTAATAATGTAATTATATATCTGAATTGCAATTGCAATTTTCTGGTTGGAAATAATTTTGAAAGTCCATCTAGGATTCAAATATTGCGTAACCGTTAAAAATAATGCGAAAAAGTATGATCTGTTGTAGCACTACTGGTCCAATTAATATATTGCATTGATATGACTATCAATTATTAAGAAAACATATTCGCAGTTTGAAATAAAATTATTCTCTCAGAAAAAATTAGTTTCTTCTGTTTCAACTTCTATTACACGTTTCCTTTCATAATCGCAATTACAAATTGCATTTAAAAGTAAATCCATATAGCCTTCTCATAGTCCAGTTTTAATCTTGATGCTCATTTATATGAATAGTGATATTTCTGTGATTAGCCCCCGTGTGCGTCTTGTGCGAAACAATTTCACTCCAAGAAGTTAATTAATCCTGTTTTTCTCATTTTCACAAAACAAAAGCCAAAATAATTCGTTAAATATCAAACAGTACAGTCAAAATGTACATCACATAAATTTTGACATTCATCTTACAAAGAGACGAACAACATACCTATATGTGTAAAGGAGTTAAGGTAAATAGGATCTTAGGTATTGTGTTGATCAAGAAAGATATCTCATGTTCTGTCGTTGAATGTACGTATTTTAGATGGGTCAACGAACCAGTGGTGGCTGGTGCTCCAACAAACCGGGGTTGGCTGCTCCATCAAATGACGGGAATGTAATTTACAAAATTCATAACACCATTTTATAATAAAACGTAACGAATTTATGTACATTAATTAAAACTAAGTTTAATTAATTCATATACTCAAACATTATGTAGTACACATGATTATATGCATAGTGACTGTGCCAGGGAAGTTCACCTCCCACGTACATATTTTCGCTTTGATTTCCGGTGGGCACTCCAGTTTTTGCTGTATTTCTGTATTGAAACAATTGCCGTTAACTAAACTATTCATACAAAACAAAAAACAAACTAGTTTTTGAAAATATGGTGATCGCATTCAACCCTGTGCAACAAGCACTATAGTTTTGACACGTTTTACACTGGTTCACTTCATGATCTTTTTGCAGCTTTATGGGCCTTGATAACGATTTCTTTTATTTCAAAAATTTCACTAGAGAAGAATCGTTTGCTACAATGAATTATCTATTTTTTTCAGGATTATATACTCCCTTAGATTGAAATATTCGCATCCCTCGGTGGCTAGATGGTTAGCATGCTAGCATTCCACGGCGTAACCCCGTGTTCAATTCCCGGCCGAGGCAAATTTTACCTTTGCGATTTACTTATAAGTGTCGCAGTATCGATTGTCTTTTGACGATGAGAAAGCCCACCCTAAGGTTATGAAGATCAGAGTATGCGCTGAAGGAATGTCTTCGCGCTAACCACCCTTACCACATGGCCGAGAGGCTGGGTCGCCGCTGATCGGCCAAGGCCCGCAGCGTTCTGTTGAGCCAAAGAACAGGAACAGATTTATATTTTAGTATATTCATAAATTTACTTCCTAGAGTAATATCCAATTATTTTTCAAAATTTAAAGCACGTTTTCATGAGATGAGATGATTTTTTGGTTCCAGTTCACAAACAGCTGCAGCAGGCGGAAGCAGTAACCACGACGACGTGACAGGAAATGACTACTAAGTAAAGCACTGCACGCACAGAGGGCATTAAACAAAGAGGGAAATTCTTCCAGAACTGCCAACATTCCACAAACATACTGTATTCATCAAATTAAAATTTTGTTTCAACAAACTTTAAAAAATAATAATAAATCCGCCAAAGATCATAAATAAGACACTCAATATCGTCAAGAATAGACAGAACTTGTATACTTCGAATAACAACGAATTCATAAAATTAAGATGCAGCTAGTTTCAGATAAAGACCGAAAATTGGCTTTACCCCCCGAGTCTTTCAAGGGCAGTGAGGTCCCACACTTTGCTATGTGATGCTCCCACTCCACGGTGTAAACCGGTAGCGCATTCTACGAGTATCGTCGCGAAACGAAAAGGCACGGAGGCGGCGCAATGTTGACTCGTAGCAACGCGCGGTCAGTATTAAACGCAATATAAGATCATAAGAGTTTGAAATCGGTGCGCTGCCTGGCTTGCAAGCTCTTTGATTTCAAAATGATTTCATATACATGAATGTTACTAAAATAGTATTAATATCGAATGACATTCAATTGAAAATATATTCCTAACATAATATTTTTTTTTATTTTCTATGAATTGTGCAACCTCATCACAAGCCGCCACTGCAACGAACAGTGAACTCTGCTTGTGAGCATGGCAAGATATACAAAGCAATTGACTTGTACTGTACTGTCAAGGGGCTAGCATGATCTGATTTCTGGTAATGCTAAAAAATGCTCATCTTACAAGTCATAGATAAGTCGATTGTGGCTGAGATAGGAAAATATTCGGCCGGTATTGTTTGTTACTGTGTGGACGTAAATGTTTTCAAAGAGATATTTCATCTACCGCTTATTAAACGATTCGTTACGCTGTATCCTTTTTATAATGACTCAGGAGCAACACTAATATAGAGCTTTTCACGCAAATGCTCGCTAATGCAGTAAAGTGTTCACGTAATACTACTTCCCGTGAAAATCTGGAGTGATTGCAAACGGAATGAGAGAATATTCCACAGATCGAAGGATTAAGTTTATCCCATGCACAGGGATCTAGTATGCGAAAACTTAGTTTCGCCCATATTTTCCCGGCGTTCCATTATTGGAACAAGCGACAGTGGATTTATTTCCAACTTCTTATCGCGGGAAGCACATGGAGGCTTCGTTATTTTCCTAGAATTTCAACAGAGTAATTGAATTTCCATATACTGCCAAGAACTGACTTTTGTTCAGGGTTACCAGATTGAGGAATTTTGTTCTCAAAATGGTGATTTGGTTTTCGTTATAGGGAAAGAATCTTCTTCTTCTTCTTCTTCTTTCTTTTATTTTAGGCTGTAGCCTGTCTTTTTAAACAAAGGAAATATGTTTTAAAATAACTGACATTTCATGTAACCACTTTCATGAGCTCACATTCTACGTTGTTCAAATTACCATTAATTTACAAAGTTTCTTTCCATCGTGTTCTTGGACGACCCACTCTTCTCCTTCCTTCAGGTCTTCTGTCTCTTGCCATCTTCACCAGCCTTATCTTCCTCCATTCTATGTGGTCATTCCATTGTCTTCTTCTTTCGCAAATCCAGTCTGATGTGATGTCTATTTGGCAGGTTTGTTGTATGTTAGTATTGCGTTCTTTGCCAAAACGACGTAACAAGAATTTGTAGCAAACACTTATTTTAAATTATATATTCAAAAATATATAATTAAATTATATATTTAGAACACAAATGACGTCATAAACAGTATCAATGCTTTTCAAAAATCTGAAACCTATGAAAACAAATAATGATAATTGTGACCTTGGTAATTCCAGGGATTCAAAATAAGAGAACGGAATATTGAAATAATTTCAATGTGCTTATTTCCTCTCCTTGATTTGCTTTCGGCCCACGACAAATTACACGCTTGTAACACAGTCGTAGAAATTATGAGAGTTAAGAATAAAGATACCTATTGATCAACCATTTTTTATACATTTCTTAAAATAGCATTACTTCAAAACGTATTGCAATTTGATAATGTGGTTTTTCTGACCTCCGACATCGTTGTGCCCAGAACTTTCCTTGGGTAAGATTCTTGCTAATGATTAGGAAACTAGAGTGCGCAAATATGAAGGCAAGTTCGATTGTTCAAATTTCAAAATTATTGGGTTGTTTCCGACCCAGTGGGCACATTTCCAGACTATGAGGTATAATTGAATGGGTATGTTAAATGACTTTTCCCCACGTTATTCTAGATGATCATTAACAGAGATTTTCGATGCATTTAAAAATGAAAAAGCCTGAAATTCAACCAATTACAATTTACATCAACTGATCAGTGTAGATTATTTATTAAAAATCATTTACGAAACTAGAGATTCTAATATTATTTTTAGAATTCTAGAGTGAAGGAATGTTATAGTTTTAGCATCATATCGATATAACTTTGAGATTTGATATAAAAAGTTCCATCCTCAGTGATATATAACTTAGAGAAGAATCAGCCGACTCAAATTGCTCGCGTTGTAGTGGGCGGGCATCGATTCGAGTCCACAGCCACGTGCAACAGTAATCGATGAATTGAATGAGCCTATTGGAGAGAGGTTCCTGTCTGCACAGAAATGGTATGAGGTCGCCACAAAGTACATTTCACGGAATTCAGCATTTGACGACACTTTACTATTCATCGTATCGGCGTACACAAAGAAAGCTATCAAAGTTAACTTTCTTTGTTTTCTTCTCATTTCTTCAACTCAATTGTTGATTTCAATATCATTTGAGACTTTGTTACAAAACATATTCTGTTCTTTGCACAAATTTTAACACTCAAAAGGGCTGGTTCGAATCAATCCCCATTAGAGGGATATATAAAATAATGTAACAGTAATAAATGATAAAATTTGCTGAGAGCTGGCGATCACGTTGGCTTAATAGCGTCATCTGGTATATAGCGAATAACATAAACTGCTACACGGTCAGTCTGTGAAAAGCTATTAAAAGGTTTGGAAAAAATGTCAAAGACATTGACAGTGTACCTGAGCGGCGTTTCTAAGGACAGTATCTCAGTGTGTGAGTGAGTTCGAACAGGGGAAAATGATTGGTTACAGGAACACAAGTTTGTTTTTTCCTGACAGTTTGGCTCGTTCAGGGTACACAGCTACGAAAGGGATGCGTGTGTGAAACCAGTGGATAGAACAGGATTGTACGCAACGACGGTAGTGCACCACGCAACGTGATCACAGCATGGGCTGACCTCCATCTTAATAATAATAATAATAATAATAATAATAATAATAATAATAATAATTTATTTGTGAAAATTAGGGTACGTTCGGTGGTAGTTAAGAAAAAAATGGATGCTAAAACAGCACATAATTTCCCGCATTTATATAAACGACTCAACAATATTATACCAATAAATGAACCTGCAAAATTGTTTACAACCTTCTCTTTTCCGACACTTTCTCCGGGACGGCTGAGAAGTTGCCATTTTCTGAGTCAGATGAAAATGTTGCGGCCTTTCTCAGTTTTTCCTAGTAGCTGAAGAAGTTGCATTTTTTATTTTAACTGGCAGCTTAAAAGTTGTAATTCTTTTAGCATTTTCCTTTGGAACGGTAAAGCTTTTTTTCCTTTTCTCTTTCTTTTGTACTAAAGTTGAAAAATATACAGAGTATGCAGGTAATTGCTCTGAAAGATTTACGCTTATATTTTTTTAAACCTATATGATATTGTGCATCTTCCAACTCCTATAAATTACTATATGTATTGTGTCTATGAAATTCACCAAAATAAACACTAACCCGAATGGGACACTTTCTACTCGAATGTATATGAGAAAGTAAAATGAAATATATGAAGACTTATCACTAAAGCGATTTTCGAAAATATTAATTTTTTTCTACTAGATACCGATACGTCGACATTCTGCCACTGCTGTTTTCAACAAACATCAAGATTACAGGGAATGCTTTGGTATATTTCGTTGCATTCAGAGCAATGCGTGATTTATCATATTTTTAATATCTAGATATAATATGTTACTTTTATTGCATTATACTAAATTATACAGTTTGAAGTGACTCAACATATTATATCAATACATAATAATCTCTTTTCATTATAGAATTTACCAAGGATACTCTTCTCTCTGCTACCTGCGTTTTTTAAAAGTCACCTCAGTTGAATGTCGTGGAAGCCGAACCCAACTTCCGTGAGATTGACAGGGATGGCAGTAACAGAAAATTGCTCATTCAACGGAGTGAAAATGATGCAATTAATTATGAAGCGATGCGTCCATGGGACACTTTGCGATAGACTGCACTGTAACACACGGAGGTGTGAGGGGGTGCAGTTTGACGAAACGTAACGATTTGCCAGACCGAGTGTTGCGCGGCTATACGTGTAGTAAGCAATGTGGTGTTCCACACGCTGTGAGGTATGCTGTCATGCAACAAACACCGTGATGCAACGGGCCGTAAAGCAGCGATGCATCAAGGTGCAGTGCATTTACACAATGGCGTGCAGCGCACTCATACGATACTGTGATGCTTCGAAGTGTGACCATACAATGCTATTTGTGCAGCTGCACTTTGATGTAAATTTATATTAAAGTGTACGGAAAGAAAAACAAAAACTTTCCTTCGAAATCGTTATCAATATTCAATGACAATTCAGAACGGATTCAAGGCACGGGTGTAAAAGAAAGAACTTCTCTTTACTGGAATTTGTTTACCGCTTGCTAATTAGAAACTGAGGAAGAGATTATATGAAACCTAAGTATATTTCATAAACTTCAAAATAATAAAAATCTGTAAATATTTCCAGAAAAAGGGGAAACAAAATACATAAATACTGTTAAACCTAAGCAAAATACCTAACGATTTTTTTGTATACCAGCATTATAAACGACCTTTTCTGTTGCAAGAAATCGTTGATAAAAGGGCATTAAACGACACAAATGACAACGTATTAGATTTTACGGCACGAATGATTGCGACATCACACAATCAGTCAATCGCGGCGAGAGAATTGTGGGGAGGTAGCGGTGAACGGAACGGAAATTTAGGAGATGTAAGCAAAGAACATGATGAACGCTTTCATTTGGGAAAAAAAGGTATCAGGGACGTTCTAATTGTGCTATTATGGGACACTACACTTATGGGGCGTAGTACGAGGTCAAAATCACACAAGAGGAAAAGTCGATCTGCTGTACATTTTTGATTTACCATTTAGATGTCTTCAGTATTAGATATATTCAGTATAATTGCAATTAACATGTTTGAATATGTGACATGCTAATTTTCCTATTTGTTAAATTCCATAAACAAGTTATTGTAGTTTTTTCTAAGAAAATTTAAAGATTTGTTAATTACAACAAAAATATTGACATTATAGAAAAATTACTTTCGTGTACATAGTAAGCATTTACAAATTGTGCAAAAAAACAATGAAAAATAAATTTAAGAAAAATATAAATTTTCGTTACATATTGTTATCGATGTAACACCTACAATATTTCCAGTTAATATGGCGTGATTGAACCTGTTTCAATATTGGTAAAAGCATTATTTCCAATCCAACTCTGGCGCGAATTTCAATCATTTAAACTGATAAAATTGGTTTTCATTGTTCTCACTACCGTTTGCATTGTTTAAAAACAAGAAAAGAATACGTTATAGAATTTTATGAGTCACATTCTAGGAAAAAAGCTGAGAGAGTACTCCAACATTTCAACAAGTTTCATTTTGTACACCTGTGTTATGTGAAAAAGTAAGAATCAAAAGATTAGTTTACCCTCAGCTGACGGATACAGAGAGGATATTTTGTTTTCCTGCTGGAAGACTTCAGCAAGTAAAAGAAACGCACGCGATTCATTTTTTTAGAATAAAGAATAAATATTATTCTAGAAAGAATTAATGACATTCTCATCCATACTTTCTAAAATGTATGTATATTACAGTAGTAAATGTAGTTGTAATAAATGAAATACTAACTTAAGAGGCTCCTATATTATTATATATAGTTTTACAACGTTACCATACATGAAATGTCACTTATTCCTTCAAAAGGTGAAGCAAAACCATCATGGCCATTGCTGTGGCCTGCAAATAAGCCCGCCGCGATGTGGCACAGGACGCTCGAACGTATGGCGCTCGAGAACAAACTCTCAAGTGAGTACGAGTGAAAAAGTGGAACTCCTCGCAGCACTCTAATAGACATGTTGAAACGACATGAAATTCTAATAGCATTGTCTTTATTACTACTAGTTCTACTGAACAGATGTTGAGTCTGGTGCATTTCCGCATCTTTTCCATTTCCGAGCTAATTTTACATTCTTTGCATTTTCACTTAATGAGAAACATTTGATAATAGAACATCGTGAAATGTTATAATTTGCTTTCAAATTCAATTTATAAGTTTTTTGGGGGCGGAGAGATTTGTAACATATACATATACTCATTCCAATGACCTGCTCTGTCGAGATTGTAATAATCTTAATCCTCGAAAGCACGTTTGCAACTTCTCTTGGATATACTACGTTCAATATTGGTGTTGGCTGCCAAAGGCCAGCCAAGAAACAGAAAAATTCTTCTAAAATTCAACCAAAAATACCTCTAAGTTTGACTTTTATACTTTTTCGATTTTATGCTGTCAGATTCATAATATACAAAGCCAGCAATATGATACCAGTATATACGATGCAATGGTAAGTGTTCTGTACATTATTCGTATATATTTAACAATATTTGTGTACATTTAGTGAATGTAAATAAATGCGCACGCATGACCTGGTATACAATGCCTACTTCTGAGAAATCTATTTTCGCCTTTTTGCGGGTGAGACTCTGCTGACAACGGTAGGTTGGTCGCGCCAGATGTTGGAAGTCGTATGGGTCTGCGACCTCCAGCCCTTGCTTTTACCAGCCTAACGGCCAACGAAGATGTTACCGCACTTCATATTTTTACTAATAACTCTTCATGTAATTGTGAGAGGCATTTCAAAAGTTGACTCTATTCGTTTTCGATTATATACTTCTTGCTAGTGAAGTCACATAAAATACGAATGTCTGGCATGGCGAGTGTTGCGTGTTTGATTCGGAATAACAATTCTTTTCACTGAAGATACAAATGTTCTTTGCAAAAAGAATGTGTGTGTAATACAATTTCAGATGTTTTAAATTGATATCGTTATAATTAGATTAGGTTTTTTTTGATAATCTCCAGCTACGACTATTTATAATGGCACATGCTAACACAATCGTACACGAGAATTGGGCAACTGCATCTTCTGCTCTGACAGTTGCCGGAATACAATTGCACTCTTTACCCAACAATATTGTCCCTTGCTAGGTAAAGTTTCTGGTAACAGATGTGTAGCATACATTTATACATAATATAATATATTTATTTATTAACATTTATATATGGCACATTTCGTATATAATTTGAATAGTTTGAAATGTATGAATATGTATAAAGGAATTATACACGTATGCATGTAAATCAATTCCAAATTAATCTATTAGCCTTAAATTTACAGAAAATTCACCTTACGGTTGAAAACGTTCAAATTGAGTGAAATTTATGTAAGATATAAACAATTGTTTTGTCAACAGATTCGATGTACGCGGAAGGCCCTTCACGAAAGCTCTCTATTGGTCCGACAACAACGCATTTGGACCGCGAGCGTACTTCGTCACTGGATCTACTCCTGCAGGACTCACCTTGGAGACTGTCCACTTGGATGACGAAGGGATATATCGCTGTAGAGTGGACTTCAAAAACTCCCCTACCCGCAATTTCCAGATCAACCTCACAGTTATCGGTAAGTTCATAAGTTCACGTATTCAATTTGCGGAATATTGACGGAATGAATGTTGAGATGAATGTTTTCTAAGACCGAATTCGTCTGTGAAGGGTTATGTCCTAGTGCCAAAAAAAGGCGAGAAAGTAAAAAAAAAAGTATCTAGACCACATTTTCAAGAAAAAATATATAATGTTGAGAATTCACTGAAGGTATATGTACAGTTGTAGTCAATAATGATGTAAGCCCTCGTTTTAATGATTTCTCTGTTCTGAAAACACGGTTATTTTAGGAGGTATACAATTAGAGTAAAAATATCGGGGTTTTTGTTTTATTTATTTAGTCATGAAAACTAAAAATTTGTATATGACGTATGAAGGAGAAGTACCATCTGCGTGCGTTTTCTAGAACTCCAAAATCTTTTCCCAACATGTTGACTAAAAATAGTTGAATGATGAATAAAAGTTTTAAAAAAGTGAAGTAGTCAGATAATATTTTCAAACTTTTTTCATTTATATTTTCAAAAATTTTCATGCTAGAACTTTGTGTGTTAAATTTTGTGTATCATAAACATTCTTAAAATAAACTATAGTAAATTTGATGTATCGTTAACGTCACAAATTGACATTGATATTATTCACCGTGTTTATCCCTGAAGCTTTTTATGATTTTATCTTTCTAATCTACTATAATTAAATTTCTTCATATGTATTGAGAAGTATAAAGATTAAAATGTACAAAAAGTGTGTTCTATGAAATAGCGATTCCATTGAAGGTAGATTTATAAAAGAGATTTGCAATGACGGATATATCTACAACTCACAGTCGATGCAAGTTGCAGAGAGTGACTGTGTTTAATTGAGGCATCATTCTAGAGCTTGGTGAAGCTGACTGAACGTTTGACATCGCTGTGGCTATCTATATATTCATTGGAAGAATGATACTTCTACACATTTTTTTACAAACTAGTGATGCTAAAACAGCACGTATTTTCTCGCCTGTATTTTCACACAAAATTACGTAAAAAGTACTCTAATTTTCGAAAAATTGTACATGACCTTATTTCAAAATCTCTCTTCAAGGAACATATTTTATTACGAAAAAAATTTCTATCTTTAATATTTGACTTGTAGGAAGATTTCGAAAAAATGTTTAACTTTTATAATTTTCGAAAAATCAGGGTTTCGACGAACATGAGACTTGCACCATTCTCTTAAACGGTCTTTACACTATCCAACAACAAAATTTAATAAAAACGATAGAGCCATTTTTTTGAAAATTTGGAAAATGTGCCAGGGACTTCATGTTAAGTAACCCCAAAATTAAAATATCAGTTTCAAATTCAAGTGGCCGCGACATCAGCCAGATCGATTGAGTAATATAAATTGTGGAGAAAATCTGCTGAACGGTTTAGCCGTTAGCGTGGTTCACAGACACACAGACAGACCGACAGACGGGCGGATGGGCGTGTTGCCATCACTCAATATTTTGGTATTAAGGACCCACAAAACAAGGATTCTGACTACACAACGTAATAGAGGATTTTTTTTCTTAACTTAGCAACTGGATTTATTCACTTTTTCTTTACCAGGGCCCTGTAACAGATTTTCTGCCGAAAATGCAGTTTTTTGCGGAGTATTACATGACTTTCTCTCTACTCCGTAACGAGAAAGTAAAAGAAGTTCAACAGATTGATTAAGAAATGGTCATAAATTGAAGATCATGATCTGCAGGCGAACACAAACTTCTTTTATCACAAAGCGTAATTGATATGAGGATCATTGATCCAGGACTTGTTACAGACATTTTTAGCCTTTTTAAAATTATGCAGTACAAAGTTTAAAGAATGCATTATATATCAATGTTAAGACAAATATTTTTTTTCGTTTTTGATTGTCAATATAGTCTCTAAGTATATAGAAACGGTTATCGATTTTCAATTTTTAATATCATCTTTGAGTGTGTTGTAAAGTAACTTACATATATTGGGTATGGATTTTTTGTAGTGAGGTCTTGATTCTGGCAGTTTATGAATATGACTCCTAAGAGGTATATTATAAGTAATTATAAATGTCTATACTGCGTGAAACAAAGAAATTTGATGGGCCGGGAGACGCTGTATTTCCTAGAGCTGGGTGTGTCAAGGGTACTGCCCGTAGTCGGACCGTTGCCTGATTGGGCGATGCTTTTTCCGCATTGGAGCCATTCCACGTCAAATCGCACAAGAGTTGTCTCATTGAATGAGCTCCTTCTGTTATGCACTAATGTAATAAAATTTTGAAAGTGGTTAGACGGAAGAGCAGGCTAAATGGCCTGAGCCTCGCTTCAAATAAAGGCATTTATTTATATTTATTTAATATCATTTCATACGTAAAAGTTACGTGAGATCGATATGCAGGGGCCGTATTTGATTCCCTCACTCTACAATTTGGAGAATGTTTAGTACATTATGATGTAACTAATGATCGTAAAACAAAAATCATCTATTGAGTTAGATTACCTCGTAATGCTGCGTCGATAAATTGAATTTTATTTAAAACAAATTCAGGATTTCGACTCATTTTGCGAATTTTTTCCAACGTAGATACACGAATATTTGTCTGCTCCATCTGACTGCACGTGCTAATTAAAAATCTCATTTATACCCTGAGTGCGTGACCGAAAGAAATACCGTGTCCCAGCACTGACAGGCCTGTGGCAGTTGGGGTAAAAGTTGGAGAGGAATGTATAATGGGAGAGTTTGTGCAAGGATGAGATACAGGGGTACGGTATGTGGATACGGAGGAGGTCCGGAGGACGGAAGAAAATAGATGTGGGAGTGGATGTTGTCTTGGTCAGGTCATTGCCGTAGAAGTGCAAGAGCCCATGTTTTCCGGCACGTTTAAGGTAAAGAAAATGCTGGTGAAATGTTTTTCTGAGAGAAAGTGTAGCTCAAATAATTTAATATTTGTTTCTCTCAGATGTAGTTTCAATTATTTTTTTGCGTGCCCAATTTCTTTTCATAATGTTGATTTGTTGTACCAGAAGGGCAGAGTCGAGATTATGATGATCGTGTTTTGAGCAACATGTTGCATTTGGTTAACATGCTGATCAGATGTAAAGCAACCGCTCATTTTTATAAAATCCTATCCTTCAATAATGATGACTGTGTTCGGTTTGGTGGGAGCTTTTTGTGTGGTTGCCCAATTCACTGGTAACGTCGGTAAACCTCCCGTTATGTTTAAACACACACATGACAGAGAAGTTGGATGGGGGCCTCTGAACAAGGAAGAGACTTGTCGCACAAGGCTATCAGCTAAAATCAGTACGTTTTACAAAGCCACGATGGGAATGGTCTTGTTCATTGGTGGGCTAGGTTGCTATTCGTTTATTTGTGTGTTTACGCTTGCTAGCCTGTTTGCGTTGGTTTGTGGTTGGTCGTGACGACGACTGGGGAGTGTAGAGCTAACTGAAAAAGAGAAGAAACCCATTTTAATCTAACGCAGAAAATAAGCTTTCAGTCATGATTTACATCAATTATTGTGTTTTTGCTTTCGCGGATGGACAATTTGAATTATCGCGATTTGCCGATTTTTGTTCAGTCGTCTGTGTTGTGAACGACGTCTTCCAGCCTTGGGATATGTTATTCTATTGTTCAGGTGTGTGAATGATTTTTAAGGCCGACTTTGAGAAAGCGTAAAGAGTAGAGCAAATAGTAGGCACGGCACAAATGCATATCAAAGCGCATGGTGAAAATAAATAAACGAGAACAAAAGAAATTTAAAACTATTACTTAAACTAATCTTTTGTATAAAATGTGTTAAATTTATTTAATTTAAGATATTAAATGATATACTATATGATATAATGATATAGATGATAAAGATATATTATATGATTTTTAAAAGTAAAAGCTACGATTAAACTTTTTATTCTTGGCCAACCTTATGTATTAACATTTAAATAAAAATAAATAAATAAATTATCCCTTTCTTAGTTGGCTTAGTTTACAAAACATAATAATAAGTTTTCACACTATTTGTTTTCATTTGATTCTTCAAAAAACAACGTTGTTTTTGAAGAATCAAATAAAACTAATAATGTGAAAATTTCTCATTGTGTTTCGTAAATTAAGCCAACTAAGAAAGGGATCATATATTTATTTAAAAACTACGATGTTCTAATTCGTATTTATATGATATTGTTTAATTTGAATTTAATGTGTTTTAAGTAATAGATCTAAGCTACAAACTAATCAATGTATTTAGAAGACTATAATTAACCTATTATAAGACCTAACTATTCACCACTTAGGCAATTTCAAGCGCGAAGTTCAAATTGTTACTTTATACCCTTATAGACAAAACTGTTCGAATTTAAATGTTTTCCGTAATAATCACAACACATTCGCCATTAGTTTAAACCTTTATAGAAATCTAAATTAATATACACATCAGTAAGTACTGGAACTCGTTAATTGCGTTAGTTCTCACACTAGTTTAAATACGTTTATCCGTGAAGCCGTCTTTTGAAATAATACTTGAATTGTTTCCTTTTCACAGCTTCCAACACTACGAAATATCTTTTAACTTACCTGAAACACGCAAAGAAAACAATTTAACAAGAAAGGGTACCTGAAAAATGTAGAAAAGTAATGAAAGTTAATTAAATACTAGCGTACCCGTGCGAGAACTCTCGCATGTTAAAACCCACCCTTTCCCTATCCATTTGTCTATCCTTTCAATTAAGAAGGAAAGTTGTTAATGAAAAATGTTTATTTTTTTAATGTATAAATGTAACTTCTAATGTACTTCCAGAATATCAAACAATAATAACAATACAATTGATGTTGGAAACAAATTTTCAATAAAAGTTTATTCAGCATTATAGAGAGATGTTCTCGGAACAATTCATTAAAACAACTTTGAACAAATTATTCACTCCTCCTTGAGAGATAACTTTTCGCTTTTCTTGATAGTTACAAACATAATAGAAAAGGTTTTTACAAGAGTAAAGCTTTCTGAAGACAGAAAGCAAAGCAAAGTAAAGTAGTGCGTAAATACCGATCGAGCAAGTACAACCCTACTCTTTGCAATATTATTTGAATTTCCTTGATTTGTTATGAGGAACAGAGGGGGTTTTGGAGAGTTCAGGGTGCCAGCTTGCTGGGGTGCGAAAATTGAAAAATTATTTGTGTATTAAAAAGTATTGGATTATTTTCAGCGTTCTTACGTGCCTCAAGAAAAGCAGTACCGAGCCAAAAAATAAACTAACATTTTCACCTTTGAGTACTAAATACAATTTGTTACCATTGGAAACAATTTAGTAGGCTTAGACTTCACTTCGGTACATGGGAATGTTACTCAAACGATGTTTCATATTGAATATCTTAACGAACCGACACCTTGAGTTTAATATCAAACGGGTATTATTTACAATATGAGTTCGCAGCTGGGCGTTGATGTACATACTTCCAGACACCACCACATTTAAATCGTGCCTTTGTACTGCGAATGTTGGCAGTTGTCGAGTGACTTCTCCTATTCTTTCTATAATTTTTAATTTACTTGCTTTTTTTATTAATTCACGTAGTATTGTAGGCCAGCGCAATTTGTTTTTCATTTATTTCAAGCTATTTTACTTTAGCTAATTTAAAACGTTTGTTCTTTGGTTGTGCCATACACAAGTTTATCCCCACTACCTCCGCGTACCCGTGCGAGAACTCTCACATGTTAGACCCTGTTTGATCCCTATCCTTATATTTTCATTTTAAAAGGAGGGGTAGTTAACGAAACGTTTATTTGTTTAAAAATATATAAAGGTAAGTTGCAATGTACTAACACAATATCAAATAAAATAAAAAACAATGCAATTGATGTTTAAAATAAACTGTCAATAAATATTTATTCAGTATCATGGAGAGTTTTCTTGGAACAATTCACAGCACTTCTTTATAGACAACATTTGTAGTAATTCAATATTCTTTGACAGCTAGCTTTTAGCTTCTCGTGAGTCACAAAACTATTAGAAAAGCTTTTTACTTTTGAGAAAGCTATGTGTCTGAACCCGCTGACTTTAAAATTTCATCGAATGATAACGAAAATACTGATACAGATAAAACACAGTCTTTACTCTTCTCTGTGCACAAACATCACTCCTCAATTAGGTACACAGCACTTACAGACACTGGGAAAACTTTAATTGATTGGTTTCACTACACGCAAAGAAACAATCTTCATAGGTATCAAGCAACTATAATAGTACTTCTAGTTGTTGCTGGAGAGCAAATCTTGAATTGATTATGCAAATAAACCTCTTCAGACTGCACAAACTACGGTGTTAACAGAAAGCGTAAATAAAGATTGTCGAATCTAACCCTACAAAAATTGGTACCAGCAGGAAAAGCTGAAATATTGAGGTGACCTTGATAGTATTGAAGCGTGGAACTGAAAAGTTAATTGAATGGACCGAGGAATGTCTCATCTGGTAGATTATGGTGTGGAAAACGTTTCTTTGAGGCCTTTGGCCTCAAAATGTTACTTTTTAAGGCTCTAAAACGCTTTGTTTATGAGTTATTTGCCGATATAGATTGACATGTGATGCGGGTTGCATTTTACATGAATATTTTGATGCGTTTTTTTAAAGAAATCATCCATATTTTTAAAGTCAAAGTAGAAGTCGTCAAGTCTCCGTGAAATTCTCTTTCTTTTGAGCTCTTATGTATAAAGATTGGTTGTGTGTGGGAGCCGGAACCCAAAGGTATACTACTGAAATAATACAGGAGACGATTGGAGCAAAGCCACAGCATGTCTATCATGTAAACAAGCCACCTCCATAGTCGGATAGTTGGGATAGTTTTTTGCGAAAAAAATGTCATTAATAATTAATTGGGATGGAAGTAAATGGAATACAACTAAGAAAACTATACGATCTACCTCATAGTACAAACGTTGCATTGTGTATAACGGTCGAATATAATCTTTATTTCTCTGAAGAATGAGAATCAATATATACCATTCGTCTTTCGGAAATTCCTCTGCATCAATTAACTCAAACTGCTAAATGCACAAGAGCCTACTTTGTCCTAATGTCCACTTTGTAATAAATTTTTTAATTAATTTTGTTGGGGAAATTTGAATATTTCGGAAGCAAAAATATAACAATTCGTTATAAATAAAACTTCGAACATCTGAGTTTAAACGACTTTGGACAACGAAATTCTCCAAAACGCTAGAGCACAACATTTTGAGAGTACAATAAAGATTTTAAAAGTTCAAATGCTGATACTAAAGCATTTATGTTAAATATATATTTTTGTCTAAATATATTATCTTCGTGTTTCTTTGGTCTCTTAAGGGAGCGAATTGCATTTTCGACGAACATGGTATAGGAAAGAAATTCTCGAGAAATTTTGTTTTAAGTGCGAAAAGAACTGTCAAGGGTTTGGAGAACTTCAAAACACGTATATGTACGGTTCCTTTGAGTAAATTAACTAAAAATTACAACAGAAAATCCTAGTTTAATTAATCTTGTCACCAGTGATGTGCGAAAAATGTACTTTGAACTTTCATGTAATGGTTATTTTTTTAATTTGGAAACTTTCTTAAAAATTTGAATTTTGCTCAATTATTAACATTGACCGATTATTACAAATTATATAACAAAATATACGAAGTATTTTAGAAAAAATATTTAAAGAATATGTCAAATATAAAAATATTGTGGTATGAAAAATGTAACGAACCCATCAAAATTAAAAGTTAGCATTCAAATCATATGGCAGAAAGTTTGATAAAATCTGTAAAAGATTACAAATTTATAACATTCAGTTCGGCATCGTACAGTTGTTCATATATAGACGTCAAAATGGACGTATTAAAGTTGATAACTTTCAATTGGTAATAGCATGATTTACTTTTTGTAAAGATATTCTCAATTAATACATTTGTTCTAAAAATATTACTCTATCTCTTTCAGTACCTCCAAACAAGCTGTTGATCTATGACATCTCGGGACGAGCTGTCAACAACAACGTTGTTGGCCCCCTCTCAGAAGACACGGACCTCATTCTCATGTGTGAAGTTCGAGGAGGTAAGACTGTCTTTGCTACTTTGTCGGTCAAATAACTAGTTCCATTTCATTATAAATTACAGATTCATTGTTTACACCTATCTTTACTTCGAACCTACTTTTACCTTTATTAACAGGGAATAACTCTATTTTTCTTTTCTTTTGTTACTTTAGTAATTACCAGTGGGGTAAAAAATACTGGTCCATACTTCTTTCCGTCTGGTCAACTATGGAATACTTTCTCTCTGGATGTTCATGTGAGTCAGAGAGCACACCTATCTGTTCTTCCACTGTCCTGATAAACATGTCGCGTAACCGGCCAGGCAGTGGAGAAAGAGGGTGTAATTTTGCTTCGCAAATTGTTTGCTTAATTCAAGACCTAGCTTGGATAATGTCAGAACGCTTTCAACGTTGTTTTATGATCAGTTCTAATGACATCTTTTTCAAGAAACTATGAACTCTGCTCATGTATTTTCTTTCACAACAGAGGTTAGTAAGATGCTTAATGGGTAGAATTTCCTTGCATAGTAGGAAGGGAATCAGTGTTCGAGTATCGTAGCTGTGCCATCGGAGTTAACTTCAGTTCCAAGAAAGAGCAGAAGATTGTGTGAAGATTACACCTTCGCATAGTCTGAAGTTTCTCATCGCGTGCAACGAGTTGCCTATCCGAAGTTCGGTAGTTTATTTTTAGCCTGTCACTTTCAGCAGATGAATCTTGCGGTCTGGAAATTACTCCACAGACTTGAACCAATTTTACATCCATAACCCTGAATTTCGTGCAAGATCACCCATTTGCCAAAATAATAACAGTGAAGACAAAGCCATCTCTTTCAAATGAACTGGAAATTACAGTGCTCTGGAAATTTTCAGTTCTTATATTACCCTTTCCACACAATATATTAGAGAACACAGAGATCAGATGTGTATACGTGCTTTCTTTGTTTTTATTTTAGACCATTAGAACGTTGATTTACCCCACCTTATGCAAACAGGCATAGGATTGAAATAATAATTTCTCCAATGCTTTTATTCTGAACTTGTAATCAGCATCTCATATTACGTTTGATAGCAGTAATATCGTTGATTTTTTTCATAGCCATTTTTAACTATAATACTATAATTTCGGTTGGAAATTTTTGGTATTAAAAATAAAAATTGTATTGTGACAACACTATATTTTGAAGAAATCACAACCTTCATTATTAATATCAGCAAATAGGTACTCTTTCTGAACTTTGCTGGATGTTCCTCTGTTATTCAAACAACTCCAAGATATCTCACGTCCGGTCTGATCCACCCGCACAAGATTTACGCGGTCTGAAACAATCGCGCAGCACGTCCCAGCTCGATTCTCTGTCTGTGAACAGGTACACAAAGGGGGAGGAACAATGGCGGACGCGGACGCAGCGTGGCATCCCTCCGAGGGGGGCCAGCGTCAAACAGCGCGCCGGACCTGTCTATCGAATTCGACAGGCGGCGCTCAGCGAATGGGCCGAAGGGAGTCGCCAGGCGGGGGCGGGGCGCGGCGGGGCGCAGCGGGGCAGGGGGGGCAGAGCACGGGCGCCCCGCCGGGAAACAGGCGCGGATCTCAAGGGGGCGACGTGACGCACAATGGCCCAGCGCGAGTTTTGGGGTACCTACATTTCAAATCCTCTGACAGTTTCTTCTCGTAACAATTGGAAGGGCATACACAATCATATCTCCACAGATATAATGAACTGAATACCAATCAAGAGATTTGGGTGTTTAATTGTTTAGCGGAGTTCTCAGAGCTGACACTTTTTACTGACGGACTCTGATCTTTCAGGTATTAATTTAGCTACGTTTCTTTCGTCAGTGGGTTCTGGGTGCTCATAATGACCCTGTGACAGATGAAAAGAATATCATCACATTCCTTCTATTAGTAAAAGATAAAAGTTGGGAAGTAGAAGAATGATCGCTGCGAATGAACATTTAGTAGCAAATATCTAGTGACGAAGCACAGGTATTACAAGAAAGATTTTAGAATTTAGCACAGGAACGTCTACTACATTACAGCCAAAATGTGACAAGGGTCAACCGTCTTTATTTCCTGTACGAAGTAGGGCCAAGAAGAATATTTTACCTTTAAAATGTAAATTGTTAACTTAATCACATAATTGTCATACTTCTCAGTTCTAGAATAAACTACAAGCGTTTTTTTTTTGGCGTTCTTCGAGTATTTCTTACGGTTGAACCCCCCTCCATTATTATCATGAATAAAAGAAGTAAAATGTCTTGATAGTATGTGGTATGATCAAAGCATTGACCCAGGATCTTTATCTCTGATTAGGATATGTAAGAGGTTCTTTTCTTATGAAAATTCCATTGCCAATAATTCAAAAGTATCTCTTGCAAGATACAAATTCTGAACAATATTTTTTGTAAAAATTGACTAAGTTTATTGTTAATACGTTGAGTTTTCAATATCTTTCACACTTATCTGCGTTATAATGAACAAAATCAAACACATTTGCTCTATTCTTGCGAAATTTACGTATAAGATAACGCAATAATAGTTCTACAGAGCAATAAATGACTTCTTCTATGTAGGTAAAACCTCTTTTTCTTCACACTTTACCTTCATGATGAATCGGAAGATTTAGATGCCCTTCTTTCTCTCTCGATCCATCTTGTCTTTGGTATTCCAGAATCCCGTTTACCTAAGGGTCTTGAATCTCTTGTTATTTTGATCAGCCGACTATTATCTGACCTGGAAACATGTTTATCCCATCTTTTTCTTCTAATTATTATGAATTTAAATATGTTCGTCACTCCACACTCATTCCTTATATCTTGATTATTTATTCTGTACTTTTTCCGTTTTTCCTGTTATTGCTCTTAAAGTACACATCCCTGAAGTATTAAGTAGAATTTTATTTATAGTATCCACCTGCGTCTGAGCTCCAAAAGTCATTATTATGCTTTTGTATTCAGATACTTATTTCTTCAGGTTATAGGTTCTTTTAGATATCCCGATATTCTAGGTCCTTTAATTTACTTCTTGTTTAACTTCATTATAAGTGTCCCTCGTGTTTGAAATTTCCATTCTTAAATATGTGTTTTTCATGACTTGTTGGATATTTTATTATCCATCATCAATTTACATCTTATTGGATCCTTTGAAATTACCATTAATTTTGTCTTCTCAGGTGATATAATCATATGTTAATGATCTGAAATTTTCGATAGCCCGCGGGAAGGTCTTTGTAAAACGTCGTCTAAATCTGTCAGTAGTACTGCATGATCTGCTAAGCACACTATTGGCATTCTTTGAGAAGAAATAAATTTAAAATATTGAATACTTTTGCACTCAAAACGTATTCTTCTATTTTAAAAAAACTTCTTTGTCTCATCGTGTAAATCAAGTTAGAAGAAAATTGGTATTGAAGCATTTCAAAGGCAAGAAAGGAGGACGTGCCCCCCAGACCACCATCTCGGGCCCACCTCTTATATGATCTACAATAATGACGTGTTCGCGTCTACAGTCACTCTTCCACTTTCCTTTTCTCCAATGTCTTTTTCATTCTTTTCGAGCGTCTCAGTTTCATTTTCTTTGGAAACAATTATTCAAATATTTTTCTCTTCTTAAGCTTTTTCAGTTTTTAAGTTTGTGTCTATGTGAAGAACGGCTTCTAATGTTTTCTTGCGTAGTTTGATGTTTTGCAATGACACTTCTTTACTTTGATAAATGTATTGGCCATCTTCAGTTGTCCAAAGTAATTGAAGTCTTCTTGTGAATTTGTTTGGGTTCATTCTTAGATGTCAACAGAAAGCAGTCCTCTTTGTAAAAATGTCAGCAATTTTTTAGTGTTTGTATACATTCGTGCGTATTCATTCTCCCTCATATTTAATCGACCGCGATATTTTCGTTGACAATTTTCTTTCAGCCACACAGTCGTTCTCTAGACTTAATGGCTTCTTTTTCTAAAATGTTTTGCTCAATTATTTCTTCAAGATACTTTAATTTGGTTGGTCGGTAATATTGGTTTTGATTTTCTTTGAGACTGTCTGGCCGTGTTGTATAAGTTTGTGTTTCCCAAACAATGTTTTTACGTGATTTATTCTCACAGAAGATTCTCAGCCACATTGTCTTTTTCTTTAATATTTTAAATGTGAATGACATGGCCAATCAATATGACACAAATACTAAATATCAAAAGTGCAAGAAGACATTTTCAATTCTTCTCTTTTTTAAACTGGATTGGTTTACTCATTTGGATTTGGTTCATTAATTTTATTCATTAACATACATGTTTACAATTAACGCATAGTGATGAGAGTTAATCTCTTCTCTGTCACGTTCCGACATCCACAATGTAGTGTGTATGTAGTATAGAGAAAGCTATGCAATGCTTCAAAACATTTATCTGACTATATCGACGGAAATACGTATTTTGAGATCTGTGATATCAAAAAAGGATTGCAATAGTTTGTCAAAGTATACGACTTGGTCTTAAGATAATCTCATTTCAATAAGAGGAACACTATATTTTCCGCAGAAAAGTGGAAAGTGAGCTGACCAAGAGCTAACCATGAGGCTAAATTTTAGTGTCTACTGTTCCAAAATAACATTCAAATGTATTACTCAAAACAGGACGAAATGGAGCGTTTCTCTTTCAGAAGGACAACGCTGAAGCGCATTCATCCAATTAATCACTTGAACTTCAAATTGATTATTTAGTGTTTCCGGGCGTGTCAATTACTGTGATCGTTAGTTACGTATGTGTAGTGCATATCTCGGGAAGTGGTAGTGTTCCTTCCACTTGGAACGTGAGATCCGACGCCGGCCAGCACGTCGGCTTGCGAGGGTTTCTCTCTCCAGGTTTCTCCCACCGGGGCACCGCTGCAGCTGAAAAAACTCTATGCACCCGACATGTGGGCTTGTGGAATACATATTTGTGTGTGCGGGAAAGGATGAGGATGGAAATATCATGCCGCGCTCCATGGTCCGTTTGTTAAGGTATTGCTTCTGGTACTAACCTGAGAAATCACGGAAAACTACCAAACAGGGAAGCTGGCACCTAGAATTCTCCTCCAGATAGTGGTTGAATTCGACCTAGCTAATTTAGTTTAAAATGAGTTTTTTTGGGGGGGACGAAAATATCTAATAGACTCTGGCCGCCACGAACCTCTGAAGTTTGCTACAATGTGGGTAATCAAGTGCATGTCTGCAAGATCGAAGACGAAAGTTACAGGAACTGCTATGACTGTGGTGGGCACTAATTGTTTTGCTACAAGCATCAGCTTGAGCTACCAATTTAATTACAGTTTTTAGCGCTCTGAGCAGTACTGTGCCACTCAACTGTAACTTTCTTGGAGTTTCGAATTGCTAGAGTCGAACGCGTTTCTTAGATCTTCAGCTAAAATAATTTTCCAAATTCAAAGCAAATTAATATTCTACAAAATTCAGGATTCATGGCTGTTGTTCTATTATAAACGTACAGTAACATAGTACATTTTGATATGTATGTTAAACTCAAAAATTGAAATCTCTAACTGAACGGCAAAAAAATGTCATTTATATGACTTTAAAGAAGAAGTTGTATGGAAATATAGCATGTGCTGCAACCGCCCGCGTTTGGATCCTATACCTTGGAAGAATTATGCAAGAACTATCATAGGATGTTCTTATTATTTGAGTATGGGAAGTAACCCACTAATAAAGATACTCCGTTGACATCAGAGGCGTGTCTGCGGTATAGCAGACATAGCACGTGCCATGGGCGCCACTCACAAGAGGTACTCTTTAGGGTACACCTGCTAAAACAAATAACAACCATAATTTGATGTATCCTGACAGAGGCGCAAATTCTATGCTTGCCGTAAATGCCTAAATTTGTAGATACGCCTCTGGACGAAGTAGCATATATTCGGTTCCCAACCTCTCCCAATGATCGTAAAAAAGTAGGAGGTTATTTTTCAGTGCTGTAGAGATAAAAACACAGTAGTACATTCTAATAAGGAAAAAACATGCACAGGCAATAAAAGGAAAAACGGAAATAAAATAATTCAATAGATTGCACAGTTGTACAACCTAAGTGTATAGTTAGTGTAAGTTTAACAATTGCATGCAATTTCGTTGCAGTCCAAACTGATATTCACTTATTCACAACAAACCACTTCCACTCAAATTATTTTTCAGATGATGTGAAATATTTACATTTTCTAATTCTTGAACCTTACGTTCCTTGAAGTATATAACTGACTTTCCTACGTCGTTACGTGACAATATTACGTTACGTGACGACGTTAAATGATAGATTACGATAAATATTTTACAAGTTATTAATGTCCCTTCTCCTCCGAGTGGTTGAGAGAAGAATCTGCAACTGTTTCGTGCAGGGGCAGGTAGGCTTGCTCTTCTTTAATAAGCGTTGCACTTGAACTTTGCTACCAAAAGTAAGAGTGTTGGTCCAGTCTAATCGCCTGCATCGCCCGTTATACATGTCTGTAATTCCCTATGTCTATGACTCATCGAACTCGCCGAAAATGGAAAAGGTCAATACGTACAGTAAAGTGTTGAAAGACAACGCAACAAATGTCTTCACTAATTCCCATGCATCGCCTTCTAGATGAACCCACGAAATGATGTCGCCAGAGTTTCGTGCTTACAAGCCAGAGCAGTCCCTTAAGAAACGGGCCACGGACCGTGCGCAATCTTTCCTTCCTCTTCCTTGTCCTATCCTCCCCCCTTACTTACTCTTACGCCAACTACCAACTACCACACATGCCGGAAGAGCGGAAGAGTGCTTAGAGCTTGTCCCGACTCAGGCGGTGCCCGAGTAGGAGATACCTGCTTGGGGAAAACTCTGCTAGCCGCCGGTAGGTCGGCGCCGAATCTCACCGTCCAGTGGTGGAAGATCTCTTCAGAGTAAAAGCATGCCCTACACTTACGGAACTAATGACCTTAGCAGTTGACGTGCCTGGAATCACTAACGGTCAATCAATCAATCGCGCGTACAGTGATGTGAATATGTCTTATGAAGTATTATAAGTAGAAGTACTTCTAAGAAGTAGTTTTAAGTAAAAGGAGAATAAGGAACTAAATAATGTGAATGAAAGAAAAAGAAAAATTCAGAGCTATCAAGAACCGAACTGCAGTCCATTACTATCATCATACATTTGATTAAGTTTGCCGGTATGCATCATACACTTATAAATGTTCTTGCATACCCAAGATAGCGTAACCAATTCGCAGGGTGATATAATATTTTCATTATTCAAATGAAGATTAGTGGCAGGTTGCATCATTAGCGATGAAAATATCAATCTCTGTTCAGGAAGTTGGAATGAGGAACTCTAAAAAGCTGAAGGAAAAGTCCTAACTCAAGGGCTGTGACCTCGCACGAGCTGAGGGGCTCACCCTGGGAACCCCTGAAGTGGGGGCTGGTAGCTCATAAGGAGCTCGGGGTGGGGGTGGGGGCTTTGGCTCTGAAGGAGATAGAGAGGTAAGTGGCTCGATGTTACTGAGAGACCCTCCGGATATCCTTCACTGGACGTTGAGGTTACCTTATATGTTGCTGCTGCAACTGTTCCCGGTGCTCTGCCATTTGCTGACGGTCGAGATCCGCTGGATCTCGGACGGTCAGCAGCACATCTGACCTTTTTCTCATTCGCCCCTGCAAAAGAATAACTTGTGTGCGATTAAAAAAATGTCCTTGGAAGACATCTCTCAGCTAACTGGGCGTAGTTTGAGGGTGAGAGGGTATTCATGGTTTATGAAGCCTCCCAATGCCTTGTCCTTGGTGGGATCCCATTCTTCACGAGCATTATAATTATTGAAATGTGTTTGACCTTGAAAGCTCCGGAGATACCATGGATTTCTTTGATAAGAGCTTCCTACTTCTTCTTATCCTTTCGCCTTTACGCAAGTGCATCTTTGCCTTCTTCAAACGACACGGACACTTCCCAGAAATTAGAGTTTCGCTTGTGATTGTCAGAAAGGATGAGGTCAGGACGGAGATTGGAGGAGCCGAAACTGGTTCTCTGATATTACAAGCCATTTGTTCGCGACTGATGTTTGTTTGATAAGAGATACTATTTTATTATACTGGATGGCATTGGGATGTACGTAAGTAATTATTTACTTTATTCTCCTAGTTCTTTGGGTCCTACGTTCCCGTCCTCTCTTTATTTAAATCCCCCTAACGCGCTACCTCGCTGCGCATCTCCATTAAAAGACTAATAAACTGTCGAACAAATTCAAAACGCGTAATAAAAAGCATGATTTTACATTGTTGGTGTTGTTCATATTCGGTTGTCTGATGGCTAGTTTTTTTGTTCTAGACAAAAGATCTGTAGAAGCGCGAAATAGAACTCGAGTTTTCCTCTTGGTAAGTCGCACTGTAACCATTGAGCTATTCTAATGAAATAGGAAAAATGTCCGACTAGTTTATATCAACATACGTTTAAACAATTAGTAGCGTAATATCTCTCTAAAAATATGAAATAATCTAACAATGTACATGATAAACATATTCCAGTTATTTGCCCTTCAGTTGTGCGCATCCAGTCGAAAGTCGAACAAATTCGGAGGTCTGAAAAGAAAAAAAAAATACATCGAGTGGGACTGGACATCGGAGCACGAAACTAGTTTTGCAATGTCGAGCATTGGAGTGCTCTTAGAGTTAGTGCTCTTCCGGTGCATATATCCACCAAGATGGTTGTTTTCATTTTCGTTGGAGAATATATTTCGTCGTAACAGTCTGTTTCTCATACCTAACTGAAACATGTACCTCAAGTTGTTTCTGGAACGGAAAAGAAGGCTTTCCTTTCTCTGGAAATGGCTCGCACCTACCTCTTGCGACAACCGAGTCTTATACTGCTCATTGGCTGTTTATCCAAGGCGTACAATTTGCCGGGCGTCTTCTCAAACTTATCAGCTGCCGTGCTTTCCCAGTTTCAGTGTATAATCGCTTTTTAAATCGTCGCAGCAAGCGATGTGCTATTCAAATAGCATTCAGAATTCTGTTTGGACCTCTGAACTGTCCCAGCACATAAGAATATGTAACATCGAAAACGGGAGGAAATCAAATTCCTCGAATGGGATTTATTGTTCTGAAAAGTAAACTTAAGTATTGCGATCAAATTTGTTCTTTAAAGGAGTACGTGAACGTCAAACCAGAAGAACAAATTCCAATTCATCACAAGTGACTGTTCTAATTTACCTCATAATAAATGTTACTAACCATGATATTACAAAAAGAACACGACTTCTATTGAGACTTTAAGAGAGGGAGTTCTAATATTTTAGAAAAAAGTTGTAGATCAGCAATTGTATGTGTTACTAAGCACATCCACAGTTTCCCTGGGTCGTCAACAAAAAGAAAAGCAATTTCATGAAAAAACTTAATTTTAGCAGACAGAGCACATGTTGTATTATTTTTCTACATAATCACTATCAGAGTCGAGACATTTGTGGGATCAAAATTTGTATCTCTGTGTTGTAAAAGATTTCAGCCTGGGATGGATACCAATCTACAACTCTGGATCACTGTGATACTGACTAGACAGGAATGTCTTGAGGTGTAAGAAAAGATATAAATCGCTGGGAGACAGACAGCAGGGTGGATGATCAAACACCACCCAGCGACACTGCTGCATAAAATCCTTTTTAAGTCGTGCCGTGTGTGGCCGACTGTATATCGAATGAATAAGTAACTAATACACAAAACGTTCAGAACAAATTTATTTAGTTTTTCATACTATTTCACTTTTGCACTCAGTCAACACGTGCCTTAGTCCCATGCATAACTGGTTGGCAACGATGTGGACTTTCTGAGGTTTTCCTTCTCCCAGGCAATGATAGGCACAGAAGACGACATAATGAATTATGATGAGCGTACGTAATCAGGGTCCCATGAAAAACGTTTTCCCGGGTGTGGTGGCACAGGACATCAACTAATGTCACTGCAATGTCTCTGACTGGGCGGTCTTAGGTTTGAGTACCAACGGTGGTTGGATTTTCGACAGTAGATTGTCAGCTAGGTCGAATTCAGTCGCTGTCTGGAGGAGAAATCTATCGGCCGGCTGCTCTGATCAGTAGTTTTCCGTGGTTTCTCAGATCAACACCAGATGAATGCCAGAGCAGTACCGTAATAAATGGGAAACGGACCGCGCATGATCTTTCCTTCCTATTCCTTGTTCTCTCCTCATCGCATATTTACACTCACGTGCACTACACTATCACACATGCCAGGAGACTGGTAGGAACATTTGAGCATGTCCCGTCTGGGGCAGTCCTCCGCTGGTGGGAGAACCTGGTTGAAAAAATCCCGCTAGCCGACGGCAAGTCGGGGATCTCGACATCTACCGGAGGAAGATCATCACCACATCCCGAGGAAAAAACATGCACTACACTCCATAGGACTAATGACCTATGCAGTTTGACGCGCCCGGAATCACTAACAATCAATCAATCATGAAAATCTTTTGGCAAAACTTACTGTTCATCACAAATTCCTTGAAGAAGAATTTGAAATATCAGTCTCTTCTTGTAATGGGTTTTCTATTTTGGGGATCTTTCGCATGAAAGCTGATGCGTTCTTTAATAAGGTCGATCCATTGGTGTAGTGGGGTGAGACCGCCCTCCTTGCGTCTCTGGGTAACTCGTTTGCGAATCCTGATGTGGGATCTGGTGGACAACAATTGTTTTCATCAGTTTTCTCTCTCTCCCGCTTCCTCATCGCCTTCATCATGTCGCCTCTCACTCCTTAATCTCTTCCAATCATCTTGCGGTTCAAAAAACGCAATCTAGTAGCGAATAGCAGTAACCCTGTTGTGGAACAACTACCTCGCGTTTCCCTGCAATCAAACCGCTCGATAAGTTCGTCGTTGTGTAAGTCAAACTCACTACGTCCCTTTTTAGTTATTTACATCGCTAAGTCACATTTTTCTATTCTTTTGATATGGGAAATTGCTGAATTCCTAGAGTTGGTATGTACTAAATTATCGATTACTTTGTTTTTTAACAAAATCTCAGTACAGTGAAAATGTACAGAAATATCTACCATCCATTGAATCCCATTTTTTACTTTCTCCCTACGAAGTAGAGAGAAAGTTATGTAATGCTGCGCCAAAAAAACTGCAAATTTTCGGCAGAAAAACCTTTATTATGAAGCTCTGGTTGCGAAAAAGGCTATCTAGTTGCTAAATTAAAAATTTAGCAACTGGATAGCCTCCAGTTGCTAAATTCAAAAAATCTTCTAGCACGTGATGTAGGCAGAATTCATGTTTTGTAGGTCCTTGATACCGAAAAAATCGAATGACGGCAAAGCGTCTGTCCATCTGTCTGTCGGTCTGTGAACAACACTTGGGCAAAACCGTTCAGCGGATTTTCTCCAAAATTGATATTCCCTAATCGATCCTGCTGATATCGCAGCCCCTTGAATTTGAAACCGATATTTACTTTAAATAAAGCCCCTGGAACATTTTAAATTAAAAATTACAAAAAATTACAAAATTATTGCATTAAAAATTACAAAAAAAATGCTCTATCGTTATTAAATTTTGTTGATGGATAGTGTGAAGGACGTTTAAGAGAATTGTGCAAGTCTCATGTTAAAAAAACTGATATTTCGAAAAATCGCAAACGTTCAACATTTTTTCGGAGTTTTCCTACATCTAAAATATTAAAGATAGAGATTATTCCCTTAATGAAACTTGTTCCTTAAAAATATATTTTGAAATAAGGTCATGTAAAATTTTTTAAAAATTCCAGTCCTTTTTGCGTAATTTTGGGCGAAAATACGGGGGAGAAAGTACGAGCTGTTTTTGCACCACTAGTTGTTTCTTATTAGCAATGCAACGTATTAATGTATGTGTAAAGATAACTGGTTTTATCTCGTATCTAGTAAAAGATATTGAATAGACAATTCTAATTAACCAAACTAACCAAAAAATTCAAAACATTTATGAAGTAGTGGAATTATTGAAGTGTGCTGAAACTTATCGGTTATAATGATTTCCATTCTCAGTGCCCGATCGTTGGCAAGGGAGGCGTTTTACACTCCTTTGCCAATATTCACGCTTGCTTTTGACGAACGATTTCAGTGTTATAATGAACGCGCGCATGCGCAGTTTGGCTTCTTCCACCCTAGAGGTGGCACTGCGCATGCGTATATTTGCTGAAAATCCATATTCGTCGGTCAAAAGGGGCCGTGCAATGCCATTTTCTGGACAGATGAACATCGTGGTGGTTCACTGTTGACTTCTAGTGTATAAAGGATAGTAATGCGGATAGTAAATAAAAGGATGATAGTGCGGTGGGAACAGAGATTATAACAATGAGTGTTTATAGATGGAATGGTGATTTATATGTGATACGAAGTGATATGAGATGCCAACCACATTACAATTTACGTGGTAGAAACTCAAATGAATTACGCAGGACTCGAATCCGTAGGACCTATGTCCATTGAACGCGAACTCGCAGCATTTTTCCCCACATATTTCTAGAAGCAATTAGAGTTGGCCGATACGCTCACGAGCCATTCAAAAGAGGCGAATCATCTCAAAGAACGGTTCACGAACCGCTCTTTCGAAATGAACCATGGCTCGTTACTCTTTCGTTGTGAGCGCGTGAGCATCGAGTAGTGAGGGGGGGGAGTCAAGGCTGCCGTGGAAGGGGCAGCTCAAAGTACCGTCTCTATGACGCCCGAAAACGCCGTTCTTTTGCTCTTTTGGCTCTTTTCGCTCTTTGGCTACCAGCTGAACCAACGCGCTCTTCTGGTTTCGGTTGAGCGTGTTCGCAGCTCCGGGCGAGCCCTGAATCGCCAGCTAGGAACAGCTCTCACTTGTTTTACGTATATATTTGTCAGTGATGTTTAATAGCTTCATTAAGAAAAGCAAAAACCAGCAGTTCATTAATAGTCATGGGTTGATTGATAGATGAAACCTTGTTTCTCTACTTGTGAAAATATCCAGTTTTAAATTACTGAGGTTATTGTCGCGTATATTTTTTTTTCTACTCCCATTGTATAACGCTGTCTTTGAATGGCTGCAACCAGTTGCATAATGATGGTCATTTCGATACAGATTTCATTATGATACAGGTTCTTGGCCAATCACAGAGACGCCTACAAATCAAGTATTGTCACTTCATTAATCGTTGAGAATTGTTGCAGTAAATGTTTCGTTCCAGTGTGTATATTAAAATTGCATTTAATATTTTATTAAGCTTCTCAGTTTTTATTTTATTTTATTAGTAGTAATTTTTACGTGAAATATTATTAAAAATAAATTGGATCGTCATTTCACTTTTATCCTATTTGACTAGCGCAGTGGTAGTCATTAAAGAGAACTTTCAGTGAGGTTAAGATCTGAACGCAAGTCATTTTGTGTTATTTGCTGCTGCTGTGTGGTTGTCCTTAAAAAACCGGCCAATTCTTTAGTTTAAAATATTTAGTGAATGGTGGTTCTTTCTGATGGTGTTGACTTTTCCAGAAATGAGAGCAAATGCGAAAACACGGAAGTCGGAATATTATTGCCACAACTTTTGTAGTCCCTCGCCGGCGCTCTGGTAAAGCACAGCCACCTGAGGGTGTAGGGTAGTGAGATGTCCGCTAGGTGGCCTTGGCTGAATCTTGCATGTCGACTGCCAGGAAACGATTCAGTGGAGAAGTTTAACTTATAAAAGTTACCATAAGTCGTAGAAAAAGTACCGTATGAAACTCGATGTAATGGGTATTAATACACGAGTGTGATATTACGATACGAGCGAGGTCCGAGCGAGTATCGTAATATCACACTCGTGTATTAATACCCATCATTACATCATCGTTTCATAATGTACTATTCTTTTACGCGTATTTCTTAACATAAATGCATATATTAAAATGTAATGTGTTTGTAGTATCCCCATTCACTAGATTGTTGCAGATGAAATGCCATAGTATCGTGAATAAGGTAACAGAATTTTGAAAGTTAATTGAGGCTTGTGATCCTGATATCGTGATAGGTACAGAATCTTGGCTCTCGGATGCGGTAGCGAATTCGGAAATTTTTCGGTCTGATTATATTACGTTTAAGAGAGGATTGCGAAACTAGAGGCGGCGGAATTTTCATTTGCGTGAAAAACACATTAAAGGTCGTATCAAATCGGGTTGATAATGTTTTTGAAATGACGGGGTTGTAAATTCATTGTTTAGGAAATATCCAAGAAATAATTGCTTGCTATTGTCCACCGGCTAGTAATTACGAAATCTTAGGCGCAATACAGGAAAGAAGAAAAAAATATAAGTAGCCATTCTGTAGTTATTGCCGGAGATTTAAATCTTTCTGACACAAATTGGAAAGGGTGCGTATGCGATGGAAACGTGCAGCAACTTGTCAATAGACTGGTCTGGGATGACGGATTAGCACAGGTAGTAGACCAGCCGACTCGACAGGACAGATATCTAAGTCGACAGACCAGCCGACTTCTAGATATTTGCCTCGTTAGACCAAAAGACATATTCTTATCGTGCCACGCCGTAGAAGGTATCATCAAGCAGATCTTGTCGACTTAGACTTCAATACTTCAAGGAAAAGTATTAATGCCGGGTTTCCAGTGAGGGAATACAAGAAAACGAATGTAGAAGGGCTTCAAAATTACTTAAGGGAGCAGTATGATGGGTTTCTTACAATAGGAGAGGGGATGGAAGAAATATGACGAGTATTTAAAAACATTCTTGAAAATGCTGTGCAGACATTTGTACCGTGCGAATTGTCAAAAAGTAACCTCGACTCAGAATATTATAATGCAAAGATTGGGCGTATGAAAAGAAAAACCAGAAAGGCAGACAGAAAACCAGTAACAGGCAGATTAGTGATAGCCACATGACATTATTTCGAAGTTATTCAAAAGCATTAGAGAAGGAAAAGAAAATTGCGGAAGAACGTCATTTGAAATATATTCTTGATGCGGACGGCAATAATTGTTCGAAATTTTTAAAGTATGTTCGTAGAAGGAAGGGAAACAAAGAAGAAATATCAGTTGTTCGTGTTAATAATTTGCAAGTAACTGACAACAGAGAAAAAGCAAACCCTTTTAAAGCGTATTTCACTTCGGTATTTAAGCAGAAAACTAACTGTACACAGACACCAACACTATCAGATAGAATTCTATTTCATATCGACGTAAGTACTCTTCGGAAAATAATAAAATTAATGGAAAGCGGAAAATCTCGAGGGCGTGATTGTATTTCCACGGATAGCATTAAATTAGGCGGAGAGGCTATTCTATCGTATTCAATTTGGTTATTTAATGCTTCTATCAATAATGCTTGCGTACCGGAAGATTGAAAGTTAGCACTCGTAATACCTGTTTTTTAAAGCGGTGATAAAACAGTACATAGTAACTATAGACTGATAAGTCTCGCATCAGTCGTATGCAATCTGTAGAACAACTAATTACTAAACCCGGTAAAGAATAGGAGAACAAGGAATGGCTGTAACAAGGCCAACACAGTTTCAGGTACGGTTTCTCTTGCGAAAATCAGCTTGTCTCACTTTTACAGGACCTATCCGACGAAATTGATAATGGTTGAAGGGTAGACACGATATTAATAGATTTTGCCAAAGATTTCGATGTTGTTCCACACTATCGTCTTGTAAACAAATTAATAGATTTGGGTATAGACACAAGGGTGGTGGCTTGGATAAACAAACTACTACGTGACAGGAAACAAAAGGTTCGAATCGAAAAATATTTATCAATCTCCGCAAGTGTTATGGTATTGCTCCCGAATATTTCTGGCAATTTTCAGTGAACAGCACGAAATTTGAATCAGAGAAAACAAACTACTATGAATACACAATATTCATTTTATTAAGGAAAATATGCTTCAAAATGCAATATAAAAATCCAATCAAAAAAGAGCATAGAACAACACGCTTTGAAATATTCTCGGGAAATAGTGATTATATTGAAATATCTAGGTGCATGTTAGAAAAACCATTCATTTGATATTCCTTCCTTGTCATTGTTTTCAACGATTAAATGTCGTGATTGAGGGAAAGCAACTATTTGATCGCATCTCGTGATATACAGCTTTTAGTCGGGTTAGAAGAGGTTGAAATTGCGGTGCGGAAGAGAGGTTACGTACTATTTTGAGACCAAACGACCGGACGACACAGGTGAATTGCGATCGCTTCGATGTCGGTCTAATAGGTCACTCGGAAGAGGTAACGACGGGAGTAGCGATACCTGTGATTACGAACTGGAAGGAATACGTAATGTATGACTGGAGAAAATTACACCATCTCTCGCTGTGGAAAGTTAGGTGACAGACATCCGCCGCACTTCCTGCCCTGCGGTCACGGCCCTGTGATCCTGAATACATTTATTCGAAATCTGAGGTAAGGAACAGCCCGACCAGCGCATACGCGCTCCCACTGCCACTCTGTGAAGGGATACGTCGAAATGAATTAATAACTGCAGGCGCCTCGCCGTCCGCACGCAGGGTTCGACGGCCAGTGCACATTTGCGCTCCCAAATGAGTAGTGTGCACGCGGGTTTATAGGACTAGCGAGGAACGTGCGATGCCCGTTAATCGTACATATATGATAAGTGAGCGCTCACTGTGTCAACACGCAGCACCTGCCTCGGCATACGGAGAGGCGGAAGGGGCCGAGGGGGCACGCGTGGCAGGGCTCCCACGAGGAGGGGGCGCTGATGCATCTCACGTCCGTGCTCCTGAGCGCCACCGTACATTTTTACAGGCCAAAATTGTCACTTAATAATTGGTTCACTTTAGCTACAATGACACGTTTGCATATTTGATATCCATAAGAGAATTCATAAAACTTTAGTCGACATTCAATTCGATACTAAATCTTTTAGTTTTGGTGAAATTTCCTTTTCCGGGAATCCGTAACCCAGGAATCCAATTGCCTGTGGTCAGTTTCATAATGAAAAGAATTACATAAATTGATAAAAGGATGTCAGTCACCAGGCTCTAATCTGCAACGTTGGAGTGGTTTAATCAATTGATTTTGGATTGACGAAAGAAATTAGTGAAGAAAAACTTAATAAAAACAAAGGTAGTTGCACTCTAACAACATATACTTTCTCGTGTTATTGGTAACAATTACGTAATATTATGTTGCCAATCTTCCTAAAATTTCAGCCATCACTAAGAAAGCTCCTACTTAACGGCACCACAAAATTTTGTAATTTTAATTTTCTTTGAAATTTCACAAGTTTACGTGATAACGTATTTCTGCCATAAAATACAGTGTCTTGTGTCCTATTCTTACTAAATGATCAAAGAAGCTACTGGTGCTACAACAGCGCATATATTCTCCAATTATTGTAACGGCTACGTAATATTATAATACTGCATTAATCTGCAAAAGTGTTTCGAACCGTAACAAATATTTCCAGGCGCCGAGATTCGAACTCACGTCCGTCGTATCCGTCACTTTGTTCGCTTTACCGCAACACCACGCACTCGCTCTGCTATGTCAACTTTTCCCGGCAGATATCAAAGAATTGACAAATAATTTGCAGTTAAACACCATTCTTAATAAGCTAAAAAAATACAAATTTCAATTTTAAGGTCGACTACTTTGAAATACAGTATGAATCTTATATGTAATTTGAAAACTATTTTCATTTCTTACGTTTAGGTTTTCTATGATTTTACGTTTACTCTTTTCACTAATTTTGAAATAAGTTCGTCAGAAGCCAGAAAAAGTTCTTTAATATTCCATTGATTTTATTATGAATTACTTATGAATTTCGGGAGGATATGATCAATATCAGCACATATCCAAGTATCAATATTTTTAGTAAATGTTTATCAAAATGATACAACATTACTGCTATTATAACTGTGTATTACGAATTATCTCCTCAAAAATTTCATTCCCTTGACTGAAATTACCATAAACAGCAATATTGTTATCGAGACTGTTTGGATTAATATTTTTCATTGAAAAATTTAATGACTGATTTCTATACTTCCTGCCTTTTTCGCCATCATACTATTTTAACTTTATGAATAATTAATACTTCAATATCCACAACAAACATACAAAAAATTGATACTTAAATGAAAAATTCAAAGAACCATTGAACAAATATAACTTAATATATTAGAATTCTAACATACTTCTAATTTCTTTACTACAATTAAAAACTATAAATTAGAAAAGAAACTTAATACTCTAAAAATCTAATCAACATTGAATTACTTAACAACTAATTAATAACTAGATAAATAAATCTAAAATAAAATATCAGTATAAATACTCTATATCCACGATTTTCGTCCACGACGATATCCTCGTCGAAGATATACAGGGTGAGTCACGTAACTTTAGTACCTCCTGTAACTTTTGAACGGTTGAAGTTATTGCAATGCAGTTTTCACGAAAGTGCATGAGGGAAAGGGGCTAATTGATACGTGCATTAATTTCTATTTTATCACTTGTATTTTACGAGATTTTTTAGGTAACTTTGTTTTTTCAAATGGAACTATACATATTTTTTTCAGTCCACCATGACGAGCGTAAAAAGACAAATCCAATGATGTACATATTGTCATATGTTAGATAAGCATTTTTTTGATTAATTTTGATTTTTGCGACCGGGGTTTAACGGACGTTTTGAATAGTCCACCACACAAGGTCATGCAGCGCTCCACCAGCACACGTGCGCCCGGCGAAGGGAAGGGAAGGGGAGGGATCTTATTTGAAAAATACGAAACATAGTATTCCAAGTATTCACAAAACCATTGCAGTTTTTTCCTGAACTGTGCTTTCCATCCTTCTGCATTTTCACATTTTCGTCTTTCTTTGATTGAAGGAATTAAAGGATGGAAAATAAGGATTTGTGATAAGTTTGTATTGTAATAATATTGTTTATAACTTGAACTCCATTTAATGGGATTTCATAAGATACGTAGTAATGGGATCTTGAAACAAAGCACAATAAGAATAAATAATTAAAACTGTACAAAAATATATTGTATATTTTGAGCAAACAATTTCAATGTTAATACGAATATAATAATAACTTAGGGATAGAAATAATCTTATTTCAATAAATACTACTTAAGACAAATCCGTATTTTCAATCCCTAAGAAACCCAAATTACTGAAAATGGATTAAGATGAAAAGGAGAGTTCAGGAAAAAGTGCAACAGTTTTTGTGAATATTTTTCGTATCCTCAAGTACTAAAATCCCTTCCCTTTCCCGACCCCGCGTTTGCTGGGGGAGCGCTGCGTGACCTTGTGGGGCTGACAGTTACAATGAAAATATCCGTTAAACACTAGTCGCAAAAAAATCACAATTACTCAAAAAAAATGCTTATCTAACACATGACAATATTTATATCTTTGGATTTGTCTTTTTACGCTTGTCATGATAGACTGAAAAAATATGTATAGTCCCATTTAAAAAAAACAAAGTTACCTCAAATATCTCGTAAAATAAAAGTGATAAAAGAGAAATCAATACACATATCAATTAGCCCCATTCCCTCATTCACTTCCGTGAAAACTGCATTGCAATATCTTCAACCGTTCAAAAGTTACAGGAGGTGCTAAAGTTACGTGACTCACCCTGTATATTGGATGAGACAATATAATATGACACAATCGAGACTCGTAAGAATGGGTACCAGAAACTTTATGAGCTCTGAATTTGCAATACGGAGTCTGAACCTATTGCCAATCAGAACAGCCAAAATATGAAACTAAAAAAAGTAACGAAGAATAAATGAATAAACTAAACATCCAAAGATGAAGGCCATCTAATATATCGCCTTTTAGATGCGTAAAAGTAACGTTAGAAAATGTTTAAATATTTATTTATTTAACGTTAAAAACAGTTAAAAACTATGACGCACAATAGGCACAAATGCAATCCGTGCACGATTTCTTGAACTCTAGAATCTCTATCCAAACTCAAATACTTATTAAGATGAATTATGAATACAGATAGCCATGATCGTTTTGACAAGATTGGGGATGGGAATATTCGGTCTATAAAGGTTACATAAATATTCATATTCCTGCTATTATGTTTCTCTATAACTTGTCTGATACAGTGGATGTTATCTAGGCATGATCGTTCTCGTCTAAAACCACTCTGCTCTTCACTAAATACAGATACATCGTCAATTTGTTTACTCAGAACACTATAAAACAATCTTGCTGTTGATGGCATGACACTTATTCCTCGCACATGATTGTTTGTCTCCCTTCTTGTGTATCGATTTTAATTGTTTAATGTCAACTGGTAGTATGTTGTAAAATAATGTACGTGTTTTGTATGTGAATTTTTTGTAGTGAGCTGCTGATACCGACTCATGATGGATATGATTACTACGTTGAGTTTTAAAGTTATGTATGGCTATATTGGTTGAAAATATGTTCCCGTCCTTGAGTAAGTCGTTGTTGCAAAAAACACTGATTTGAAAATCAAGAGGCAGGCAGGCCCGCACAACGCCTGCTTTCGCGGGCATTCAGCACTCAAGAGCCGAACGTCTTGTTAAATAAAGTTAATAGAGCTTAATATTTTTTTACACAATGTAAACGATTACTGTTTGTTGATTTTATCTTAAAAATATATAACGTACTCTTGTCAAAAATTAGAGCGGAAGTAAACATGATTTTTAAGAATAACACTTTTTAGCTTTGTCTTATTCAATTAAACATTGTTAATAAAAAATAGTTTATTACTATCATTATTAAATAAAAACTATTCAATATTACAGTTCTGTGTTTAGCATCACACTAAATAAGTGATTACATTGTAGCAAAGGGAATTACATTATCACCCCTACAAACAACTATGTTACTTCGTGTCCAAATCAAAAAAGTAAGTGTGTCTAATTCGTTTTAGGTTCATATTTCACAATATATTACAAAAGACAATATTCTTGAACTGTACATATTCTGAAACATTCCATCAGATTCTCGCTGATTGCTCGGTTGGAATTGCGGATCCTCATTGGTGTTGTCCACTCCTAGAGTAAGTCTTCTCCCCACCCTCCCTCGTCTTCCGCGTTTGTGTTTGAATGATTCGCGCGCGGCTTCCGAGGTCAGCAAAAGTGCCAAATGCTGTCCAGACCTGATGGAAGCTATTGGAAGAATTCCTTACTTAAAAAGTGACGTTTATGAGTTGCGAAAGTGGGATATGCACATTATTATTCCTACAATTCTTTTCTGTAATCTAAAAGTCTGGGAGCTATAGGATGTGATTCCCCAGAATATTACAGCTATTTCAGGATAAAATAAACATTAGCGAAATATATACAAGAGCAGTATGGACGCTGTCTGAATTTGAAAGAATTCTGAATGCGTGACATAATGAACTTAATTTTGTGTTTAATTCATTTGGATGGATTACCCATTTGGACTATCCACTTGAGGTTTCAATGAATTGAGGGATAACCAATGGCACATGGTTCATGTTGAATGGATTGTGCAATTGCTTATTTGAAATGGAAAACTCCATTCAGTTTTCCTTTTTTACTATAAATTTGTTATTAGGGAACTAATTTTAAATATCTGAAATTGTACTATTTGTAGTTTCTTTGTTGCAAAGAATATTCGTATCAACCGCAAAGAGAACTGTTCTTCCATTTTCAATCGTCGAGGGCATATCTTTTAGGTAGAGTAGGAAGAGAATACGACCAAAAATCGTTATATTCAGCAATATAATGCTGAATCTTTACTTGTTTTAAATTAGAACTCGGATGGCTTATTAGAACAAGATGCAAAATACCCGCAAAATAAATGCATCACCCTTATGAACTTAATTTCTTTTTGACTTCACTATACTACCTATAGTTCACTACGCACCGCCAATCCAATAAGTAAATAGAGAAAGTAAATTACAAAACGTACGGAAATGCATTGTGATGAAATGAACTCTTCATTTATAGGGTGGCATATTTTACTATTGCAAGTCACGAATTGGTTAATGCGGTTATCTTTGTTCAGTTTAGTGGCAGGTGGATGTTCCAATGTTTTTACCTATCCATTTGAACGAAAATGCAGTGAAACATGTGCCCTAGCAGCAAATTCATTATCCATTATCTACATATATTGATTTTCTCCCCTCGTATTTATCTGTATATGAAGTATGCACGTAGAATAGAGGAAGCAACGCAATGCTGCAAAAAATCGATTCGAGGCTTTGACGGAAATACCGTTTTTGTGGCTTCCTGACACCAAAATAGGGTTTCTTCAAAACTGTGTGTCAATCTGTCCATCCATCGGTTTATGAACATTATCGCCTGTATTGTACCATTATTATTTCCTTATTGATCTGGGAAAATTAAAAAAGATCTGCCAAGTTGAAACGGATCTTACAGTCCGGGTGGGCATTTTATGATATACTTAAGTTAATGCAAAATGTTTGCAAAAAGTACTCCAGACATTTATTTCCTCGTATAAAATTCTGAAGATACGTTTTGAAAGTTGAAGAAAGTTCTGTTGGTATCTTTTGACATAATCCTATTATAATACTCGTAAATAACGATATTTTTTAAAAGCAAGTGTTAATAGTAAACAAAAAACTCTGAATTTAAAAATAGATAAATTATTAAAAATTTTGCATAATTTTCGAAGAGACATGGAATGTATAGATTTGTATCTACATAAATGTGAACAATTTGCAACGGTAGACAAACTTACTAAAGAAGGGCAGGTATTTCATCCAAAGTTAAATGCAAGTAAACATAGCTGAATGTTTAAAGAAAGGAAAGGCTGTTGGGAAACTTACAATTGATTCAATAAAGGCTTTTCTTAAACTCAAACATCAGTTGACCCCAGAAAAATTGAGACAACAATTTTTGAAGTAACAAAAGGGAGATACATGGATGAAGGAGCCTCTGAGAGCGTAGGGAGCACCATCCATGGGGGTAGAACACTGCCACCTCCCATGATGAAAACAAGCATTACTCTTACAATTATCAAACAATTTGGTATAGTTTTTTTTCAAGTATGGGTATTTTTGTCCTTCTGGGGAAATTTTCTGATATGTCAATCTGAATAAAGAACATTTCGATTGTTGGCAATACTAAGGAATATTTTTTCTTAACATGCTTTCTTCGAATAGAGAAAAGTATCCTTACAAAGATGCCGTAAATCCGAATATCATAAAAAGCTGTGAACTTTGGAAGATTCAAATCTCCTGCGCTTCTTTTTCAGAAGATTCTTTAAGGAGGTAGCTAAAGTGTTAGATGGTCACAATTTATCATACGAAAATTACGAATCCATTCGAGATAAAAGAAGGAAATATGCGCTGTTGTACTTTTTTTAAAATAAGACTTTTGGTACTTTTCGTGTATTTGTGCGTGAGTTCGTATCAGGCCGTGATACGAGAACGGCAATGCTGCGACACAGCGGTTTGAGACGTGATTCATGAATGTCATTGTTTAATGATTCATGAATGACATGTTTTTCGGGACATAGAACTTATGTTCTAATCGTTGAATTTGTGTAGATATATTAGCTTTAAGATACTTGTTTTATTAGAAACATTTCTACAGTGATCCGGACATAATATTTAAATGATACGGATGATAATTTTATAACAATGCGATCGGATTGAAACTTTTTATGGATTCATAAGTTCATATATCGTTTAACATATTCAGAATTCTTTTATAGTCGGAAACTCTCTTTGATGTAATCGAGGAAATATTTTGTAAAATATTCTTGCTTTTCTGAATAACGTCCTGCTAATACTGTTAGCATTGCAATTTAATCATTTTTGTAAATGGATCATCATATTTTGTAAATTGATAAATAATTTGAGAAATGGTAACTGTTTCTGGCTGCCATTACAGGTTTGCAACTCATGCGCTGGGTTGGAAAAGAAGTTTTCAAGTGATGACAGAATTATATTACGTAACTTTACGAAGGCGAAAAAATTCATTGTTGCATCACTGGTTTCCTTAAATTCATAGATGAAATATTGCAAAGTGCGCAAGTATTGCAAAGTTGCGCAAATATTGCAAATTGCAAATATTGCAAAATGGTATAGTTTTTATTCTATTTTATATTTTGATACTATTTTTATTAAAACCGGCGAAATTTCGAAATTTGAATTAGATGAATATTTTTTCTCTTCTCTTCCTGATTGTCGATTGAGATCTTGTCTCATAATGCAATTTATTCTGCAATACGATGTCTTTAAACCATTTCACATACACATTTTTTAAAATAAAAGTAGTTTTCAATTTTAATTCAATCAAATGGAAGCAATTTTGCTTCAATACGTAAATATAAATTTTCTTTGGCCAATATCTAAAGACAATTAATTTTTTTCTTTCCTTCTGTACAATTTTTATTACAAAAATTGACATTTAATAACTTCAATTTTTTTTGAAATTTACTACAGGTGCGCTTATGAGGCTTATAATTTGAACAAATGTATTTATGTTTTAGAATGTAAAATTTTGAAATCATTCGAAATATATGTAAATTGGTTTTATTTTTTCTTACAATAAAGAACGTGATAATAGGATGGAAAAACATCCATAAACTTTGTTATCATTAAAAACACTTTTTGTAATAAAAATGTTATACGAAGAAAAGAAAAAAATAATTGTCCTTAGATATTGGCCAAAGATAATATATATTTAAAAAATAATTAAAAAACAAATATAAATAAAATGCAATACGTAAACAACATTTTCTCAAATGCGGCTCCGTATTTTTTTTAAGTTCGTGTAAGATAGAGCACGATACTTTGAATTCTATGGCAGAAGTGCCATTTTCGCAAAAACTTTCAAATTAAAAAAATAAAGATATATTTTAGGAGGGCAGCTGAAAATCCTTATCACAGTTGTAGCGCAGTGGATAAAAGCGAGGAATATGAGAACCTGCGTGCTCGAGGGCAAATCACAGCTCGTGAAAATAATTTTTTCTTGTTAGGAACACTGGTAGAGGCATGTGTTGTGTCAACGAGGCAATACCCCAGTGAAGGAACCCAAACAATATGTGGAATTCAGTTCAAATGCGCGAAATGTTCGAACTAGTTCAGTTACTGTAACAAATAATACAAGAAAATAGTGTTTCATCACGTATCTACCTTGTACGAGTATTTTCATATTAAAATAATCATAAACAAGAATGCTTACCAAAAACTGTTTATATTTCTTTCAGTTTACAAAAGAACTTTTGAACGGGTGTACAATTAAAATTCAGTTATTATCCAATTTGTGTCATAAAACGCATCAATTTCTGTTACATCGCCCTTTTAAAAATTGTAGTATATACTAGTGGCCTGCAGTAGCAAAATACTGCTGAACAAATACACAGAAAATAGTTCTCCAAAAAGTAGCACATTGCTCATAAACAACAAATAAAATACTCTCGCATAACACTGCAATAAATTAATTATTTTAACAAAAAACGTCTTAACGAATACTTAAATTGCATAGTGTAGAATTCACAGATACACAATACAACAGTTACTTACATACCAAGAATATGAAAAACGTTTCTGTTTCATAATGCCATTAAATAACAAATGCTCAATGGTGAGCAGCCTCTTAATTGTTTTAAATGTCTTCAATGAAAAATTTAATATCTTTGACTTTTTCATAATACTTTATCTTCTTACGTACTAAGGCGAGAAAGTAACAATTCGAAATTTTAACATACTTTCCTTTGGAAAAAACTGTCTGACAAAATTAAATATCTCCCTAATTGCACATTACAACTTAAACTTCAAATTTTAGTCATGTTTGAAATGTTAATCCATTCCTTAACATGGTTCAGCTGATACCTGGAAGTACGAATGTGTGTTGTTAAATTCCACAAGACTTTTATAATACCTCCTCTTAAAAATGAGATTGCTAAAATTGGGAATAGTTTCACAACAAATCCTAACAGAATCTTCAGATATGCCGTGAAATAACATTTCCTTAATTCACTCACTTTGGGAAACATTAGATTCGATACAAATCCCACCTAAATCCCTTGATTTACTTTATCACTGAAATTATACTCGTATTATATGAGCGTTCGGTTTTGCGTCCATCTGACTTTAAAAACAATGCGAACTTTCCCTAGTAATTAACTTGGCGAGTCGTGATTATTCTGATCAATAAAGGCATTCGTATCTTCAATTCTTCTATCCTTCAGATATAGTAAATTTGAATTTCCACAACGTTAATATAGAAATAAATAACCCACATATATTGCATATTTTCTACAAATTGAATTACTAGTCATGCTATAACAATATATATTTCTCCCAATATTTTTAACTTTTACCACCTCCAAAAACTCAAAGTGCAACGTAATTGGTATCTGTGCCATTTTTATAAGCATACTATGTTCTATTCCAGGAAATAAACTACCGAAAACATTTAAAGCCGTTTAAAAAAATATTTTTATTGTCTTAGTTGCAAGCAAAAATTATACGAAAACTTTTCATATTCTCGAAAAATTGTACATGACCTTATTTACAGATCTAAATTTTTAGAGCACATGCTTTCTTGCATTATTTATAACTTTTGCGATTTTCGAAAATTAATATAATTCAACGAAAATGAGATCTCCGTCAAATTTTTATGCTTTTTTCTCTATCCGTGGAAAAAATGAATGAAAAAATAAAAGACGTTTTTGAAATCTTTTTTTTATTAATTGCAATAACTTCAAACAGATTTTACACGAAAACTACACGTATTTTCGTTTTTCAAATTTTCGTGTACTTTCTACTTGACGTTAACGCAATTTATAACAAACATTTTCTCAGAAACCGTTTCAAATTTTTTCTTTAATTTTCCCCCCGATATAACAAAGTACCTTTAAAAGTATGACGCAGATCCAATTTTCATTCAACTCTCTGAATTTTCGAAAATGATAAAGGTTAGAAATAATGCAAGAAAATATATGTTGTCATAACAACAACAGTTTTCCTTTCGAAAAATTGTCAATTTCCGGCCCATGATTACAATATTCCGTCATCCGACGTTGTAAGGTAGAAAGTAAATTCAGTGTGTTTGAAAGCCGTAGATAATGTCAATGAGGCAGAAGTCATGCTATCCTTGTACGTTGTGGAGCTGCAACCATTTTGACTTCGTAGAAATCATTGTTCCCAATCCCTTTGTGTGACATATACCATTTCTGTAATAGAAACTGCCTGGTTCCCTGCGTATTTTTATGATAGCATGGTGTGCTATTTTCTAATGAACCCTCCTAAATTGGGGTCCGCTGATGATACAATATAAGCTCAGGCTCTGTGGCTCTGAAGCTGGCTCGGAATTGGAACTTGGCTTCATTTATTTAATATTTTCTGAGGCCTTTTCGAATGATGAGCGGTATCTCTCTAATTTGCATTATATTTTTCCGGACGGGTAAACTACAAAAATCAGAGGATTACGTACATGGTAGCTCGTTATGGTTATTGCATGTATTTTCATCTCACATGCGGAGTGGATTACACAGTAAAGCTGCCGGAATGAGATTCCGCTGGTCTGACACAAAAAGCAAGAGGGAATCAATGTTAGATGAAAACTTCATTGTTATTTATTATCATAGTATATCAGCCTTATACGATTCACTATGGGATGATTGTTACTTAATAGCGTGGAAAGGGTATAAAATAGAAAAGTATTACTTCTAACATAAGTGAACGTGAATGCTATTGATATACAATAAAACCTTAAGCGAACCCTGGATTACATAAAAACTTGACTTTAGTGAAAAAAGATTTCGATCCTGTGATTTTAGAACTGAAATAGTTATTTTCCTGTATTAAAATGAAACTGTCAAACGTGAAAACGGAAATCGAATGAAGCCAATGAACGGACATTTTCTAATGTCTCCGAGCGAATCATTTAGAAGAATTGAGAAATGTGCTCCTCAAAAGTAGAATTATCTATCTGTAAAGTTACTCCTTGTCAAGAAAATAAGAATTACCGGCAAGATTTACAAAACGGCATGAATAAAGCTCATTTAAATAACTCAGTTCTGAAGACTGTATCAACGTAGACTAAATTGTGAAAACCGAATTGAACACAAAGGCAATCGGTTATCGATTTCAGGATTTTCTAGGAAGTCGAAAAGAAAAGTTAAGGAGGAAGACAAAGGGAGAAAGGTTTGTGTATTTGTGAAACAAGCGGGAACGCTGGAGTGAAGTCTTATCAAGATGCTTGCCGGAAGTTTAAATAAACTTCCAACGAAATGTATTCCAAATAAATGTAAATGCATGCAAAATTACAGAATTTCCAGAAAATATTGTTTTCCGGCAAGTGGCTACCAGTCAGTCCCGAAGATAATCGCCGTGTGATCGCAATGTACCATAAAGCAAAAATTCGATAACTAGACAACAGGCCCAGTGTATCAATCAACTAAGTGTATCCATCTTTCCATCAACAAATTCATTTTAAAT